>CM035156.1:162650268-163098658 GCA_020205615.1 Panax quinquefolius | reverse complement strand
TTCTAAACCCGTTACAAAAGTTATTTGTCGTATAATACTCGACTATATTCTGACATTAAACTCTTTCTTATTACATAGAAGCGAACGCTTGATCTGCATGGCTTTTCGCTTTTTATCATGATTCGATTCCTTGGGGACGTTAGGTCTTGCATTGTATCTATACGGGTTCAAGCGTGCTGGAGTATAACTATTTCGGCCGTGTAAACCATAATTTCAATAAATAATACGACGTGACACGCCAAGAATCAGACATATCATACATAAGCAGAAGAATTGCGCTGAAATCTTGTGTAATGATTCAAAATAAGACTTCAATACTTTTTTCAAAATGTTTCATAATACACAGCGATATTGAAGAAGCATTAACTCCTGGCCCAAGACCTTGAGTACTTCATTCTTTCTTTGAAAAGAAGCAACCCAGAAGACTTTAAGTCCTGTAGCCCAGATATTTCTAATGAAAGCACTTCTGAGTGATCGAACCTATTGTACTTCTATGTCGATCAACACTACATTCATTGCTAAACGATGCGACGTTTAATTTGTTAAGCAACTCAATGTCATAACCGCCGTATTTATCGACAAAACTTTTGTTTATCATACTCAGTCTTCTTTTGAAAAACCATATCAAGTAGTGGTCACGATTAAATAGGAAATGATCGCAGCATCGGCTGTGATATTCTGACGTAATAATAAAGCGGAACCTGAATCGTATCAAAGTTAAATTGCACCGGCTGTGATATTCCCAATGAATTAATAAATAATGGAACTCAGTCCCACCAGAAACTACATGCGGACATGAGATTCCTGCTGCCATAAAATAATAAAGAATGGAATAATAGAAGAATTTCACCATGTATGCCAGATTGCATGTATTAAAGTTATTCTAAATATAATAATAAGGGAATGGAATAATAGAAGAATTTCACCCGTGTATGCAAAAGATTGATGAGACAAAGTTATTCCAAAGATAATAATAAGGAGTTGGAACAATAATAACTCTCTTCATGAATAACGGTAAAGAAATAAAACCCCTTACTAGTCACAACAAATAATATCTCTCACGCCCATAAAGAAAGTATTCTACCAGTGAGGTATGGGATATACTGGAAGAAACTTCAGACTACTGCTCAAAGCTTTCTTAAAGAATAGTAAAGAAATACGCCAAGATTATAGAAGAAGAATTCTCTCAACAGCTTTCTCTTTTTAGAGTTTTTAAGGAATTCGTAAGAAATGAAGGAAACGAGCTTATTTATGTAAAATGGACCAAATATTAACTAATTCAATGAATTCGGCCCGTATCGATTTACTTAATAAAAGTATTCTGCTTATTATAAAAAGATTTTACTATGCAAAACACTCTACGCAGCACTATGCAACACTCATACATAATAAAATATAATATATTCTAATTATTGTCTAATAAAATGTATAACTTTATAAAAGTATTCTGCTTTATATAAAAAAATTTACTATTAGCCTTAATAAAATGAATAACTTTATAAAAGTATTCTGCTTTATATATAAAGTATTTCTGCTTTATTACATTAATAATACTAATAAAACAAAACTTCATCATCACTTACTTAAAAAATTTTCAAATGTCACCCTTTAACTTTAAACTTTTATCAATTTAACTATTCACCAAAATAGAAAAAATTGAAACTTTTATTTCATAAAATTGGGTCTCACAATCTCCTCCTTATGAAATATCGCCTCTAAATTTACGTCACGCACTGGTATTTCAAGAGATGAGAATACCTTTTCTTTTTTAAGATTTTACCTTCCCAGCTTATTTCTCCGTGATCATGATTTTCCTATTGCTTCATCTCTCTGCGTGTTTCGCATCTCATTCTAGAATATACCTTTTAAACAAAGGTTAATCGACATATCATAATTTGCCTTATCAAGTAAAATTTCACTACTCACACACTACAAGTATATTACTTCTCCTCCCTCTTATTTATATCTCAAATGAATACATCCCTAAGCTCGATACCAAATGTAAAAATAGTATACATCACCCATCTTGGGTCTTGGGTAAAATATATCAACTTCAGTTTTATCGCATAATACAAATGTACGTAACTCTCATGGTGCCTCACCACAACCTTACAATGGTACGTTACATAAAAGTATAAATAAAAACTGCTTTAGAAATTAAAATCTTTTGAAGTGCTCAAGGAAACCTTCGTATGGGAGGCCATTTAATCTAAGTTATGATAGATATCATATGTCCGTGAGAATTATCCTTGGTCAATCTAATAGACCCCAAAGAAAAAACGAGAAGATTACTATCATGTTCCTTCCAATGGTGAGTCTTCTCTCGACATATAACTATCTCCACCTGCTCTCCAAGTGAAAATTATATTTCAAATAAACTCCAAGATCATATAGTAAGTGCTCAGATATACTCAAAGAAGTGGATGTGCACAACCCTCGCTCTTATGATAACACGAGGTCAGTATGTCATTAGACATCTTGTATGATAGTGACAAAACACCCTTCCAAAGTTAGGTTCACCACCCTATTCGGTTCACCAAAATTAAATATCAAACGACGATACAATACTAACACACTTATCTAAAGTTCTCAATAAAATTATTTTCATACTATTTAGTGGAGAACCTCAACAATTTATAGACCACCGCTCTATTCCCTCATTATCCTCGCCAACCCAAATTGCACACTCTTATTACCCGAAAGGAATTGTGAAGCAAAAGGGTGAGCACAACTAGCCCAAAGAAAGAATATCATAACTAAAGATAATTAAATTATCAATAGCTTTTGTCAATAATAAATCGTAGATTTAGAAATATACGGTAGATGATAAAACTTTTCAACCATAGTCATAAAATGAACGAGCAATCCATTAAAGAGTCAAATGTACCATCGTGTCTATTATCTTCTCCATGTTAAAAGTCCACCAATAATGTTTTATCCTCGTAACATCAATCAACAATTCATGTCCACAATCATATGAATAACTCATAATCATAATCAGTGATTCTCAATTCTTTTTCGCACCTGTGACGTAAGATAATTTTCATCACCTATCTTCACCAAACATCAAAATCATGGTTATACCAAATCACAATCCTCGCCATAATCATACTAATAAATTCATCTTTCAGCACTACGGCCAAAGATATTCATTAACAATTCATCTTTGCACCACAGCCAAAGACATACAACCAGATTTTTGTAAGAGTCAAGAGAGTATGATATCTACTATCTTCTACGAATTTAAAAGTTTATTATCAATATTTTATCACCGAGACTCACTTAATAAATAATCCACATCATCGAATCACCCCTCGCACTACTACCAAGGATATTCATTGATATCACATCCATGAATTATCCATGACTACTACCAAGGATATTCATTATTATCACATCCATGAATTAATATTTCATTGCCGAGACTCACCAATAATTAATCCACATCATCAATTCATCCCCGCACCATAAAGCCAAGGACATTCTTTAAGATCACGACCACGAATTATCCATGCACTACGCCAAAGATAATCATGTTTTCATCAACTATTCCGATCACGCCATAAAACAATTCATCTTCGCACCTCGCCGGAAGAGAATCCATAGCCATAATCATACCAAAATTGTCCATCAATGCACTACTACTAACGAGGACTTTTTTTCACATCATTTGTAATATTACTACCATGATTATACCGAATAATCCCTCGGTCATAATCATACCAAGTCCATCTATGCACTACAAGTGCCACGTATGACTTTCAACATAATATATACATGAGGATCATGACAACGATATAAAGAATCAATTAAACGAGATAAAGGATAAATATTAAACATTTATAATATAAATTATCCAGTTTAAATTTATCCAAATGTTATCAATCACTTAATAATCTCATATTAATATCATTAATATTATAACAATATTTTAATTACTTCTTAAACTTATAAATAATTTATTTCAATTGTTTACACTTTACCAAATAATGCATTTAATCATTCAAAATGCCATACTCATAAGATTTCATCACCAATGATCAAATCCTCATCAAAATCAGATATACCTTATATAGATTTCCAAGCCATAAAATCCTATTTTCCAACTTTTGTTACTTCACATAACATATTTAACTCATTTACTCATAACTAGTGAATTTTCATGAAAAAATACCAAATCACCCCAAAAATATTTCTTTTCGGGATTTAGCGTAATATAGTCCCATAATGAATATATATTTTTCTAATTTTTAAAATTCATTTACTATTTTTCAAAAATCAATTTCTAATTAATTCCTTAAGAAATTAGCTACCTCAAGTTTAACTCCGTAAATTCCCAAATCTTAAGTGTGATCTTACACATGTTAACGATCTTCCAGCTTAAATTTCATGGTCATCGGAGTTATAGAACTCCTAAGTTATAGCATTTTTCATTTAAAAAATCTAAATATTGAAATGGTCATAACTTGCTCATTTTAAGCTCAATGAGCTCATTTTTGGACAGAGGTACTTTATACCATATATTTTCATGTCCCAAAAGGCCAAAATTTTTCTCACAAATTAAGTGGCCGAAAATGCCCTTTTAAAAATTTCTCGTCAGAGTTGCTTTTCCCATTTTTCACTTTTTCGTGCTTTTCGCTAAAAATCACCACACGAAAATCTACAACACCTTTTCCAAAGGATTCCACTTGATAAGTTAGAAACTCATAGATCTAACTCTAGAACTCACCACACTCAAAAATTCAAAATATAATAGAGATATGGTCAATTGAATTTCATGTTCCATTTTCACCAAAATCGATTTTTTTAACCCTTTGTGATTTCTAAGAAACTTTCATGCTTTCACATAATAACCAACATAACTCATCATAACACTTACTAATACTACATATACCCATGATTTTCATCACCCAATGCTTTTATTATGACTCTCATCATAATCAACGAATCGATCATTTCCACAATTTAATAAGGAATGAATATAAAGGATCATTCACCACGCATGTGGTAATCCACATGTATGTTATTCCAATGTAATAATAAAGAATGGAATAATGAAGGATTCACCATGCATGCATATAGAGACCGCATGATAAAGTATTCCCAATGTAATAATAAAGAATGGAACTGTGTCAAAGCGATCCGTGACCGATAGGATATTCCAAATGTAATAATAAAGAATCGAACTGTGTCAAAAATTGTAAATTGCACAGCATGTGATATTCCAATGTAATAATAAATAATGGAATTTGGTCCAAAAATGCACGTAAATTCCAACATGTAATAATAAAGAAACAAAAAAGTAATAAGGAATGGAATTCCAATAATAATAAAGAATGGAATAATGTATGCCATGATGCAGATTGTATTAAAGTTATTCCAACATAATAATAAGGAATGGAATAATAAGAAGAATTTCACCATGTATGCAAGATTTTCGCATGACAAAGTTATTCCAACATAATAATAATAAAGAATGGAATAATGATAAGTTCTCTTCATGAATACGAAAAGAAATAATACCCTTTACTAATACAACAAATAATATCTCTACCTTATAAAGAAGAGTATTCTTACCAGAGTATGGAATATACTTGAAGAAAACTCAGACTACGCCTCAAAGCTTTCTTAAACGCTAAAGAAATACGCCAAGATTATAGAAGAAGAATTCTCTACGCTTTCTCTCTGTAGAGTTTCAAAGTGAATTCGTAAGAAATAATGAAGGAATGAGCTTCATTTATAGAAAGAATGGATCTAATAAGAATTAATCCATGAACTATCCAAATATTCGATTTACTTTTAATCTGGATTATCCAACGGATTCTTAAAGCAAAATTTTTAAATAAAATATAATATATTCTATTTATAATCTAATAAAACGAATAACTTTATAAAAGTATTCTGCTTTATATAAAAAGATTTTACTATGCAAAATACTACGCAGCAATTATACAAACACTACGATAATAAAATATAATATATTCTAATTATCATGTCTAATAAAATAGATAACTTTATAAAAGTATTCTATTTTATATAAAAGATTTTACTATTAGCCTAATAAAACGAATAACTTTATAAAAGTATTCTATTTTATATAAAAAATTTTTTCTGCTTTTATTACATTAATAATACTAATAAAACAAAACTTCATCATCACTTACTTTGAAAAATTTTTCAAATGTCACCCTTAACTTTAAACTTTATCAATTTAACTATTCACCAAAATAGAAAAATTGAATACTTTTATTTCATAAAATTCGGTCTCACATGACCAAATCACTCCATTCAAATTACGTTATGCTCAGATCTCAATGAACTAACATATACAAGCTTCAATTTATAATTTCACATACTAATTAGCCACCAAAATTTATACTTTTCATGAACCATATGTAAAATACATATACCGTCAAAAAAAATTCTACTTCTAACCGCAATTAGCATAGCAAACTCTTGTTTACATACAAATTTAAAACTATCACAACACATATAAACACAATTATCTCATCAGATAAAGAACAATTCAAATCTAATTTGATTTCACAGAGTATATGAAATTTTGCCGTGATACTCATACACATAAATAATATCAAAGTTGTAGAACATACCTTCAATTACTAATACAACTACGCTAATCAATCGGAATTATCAGAAAATACACAAGTTTCCTCTCAACTCTCTCTCAAGCTCTCTATCAATCTCTCTCTAAATTCTCTCAAGTTAGCCAAAAATCCAATCGATCAACTATTATACAGTGATAAAAAAATTGATGTATATAATAACACGATACTTATTATAATAAAGCATAAATAAAATATAACTTATATATTATAAATATATTATATTTATTATTTTATTTATTTTGTTTATTTTATTTAATTTCAAAATTAGAAATATCAAAAGCCATAAGGCTTGTTTGGTAAACCATTTAAATTTTAAAGAATTAAAATACTTAAGCCTTGTTTTGGCAAAACTAAATTAAACCTTTTTAATTATTTTAATAAACACTTTAGTTTATAATTATAATTACATACTATTTTTTGGATTTCCATATCCAACACTAACCTATTACATTAATCACATACTATATTTTAATTAAATATACCACTTTAGCAAATATTACCAAAATTATAATTTTATTATAACTTTTATTTAATAATTTAATATACCATCTAAATTATTAAATCAAAATAACAAAGATAACATTTCATGTTATTTTATAGCTCTCTAAATTATAAATTAATTTGATTTAGAAAAATTCTCTAATAAATTTAGATTCATCAACCATCCCATCAATAAAATATTTATTTAACAATAAACACCTCAAATAATATTTATATAACTCAATAAATATTTAAATTACAATTTGAAATTTTGGATCGTTACACATAGCTAGAGTCCAGAGAAAAGTTATTCCAATTGAATAATAAAGAATGGAATAACAAAAGAATTCACCGTGCACGCGATGATGTACATGCATGCATGTTATTCCCAAAAAGAATAATAAATAATGGAACTGTGTCATGCGTAATAATGCACGCATGTGATATTCCAACGTAATAATAAAGAATGGAACCAGTCAATGCAGAATCCATACGCACAAGATATTCCAATGTAATAATAAAGAATGGAATAATGTAAGAATTTCACCACGTATGTGGTACTTCGATGTATGTGTTATTCCAACATAATAATAAAGAATGGAATAATGTAAGAATTTCACCACGATGCTAGTAGATTACATAGATATAGTTATTCCAACATAATAATAAAGAATGGAATAAGAGAAGAATTTCACCACGATGAAGCCAGATTGCGATAGACATGTTATTCCAACATAATAATAAAGAATGGAATAATGTAAGCTCTCTCATGAATACGAAGAAATAATACCCTTACCTCAAAAAAAATATCGGATACTTGAATAATGAGGTAGCAGATTTCTCTTCTTCTTTCTCTATAATTTCTCTCTCATAATAATTGCTCTATAGCTTTAGTGAATTAGTGAGAAATGAAGGAAGAATGAGCTTCTATTTATAGAAAATATAGTTTCATAATTGCACGCTTTGGGGCTCAAAATATTATAGTATAATACCTTCCTCTTTTCTTCATTTTAATTTAGTCCCGCAAGTATTATCAAACTTACACCACCTCCCCTAATAGTAAATCATGTGAATCAATAGTAAAATCATGTGACTCAATAGTTCTAAACATGTGAAAAAAATTAATTATAGTATAAGTGTGACGCCTAAAATTAGGTATACGTCACCATCTTGGGTCGCCACTTACATGGTACATAAATTCAAATACAACTTACTAATATAACCCGCCGTGGTAATAATACCTACATAAATCGTGAAGTTTGAATACAAATATTGTCTACTAGATATTATACAAACTCAAAAGGAGTCCTCATTACAACTATTATCACAATATTTCATGAATAGTGAGGACTATTAATGCTATCCTCTGACCATTTCTCCGCTCTCCGATCGTCTCAAATTTATGTTCTCATTTCAAAGAGAACAAAGGAAAGAAAAGGTGAGCTCAACTAGCCAAAGAAGAAATATTACGACTAAGATAATGCGTAATAAATTATCATTAGCCTTCAACAAAGAAGTTAAACCGATAAAATACAATAGATAACAAGTTTAATCACAAAGGAATAAGTTAATCCATTAAAAGAGTCGTTAGAGAATAAAGTCTACTATCTTTTAGGTTTTAAAAAGTTTTCATAAATTTTATCACTAAGACTCGCTTTAATGAATAAACCACAATATCTAATCATCCTCGTACTACTGGCCAAGGATTTTCATCAAATTATCAATGGTCATGACTATACCGAATCACCCCTGGTCATAATCATACCAAAACTATCCATCATTTGCATTACAAAGCACCGAGGACTTTTATCACATCATTTATAACAAGCCAGATTATACCGAATGATCCCCGGTCATAATCATACTAAGTTCATCTATACACGGTAGTTTCAAGATAACATAATATAACATGAGGATGATGACAATGACATAATAATTCAATAAAACAAGTTCAAGAATTATTTTATCCAGAATTAAGAACGTCCAAATTGTCAACAAGATACTTGTTTTTGTAGAGTAAAATTCAAGAATGATCAAGAATATTTCCATGAAAAGATACTTTGGATGAAACGCAAATATCAAGAATATTCTACTAATTTCATGGCGATAAGTCAAAGTTTTAAACTAACTCGGGTATAATAAAGAATGGAATAACAAAAGAAATCATCATGCATGCGATAGTACCGCATGCATGTGTATTCCAACAGTAATAATAAATAACTAACTGTGTCCCAAGTAAAACGCATGCATGTGATGTTTCAAATGTATAATAATAAAGACGGAACCAGTCCGGTAAAACACACACATGTGGATGTTCCAACGTAATAATAATAAAGATTTTAACCGTGTCCTGTAAAACACACGCATGTGATGTTCCAATGTAATAATAAAGACGCTACCAAGTATAGGGTAAACCGATAAAAGTTATTCCAATGTAATAATAAGCAATGAATAACAAATGCTTCTTCATGAATAAGAAAGAATAACACCCCTTACTTGCACAACAAATAATATTCCCTACCTTAGAAGAACTCAATATCGCGCGTAAAGTGCGCGGTATCACTTTTCTTCTTTCTCTATAGTTTCTCTAGAGTTTCAAAGAATTCGTGAAAAAATGAAGCACTAGGCCTCTATTTATAGAAGATTTCTAGCTTAAAGACTCGCCACCATGTGAAAAGGCAAGTGGCTTCGACGACCGGTGATGTGAAAAGAAAAGTGGTTTGACGGCATTTAATGTGAAACGACAAGTGGTCTCGACGCTCAGAATGTGAAACGACAAGTGGTTCGACGCCTCAGAATGTGAAACGACAAGTGGTTCGATCACTCAGAATGTGAAAACGGCTAGTGGTTCGACGCCTGTAAAGGTAATTACTATTTTCGAAGGTAATTACTATTCATAAAGGTAATTACTATCGACGAAGGTAATTACTTATCGACGAAGAGACTCTTAGATGACGCATATACGGGCCCCCATAAAATAATCAAACTTACCACAAATGTCTCATAATGTACTCTTTATATACATCAAGGATCGAATAAATATTACCACAAATCATTTTATTTTTAATCAACATATTTAATCTTTCAACAATTATTAATTATTTATAACTTGTCGCCTCAATTATTGATTTAATATTATAACATATTATACGTATGGTAATCGTGACAATAATTGAATCAATAATATAAGAGAGATATGATGCAGAATTCATCAGTAGTAATAATCGAGCATAATGAGTGACTTCTCAATGTAAGATCAATAATCAATATCGCGCTACTATATACTAACTACGCCAGACATCGCATTTCTTTTACTACCGGGTAGTTCAACAAATTTTTAACTAGAATACCTCCGCCATTATTTTTATAGAAAGATAATTTTGTCGCTTTCAACTACTTACAATACTTCCGCTAGGGTCCACTTAATGATTGAGTCGCCGCATGCTAATATTCCCCGACAAAAAGAATATTCCCCACCAAACGAATATTTTATAACAACTCGTATACTTTGCAAAATTTATAAATACTACCCACAACTATAATATTATCTTAAATTCACACCATAATATTAAAAATTATTTCTACAAAATTTAAATCTTTATCGATAAAATAAAGGGTCTCATATAGTACCTTCAACTATACCTCCATTTTTAACTTAGTCATGCAAGTATTATCAATCTTGCACCAACTCCCCTAATAGTAAATGAATGTGAATCAATAGTACACATATGTGAATAAATAGTTATAATCATGTGAATTTAGTAATTAATTGCTCATTTATCCAGTTAATTACCCGATTGGTCAATATAACCTCTGAGACGTCAATTATTATCGAAATAAATGTCGATTTACACTAACACTAATAATTCCCACACAATGGAACTATCAATTTCATCTTTAATCAACACGAACTTATTCATCATTAATATTATAACTCACAATATTTAACAAACCAGATCGCTCCTGTGAAAGAAGGGCTTCAATAAGGATTTCTCTCTTATTGGTGTGCAATTAGGTAAGCATCAATAATCAATACCGTGTGCTACTTGCAAACACGTATATTATCGCATTTTCTTTTCTAGTAGTTCAACAGCTTTTAACAGAACAAAATCTTCGTAACTAAGAATCAAAATCGGAGTTTCCATGACGCCAACTCCAGAATCGGAAACTCAGGCTACCACAGTCAATTATGTTCCAAATACCAAGCAGCTACCATGGCGTCAGAAGCACCAATACCAAGATAATAGTGGCACCACAAATACCACTTAGCGTAATGTCCGTAAAATGTTTTTTTTTTAGTATTCAAGTATAGAAATGTGATAGCTACTTAGTCTAATGATTATAAAACTTGTTAGTATATAATGAAGTGTTAGAATAAATTAATATGTCCATAACACAATTACGTGTGAATTGAATGATCAAATGCATAGTTAGCTTATTGTTCGGTGAAGTCTTAATTTTTGACAATAAGTGTAGTAATCATTAAGTATAGTCAGCTTGAACTCGAAGTTAGACAAAGAATGAACTTGTGATGATTAGTACATTATAATTGATCGAATTGTGAACGTGGATGATATGTAGGATTTAAATCAAAGAACGAGTTTATTATCGTAATCTCTACGACGAGGCAAGTTTCCTAACCCTACTTGTATCATTCGATAAGTCGATGAATTCACCTTTCCACATCGAAAAGTTCTCGTTATTATCGATCAAGTCTGTTTTGTTATATTAAAGTCATTAGTCTTTCAAGCATGATGTCGCTATACAATACTTATTCTATTGTATACTTTTATGAGATTTTATTCAAATTCGCTATCAATTATTGTTAAATTCCTTGTTAATTAGCTAACCCCTTAATGATTCGACTAGTCTATAGTCATTATGCCTAAATTTCGTAACCCTCGATGAATTATCCAAACCAAACTTCCTTTAAAAGCGGACTCGAATGTCAAACCGAGATGAACAACCTCAGAGTAGGGATTACTTATGATTAAGCGTAAGATATTGTGCATACAATACGGTACTAGTACGATCCCCTAAGACGAGAAGAAGAGTCCATAGTCCTTACGATCGTTAAAGGTTTCAAGTATAAACACTTGACAACCTAGGACATAGTTCAAGGTCTTATGAGCCTTAGAAGTTCTTTTTCATTCTTGTTATTCATTCTTGATTCAAAAGTCGAGCTTTTATATCGTAAGTTGTTAATACATTCGCATGTTATTATTAGTCATTTGTTATATTTTATATCAGGCAATCGTGCTCACTCTTACGTAATAATAATATTGCGCTTAAGAACGAAAAGAGCGATGAACCTTCCACTAGTAAGGGCAAGGCAAGATTATCAAGTAATGAAGACTGCTTTATTATCGTATTATGTAATGATGATAATTGATGTTACTTAAGACTTATTTGTTTATGTTTTCCGATGATGTTTTAAGGTTAGAGTAACTCAGGATTTATTTTATTATGCATGATATAACCCCATAGTGGAAATTTATTATTTATTTTATCTATCGTATGGTTTGCATTTATTTATGGGTAGATAGATAGATGATGTTTAGATAAAGGAACACCAAATCTCGTGAAATGGAAGTATCGGATTTGGGTGTTGTCACAGTGTTGGTATCAAAGTCGAGAGGTTATGAACCTTAGTGGGGGAACAACCTTAGGTAATAGCCTTTGTAGGAGATTGAAAACATAGTGGTGGTAAACTCTTATCGAGTTCTAAGAAATGAATTTCTAAATTCATTGAAGATAATAAAAGACTTTATGTGCTTATGTGTTAATCTATGTGTTCGCTAGCACGGATTAGTAACTAAAACTTAAAATTTTATTGTTAGGATGTCTGATGTTGGAGAAGCTAGTCGAGCTGGGGAGGAGGAACCCCGAGTAACTACGGAGGAGGAGCCCCGAGACATTCATGTCGTCAGGAAACAGTTGGTGCAGAGAGATCCATCTCCATTGATCACTGTTGTTGGTCGGGGAGACGAGCCCCGAGACTCGATCCGCAGGAGGATCCCGAGGAAGAAGAGGAGTTCCCAATCAACTCCATTGATGTTTGAGATGTATGATGCACTTTATGATCGTAACATAGAGTCACGCAGGATACTATCCGGATCCGACCGAAAGTGGCGCTAGTCGGTAGATTACTATTGAAGCGGAGGGATAGGGAGATTATGACTCTTCACACGCGCTTAGGAAACGGGAGGGGATCTGGTTCACGAAAGGCCAAATCGAGGATAAGTCCGCAGTAAATAGAAAAGTTGAAGAAGGATCCGAAAGAGAGCTTAGAAAGGCTTGCCATAAAGCAGAGGAAGGTTGGGTAAGAGAGTCACGTCGTCTTGATCATGCAGTAAGATGATCGCTGTGAAGAAGGTTAAACTTGAGAAGACGACTTCTACACTACAAAATGCAATGGATGCGGTCCAAGATCGAAAGTTAGGAAGTATCCAATCCAGCCAGGATCTACTATCATATATGCTAGATCGCAAATCGATGTCTCAGATCATGGAAGAGGAACGAAAAGGCTATTCAACGCCTTTAATGCATAAAAGCCGATAGTATTAGTTTAATAATGTGAAAACTATTTGGTAGTTAATGATGTAAATTTGATGTGTTTATAAACAAAGGAATACTTGATTTTTAAACTCAGAGATTTTTTATCTCGATAAGGATGTTAATAGCAAAGGATGCTATCTATTGATGTTAAACTTTTGAATTAAATGAGAATGTCGAGTTTATTTGAATTGATGTGTTAAGTGAGTTATGATTGAATGTTTTAGTTAAGTCTTAAAGGTTTAAGAGATTGAATAAAGACCTAATAAGCGTGATATTTTAATGTAAATATATCGCTTTAGAAGACAAAACCACAAAGAAGCACGCAAGAAGAACCAATGAACAACACCGACGCCAATGCTAATCCTGTTCAAGTATAGTTGTGAACCTTTCGGTCAAGTAATTAATAATCAACTGAAAGTAGTATGCATACAAGCCAATCATGTTTGATGATAAAGCATATACTTTGTAACAATCTTATTCATTTATTAATAAAAAGTATTAATTTATTAAAGGCTTTTAATTATCTACATGATGCTATTTTATAATATGTGATAAACCCATAGTTTTAAGCAATGCTTTTAGAATAATGATGATGATCATTCTAATGAGATCTAAATTCTTAGAAAGCTTAAAACTAAAATAGTTCCCAATCATTGGATTACTAAATTGGGGATTAGTGAATCCTGGATAGATTGGTACATACGTTGCTTGCTTTCATTGGATGAGGATGATTGATCTCTCACGATCATTTGTGTGGAGACACTAAAGCAAGTATGTAGGTGCTTATTAGAGAATAAGTTCAATTGAACGTTGCTCGCTAAGGAATACCTAATGGAGTTTTACTTGCTCGTCAATAGGAATTCTCAGTAGTGATAGTAGTACAAGTAATCCTTGGACTTGAGATCATCATAGTATCTCGTGTATGATGAGTTATACTTTGACTTATTCCTTAAGACCCTTAGGGTATATCAAAGGGTATGCTTGGGTATAATAAGTCGTATACGTGGAGATAATGTATGATCAATAAAGAATCTACCACTTCTAATAAAAGTAGAGAAATGTCCTATGTGATTCGATAAATGACAACCCAAAGAGTCCTTGGGTTAAGCGTAATGAAATTAGAAAGGAGTTTCTAATTTGCATTATTTGAGTTGTGCATTTAAGAGTCGAAATACATATAATTAAATAAAATAAGACTTGACAAGAATTCCATATCTTATATTTAATTGGGACATCAGTATGGTGGAAGGATTGAATTGTACAAGAACTATTTACTCAAAGGTTCTTTTATGATTAATGTTGAAATCTATATTATCCGGAAAGTCGTTGATCGCTAGGGAGGCTTATCCCTATCAGAGAATAAATATTATTTATTTAAATAAATTAATTATTTAATTTATTTATTTAAATAAGATTAGAATTGTTCTAATTGATTTATTCACAACCGGTTTAATATGGAGAACCTAAAGGGTCACACCATAAAAGGAAGAATAATTATTTAAGAAGTTAATGGCATAATCGTAATAATATGTTATGTATATTTAATTTAATCTATGGTGATAGAATAAATTAAATAGCTTAATATTTATTATTTAATATTTTAGAAATATTAAATATAAATTAATAAGAGAGTCTTATTAATATTATTACAATTATTATTATTTTAATTTCTAAAAGAGTTTAGGAATTAATTTAATATAAGTACTCTCATTTATTCCTAATAGGATTAGGAAGGAAAATTAGTTAAAGGAGTTTAATTAATTATCCCTAATAAGATTAGGGAGCTTAATTAATTAAAAAATTTAATTAATTAAATAAACCCAATTTTTAATTGTTAAGGTGGGTTGCCCACATCTATAAATAAGAGGAGTCTTATTATGGGTGGTGGTGGTTGTTGACTTTTTCAACATAATGTATAATTCCAATTGTTGGAGAGTACACCTTTTTCTATAGAGATAAAAAACTAGGTTGAGCCAATATCCCTTCTTCTTGAATCATTATTATTCCTCAAAGTGGATCACCTCTGAGGCCATACACTTGGGTGGCTAACGTTGATCAAAGGAAGGAACCAAACCCGTGGATTCAAGGAGATCGCGAGAAAGTAGGAGGTGAACTCGTACTGAGGAAGCTTCGTTTCTACAAGGGTATGATTTCATAATTTCTTATTCTTCGCTTTAATTAATAATTGTGCATAAAGGGTGATCCGTATATGGTTTGTAAATTTTTTTTAAACTCGATTTTTACACGCTTCCGCTTATTTATGCAATTTGATTAAGGTTTCTTGAATATTACAAACCTAACAGTGGCATCAGAGCCAAACCTTTATGCAAATTATTAATTGTTTTAATTTAATATCTATATTGATATGTGTTTAGAACAATTTAATTGGGCATAATTTTATTGTATGAAATTTAAAAAAAAACGGTAATTGATTTCCGGAAATCTGTTGGAAATCCGGACTATTTTTGCTTTTGTGTTGTCATTTACCACGTGATTGCTTTGGTTTACATATATAGATATGTCATCCTGAATAACTTACCAAGCAAGGATCTTCCAGGAATTTATTTATTTTTTGAAAAGTTGCAGGAATGCTTTAATATTATATATATAAAAAAACCGTAAAGACGTGACTCATTTAAGTATATATATAAATATCCTATTTGTATATTATATTATATATATATTGATCACTTTTTGGTTTTTTCATGAATCAAGAATCAGAGGATAATATATATATAATATGGGATGGTATATATATATATATTTTTTTTTGTATCACTGATTTATTATATATATATATATATATATATATATATATATATATAATATATATATATATATATAATTTTATAATTAAATAAAATATTTATTTTAATTTTAAAATAAAAAGTTTATTTTAATTTTAAAATAAAAGTTTATTTTAATCTTAAAATAAAAGGTTTATTTTAATTTTAAAATTAAATTTCATGCTAACTAATTAGAGTTGGAATTAGATTCCATGATAACTAATTGGAGTTGAAATTGGATTCTATTTTTTCTTAAATAAAGGAGTTTATTTTGATATGAAATTAGATTTCATATTATTCAAATAAAAGGTTTATTTGTGAATAGGAAAGAAAATCAGGTTTTCCTTAAATAAAGGAGTTTATTTAAATATGAAATAAGATTTCATATTATTCAAAATAAAGGAGTTTATTTGTGAATAGAAAAGAAAATCCGTGTTTCCTTTAAATAATGGAGTTTATTTAAATATGAAATAAGATTTCATATTATTCAAAATAAAGGAGTTTATTTGTGAATAGGAAAGATAATCCGTGTTTCTTTAATATTTTTTTTACATGGAATTGATTCCATAATTAATTAAAATAAAGGAGTTTATTTTGATTAAAATAAAATAGTTTATTTTATTCAAAATTGGATAAATTAAAATAAAATAGTTTTATTTTGATTTAAATTTGGATTAAAATAAAGGAGTTTATTTTGATTCAAAATTAGATTTTATACTAACTAAATTTGCCCATTAAATGATATCAATATATATATTAAATGTTTATTATTCATAAGATGAATGTTATTTATTAATGCATATGATGATGTGTATGATAATAAATGGGATTGATTATGGACTATCACCAATATGATTGGATTTTATTTTAGTTGGATGCATGAATGTATGGGTTTTATTAAATGGGGTCTGCGTACTTTCTCGCCTTCTCTAATTTTTCTTAATGTAAATTCTATCTCCTCCTATGTATTCCCTCGATCATTAGATCAAGGTTTCTATTTATTTTAAATAGTTTTGTAATAGGAATAGTTAGAATAAATTTTGAAAATTGGAGATCAAGGAGCAAGGAGCACTTGAAGACCCGCTTGTAATGGAGCCCTAAGTTTAAATGTAATAGTTATATTTAAATATTATTTCTTGCACCCCTTGGGAGTTTGACCTTTTGGTTCACTTGATGGCTCTAGTGAACCAAACTAAATAAAAGTCCATAATCAATCCTAGAATATAAGATTCTATATGTGCATGCTATACTATATATATATTATGTAAGACCCCGAAAATTTTAAATAAAAAGGAATTTCTTTTATTTATTATTTTGAAATAGTAAGGGTTGATTTGATTAATGTGGATAGTTAAGGGTTAAATACGCAAATATTTCAAAATAAGCAAGTGGTTATAAAATATTCATTATCGTCGAAATATTCGTTGTCGTGGAATATTCGTATCGTCTGGGAATATTCGTATTTAATGCGACGCAGCAGCCCATGTGTGGGCCCCATAACTGAAAAGCGATTGGATGAAGAAAACGATAAATATAAGTTGTTTTTAAATAATCTAACAGAAGTTGTTACCGCATTACTGTTGAAATACCCTGTGGTTAAAACACACTAATACGTTGTTGAAACAAGATAGATTACACAGTATTGCACCAATTATTGATTCTTACGTAAGAAGGCACTACTCAATAATGGTTACAGAAATAATCGCTCAAAGATTTTATCGAAAGTTAATAATTGCCATACGCTGATATTTTATATTGTTGTTGTTTCAATAATTGTCATTACACAAAGATTTTTCATTATCGAAGCAATAATTCATATTATCCTAATAATATTATTAGATAACATTATTGGCAATGTCTAGAAAGTTCTGCCTAAGGAGAGGTTTGGTCACCTAATCATGCGCCAAGAAGAAGAAATTTTATCGAAAGCCCCTCTTTCTGAACCGCTCGTCATTAATATCAGGATTCTCAGTAATATTATTTGTGAATAATTAATTATTGATTTATATGATGAGGAAAATATTGATTTTATGTGGATATAGATGGAGAAAATTTTTAAAATGACAATTGTTGAAAATTAATATTTTATCTTTTTCTCGATAAAATAATTCATTTAAATATATTATTTTAATAATATATTAATGGTGATATTTTTACAACGAATGTGGGATATATGAGTATACGAGGAGGAAGAGTATTTTTGTTGCAATAAATGTTTAAAACATGTTAAACATGCTCGGTGGACCCCATTTATCGATCAAATTTGATTATAACGTAAAATCGCCCGCTTGTGGATTTCGGTCAATTTCTATTTAGAATTTGGAAAAACTTTCTTCTGCAAAGTTGTAGAGAATTGAATTTCCTATAAAAAACTCATGAGATTCAAATTTTCTGATGAAAGGGCTATTTATTATGAATTATTGAAGTTCCAAAGTTCAAATAATTGATTTTGGAAGTTTTAATTATTTTATTTAAGAAAAACGTTTTTTGCAATCCCACATGTGATATAAATGTGCTGAATTCAGTTGGTCTAAGGTGGGCTTGAATTTGTTTAATTATATTATTATTTTATTAAATTTTCTCGCTTTTGTTCTAAAGATTTTCCTATAAATAGGTGCTTAGGTTAGAATTGAAAATCACACCGTAAACCTCAAGTTTTCTCTCTATATTATCGAGCGTATTCTTGTGAGTATTTTGAGTATACTTTGAGTATTGCTAGATTATGCAAGTTCCTTCAAAGACTATATATCCTGATTCTAGCTAAAAGTAATCGATCTTTCGAGGTAAGGGATATTATTTTTTTTGAATGATATTATTTCTTCAATATCATTATGCTGAAATATTGATCCAAGTTTTATCAAATTTGGAACTTTTTCATGCCGGAGTTACTATTCATGAGTTACTATTCACGAGTTACTATTCACGAGTTACTATTCACGAGTTATTATTCATTTCAAGTACTATTCATGGTAAGATGTTTTTTGTGAATTTCTATCTTTTGGTGTCTGAATACTTATTCACGATACTATTATTCACGATAAAGACTATTCACGTATACTGTTCTATTCAATCTAAAAATAAAATTTCTTCTTTTCGTCCAAAAATATCTATTCGGATACTAACTCGATTGATCCATGTTTTGATCATTCTCAAATTTTACACCACTATGATTATTTTTGAGGTATTTTGGACGTGGATAAAACCAAGTACGAATCCTTAATCCTTAATCCTTGTCATTTTGTTTCACTAGATTCGCTTCTTTAAAAAAAATATTTTTCATCATCCTCGCCTTAAATGATGATATTATGGAATATCTTTGGCCCAGAAGTGCAAAAGATGAATGATTTCTTAAGAATATTCTTTGATTAGAATGAATGATTTCTGAAGATATCTTCGCCCAGAGTGCAAAGATGAACAAAGTGTTTAAATGAACATGACCAATCGATGAATATCTTTGGCTCAGAGAGTGCAAAGATGAATATTTGATTCCGTATGTATATCGATTGATGTTACAGGATAAAAGATAGACGATGAACTTTTAAATTCATACATAAAAGATAGTAGTTTGCATTCTCTACTTAACTCTTCTAATGAATTATTATTTCCATCGCGAATATTGATTTAAAATTTGTTGTCTATCAGTATTCTATTAGATTTTTCCTCGTCAAGACTAACGATAATTTGTTGTATATTATCTTAGTCATAATATTCTTTATCGAAAGCTAGTTGAGCTCACCCTTTTCCTTTTTGTTCCATTTTTCTCGTGAGGCGAGAATATAGCGAGAGTACGAAGCCTGGGGTATGGAATGAAGGTTTTAGAAAGGATTGTTTAGTAGTCCTCACCATTTTGTAAAATAATGTATCAATAAATGTGATGAGGATTTATTTGAGTATAGATATTGTCTGTAAGATAATATTTGTATTCAAACTCACAGCTTACTGTAGTTGTTTCGTAATAATAAAGTTGGATGGAATGGACCTTTTTGGGGCGCCACACATGTATCAAAGCTATAAGTGACCCCGACCTCTCGTTGGTGACTTCTGATGATGGGGGATGCATACCGCATTTTAGGGGCGCCTGCTCATGGCAACAGGTATCGTAGCTTGGATATCACGATCTCGAGCTTAGGGATATGATCTCCGGCGAGATCGGGAATAGAACTAGAGGGGAGAGACGAGTAAATCCTTCGCTAAGGTGTCCTACCTAAGCTTATTTGTTAGTTGGTCAAGATATAGGGATATTATGTGATATATTGATTTCCTTAATTAACCCTTGTTTTATGACAAAGATTTTTGAGAATGTCGACCGAGAATATTAACAATGGAAATGAGACCGTGGAGATGCCTGTACTCACCAACGAGGAGAACGTAACAGTCGGGCAATGTTCCTCCCGTGAACAACACCAATCGAAGCGTATGATGAACGAGGGATGTTTAGAAGTTTTTTGCAGCTCATGCAAAATCGACGAGGAGACTCGTGTTCAAAATACAGAGAGGAAATGATAGCAATTCACGGGTTGTCACAAATGCAAGCTTCAAAGAGTCAGACCACCGAATTTAAGGGAAAGCCGATCCGATCACGGCGAAACACGGGTCAAACAAATTACCAAGATATTCGATGTCTTGGGATGCACGGAGGAAATGTAAGGTTCCATTCGCCACCTTTATGTTCCGTGGTGAGGCACATCATCGGTGGAGTCTGTGAAGCTGCACTCCATCCAAACAAGACTCAAAGATGTCTTGGGAGACGCTTTCAGAAAGCTATTTAATGACAAATACTTTCCGAAAGTGTTCATTATACGAAGGAAGTGGAGTTCATCGATTGAACAAAACAACATGACGAAGGTCTCAAAGACGAGGCAAAGTTTGCAGAGTTATCCAGTGTTTGCACCTCATTTGGTGGAGAATGAGGAACGATGACGCGGATGTTTCTTAGAGGTTTGAAACCCCAGATACGCCAATATCTCATTTCTCATAAATTTTCTCTATTCAGATAAGTGTAAAATGTGGCTCAATTATTAGAGCGAGATAACGAGTACGGCCAACCGAGGGACCATAACCGTGATCATACCGTAGATAGCAAATAATGTAATAATGATAACCAAATGGAGAAAGAAATGCACTTGACAAAATGGTAACCACTCCTGGTAATCATGGCCATGAAAATAGAAGAAGCGAGTCGAGGAGATTTTAAAAGAGGAGATTTAACAACGACTATGTGAAGATGACAAAGGCTTAAGCAAAGAATCGGTTCTAAGGGAGGAGAACGACCACCCATTATATGCTAAATGCGCGAAAAGAGGGACATATCACCAAACCGCCCACAACAGCTTCAAGGTATGCTATAATTGTGGAAAGGAAGGACATATCGCCGAGATCAGACAAGAGCGAAACCTAGTTCAATGGGGATTATGACTCAAAAGATCGTCCCGTAAAAGTCAAAGTCAACGATTCCTCGGAAGAGCGCTTTGTTGTGACCGTCAAAATGCGAGAACCCAAACGAGGTGATCACGGTAAGCTTATTTATAAATTCTTGCAAGTTTATACCTTTACTTGATACCGGTGCTACCCATTCATTTATCTCTCCCGCATGTGCTCAACGCTTAAACTCGACTCGAGAAATTAGACTTTGACCTATCTGTGGAAACTCCGTTAGAGAAACTTTCATCACATCCACCGCTTATAAATCTTGTTTGATTCAAGTCGGCACCATCACCTTACCCGTTGACCTTATCTCTTTAAAGATACTTGCTTTTGATGTGATTTTAGGGATTGATTGTTAACTACTCATCATGCCAAAATTGATTGTTTTCGTAAGGTCATTAGTTTTCATATTCCTAACCAACCTGTTGTATTTAATTCAAGCAACTAAACCATTAAAATCAATCACCGTCATATCTAATCATAAAGCTATTCGCTTATTAAAAAACTACGTCAAGCTTTCTTAGCCCATGTTATGGATTTGAATAAAGACACGCCAAATTTGAATAATATTCCCGTTGTTATCGACTTTCCCGACGATTTCAAGAAGAACTTCCCTTGCCTACCCCCGTAACGTGAAGTCAATTCTTTATCGATCTTGAACCCGCATAAAGCCCATTTCTAAAACCCCATATCGAATGGCTCCTATTGAACTTCAGAGTTAAAGGTCCAACTACGTGAATTGTTGGACATCGGCTTCATTCTGCCCCTACATCTCCTCGGGGTGCTCCTGCTTATTCAGAAAGAAGAAAAAGACGGGAGTATGCGACTTTCAGATTGACTATCTGGAATCGAACCATGTCACCATCAAGAATAGGTATCCTCTACCTCGTATTGATGACTTGTTTGACCAAATAAGCAGGAGCACAATTCTTTTCAAAATCGATCTTCGCTTCCGATATCATCACCAAGATTAGAATCGAGGATATTCCAAAGACCGCCTTTAGAACTCCCAGACGGGCATTATGAATTCTTAGTCATGTCTTTCTCGGACCGACTAATGCTCCTGCGCTTTCATGGATATGATGAACCGAGTATTCAAGGAATATTTAGATCATTATTGTTGTTTGTTTTTATTGATGACATCCTCATATATTCCAAAAGTCGTGAAGATCATGAGCACCATTTGAAGTCGGTACTCCAAAGGCTTCGTGAAAACAAACTATATGCCAAATTGAAGAAATGCGAGTTCGCTTGAGGAAGTAGCATTCCTCGGCAGCACGTGGTGTCGAAACATGGAGTATCTGCTGATCCGCCAAGATCAAGCAATATAAAGTCGGGAGCAACCAAGCTCTGCGGATCAAGACGAAGTTTTTGGGCTTACCGGTTATTATCGAGATTCATGGAAGGGTTTTCTAATCGCTACTCCATTAACTCAAATTAACTCGGAAGGATACAAAATTCGCTTGGAGCGAAGAATGCGAGAAGAGTTTCCAAGAGCTTAAGAGGAGACTTATTTCTAAGACTGCTCTAACAATACCATCCGGTTCTGATGGATTTGTTATCTACAAATGATGCTTCAGCAAAGGGTTGGATGTGTTCTCATGCAACGGGAAAGTCATAGCCTATGCCTCGCGACAACTTAAAGAGTATGAGAGGAATTATCCTACTCATGATCTAGAGTCGCGCAAGTGAATGTTTTCGCTTAAAAATATGGAGGCACTATCTATACGGGGAGAAAGTGGAGATATATTCGCACCATAAAAGCCTTAAATATTTCTTCACTCAAAAGAACTCAACACGCGCAATGACGTTGGCTCGAAAGCTATTGAAAGACTACGACCACACTATTCAATACCATCCTCGAAAAGTTTAACGTAGAAATTGACGCGTCGAGTAGAAGATCATATGCGGAACGAAAAGTGCGATGATGTCAAGTATACGACAGAGCCAACTTTAATAGAAAAGTTAAGGTCGCTTTCAAGCCACCGAATCCGAGTCGATGCGTATGAAGAAGAAAGTACAAGAAGGAGCTATTCCTAAGTTTAGAATTGATGAAGAAGGAATACTTCAGTCCACTCTGCACTTTGTGTTCCCTAACGACTGATTTGAAGTACAAGATTATGATGGAGGCACACAATACGCCATTTGCAATCCATCCTCGAAGTACTAAAATGTATCGTGATCTTCTATTATACATTTTGGTGGAACAATACGAAGAGAGAGATTGCAAAGTTTATCTCGATGTGTTTAACTTGCAACGGTAAAGGCGGAGCATCTAGTACCTAAGGGTCCATCAGAACCACTTGAGATTCCGAAATGGAAGTGGGAACACATTACTATGGATTTCAAGTATGGGTCTTCCTACTTGGCTTTCTCAAGGCATCAATGCTATTTGGGTTATTGTTGATAGATTAACCAAGTCTCGCTTCATTTCTTGCCGATACGGAGACTTATTCCTCGAACGCCTTGCTAGTATGTACGTGAATGAGATTGTGAGGTCAGCATGGCACGCCTCAGATCCATAGTTTCGGATCGTGACCCAAGATTCACTTCAAGATTTTGGGTTAGCTTGCAAAAAGCTACGGGCACGGATTTACGATTTAGTTAAGATACCATCCTCAAACCGACGGGACAATCGAGAGGACTATTCAAACTCTCAAGATCTATTAAGACTCGTGGTCCTGCACTTCAAGGGTAGTTGATAAGTATTTACCATCGGTGGAATTCTCCTACAACAACAAAAAATTAGGTATACGCCACCCATCTTGGGTCGCCACTTACATGGTACATAAATTCAAATACAACTTACTAATATAACTGCGGGTACAATACGACATAAACCGTGAGTTTGAATACAAATATTGTCTACTAGATATTATACAAACTCAAAAGGAGTCCTCATTACAACTATTATCACACTATTTCACGTAATAGTGAGGACTACTAATGCTATCCTCCTCGACCATTACTTCGCCCCGACTCGTCTCCAATGCCATGTTCTCATTTCCTCAAGAGAATAAAGGAAAGAAAGGGTGAGCTCAACTAGCCCAAGAAGAAATATTATGACTAAGATAATGCGTATAAATTATCATTAGCCTTCAACAAAGTTGTTAAACCGATAAAATACAATAGACAACCAGCTTTAATCAAGTAGCTGAATAAGCAATCCATTAAAAGAGTCAAGAGAGAATAAAGTCTACTATCTTTTAGGTTTTAAAAGGTTTTCATCAATTTTTATCACGAGACTCAAATTTTAATAAATAAACCACCACATCTAATCATCCCCGCATTCACTTGGCCAAGGATTTTCATCAAATTATCAATGGTCATGACTATACCGAATCACCCCCGGTCATAATCATACCAAAACTATCCATCATCGCATTACATGTGCCACCGAGGACTTTTGTCACATCATTTATATCAAGTCATGATTATACCGAATGATCCCCGGTCATAATCATACTAAGTTCATCTACGCACGTAAGCCAAAGATAACATAATATAACACGAGGATGATGACAATGACATAATAATTCAATAAAACAAGTTCAAGAATTATTTAATCCATGAATTATTAACGCCCAAATTGTCAACATGATATCGCTTTTGAGAGTAAAATTCAAGAATGATCGTAAGAATATTTCCATGAAAAGATATCGATGAAACGCAAATATCAAGGATATTCTACTAATTTCATGGAGTATAGAAGTCAAAGTTTTAACCAACCGGGTATAATAAAGAATGGAATAACAAAAGAAATCACCACGCACGCGTAGATTGATGATGTATGTGTTATTCCAACAGTAATAATAATAATCTAACCAGTCGTGAAATTCACACCGGCACAGATGTTCCAATGTAATAATAAAGATGGAACTGCATCCTGTAAAACACACGATAGATATTCCAACAGTAATGATAAAGATTTTAACCAGTCCTGTAAAACACACATGCATGTGATGTTCCAATGTAATAAAAAAATTTAACCAGTCCTGTAAAACACACGCATGTGATGTTCCAATGTAATAATAAGAAGAATGTCACCAAGTATAGGGGTAAATCATGTGATACAAAAGTTATTCCAATGTAATAATAAGCAATGGAATAACATAAGGATTTCACCAAGTATAGGTACGCCATGAGATAAAAAGTTATGTATAGGTATACTTTTACAAAAGTTATTCCAATGTAATAATAATGAATGGAATAATGTAAGTTCTCTTCAAGAAGAAAGAATAACACCCTTTACCGTAAAAGAACCTAATATGTAAGTAGTAAGTAGCGTATACACTTCTTCTTCTTTCTATAATTTTCTCTATAGCTTCTCTCTATAATTTCTCTCTAGTTTCAATGAATTCGTAAGAAAATAATGAAGGAATGAGCTTCTATTTATAGAAAAATGGAATGCATAAGAATTAATCCATGAACTATCCCGATTGATTTACTTTAATCTGACTATTCATATTTAAAGAAAAATCTTTTAAATAAAATATAATATATTCTATTTATATAAAAACATTTTACTATGCAAACACTATGCAATACTATGCAAAACACTATGCAAAACACTACGCAACACTATGCATAATAAAATATAATATATTCTATTTATGTAATAACTTTAATAAAGTATTCTATTTTATATAAAAGATGTTTCGCTTTTATTACGCTAATAATAATGTAATAAAATAAAACGCCATTATCGCTATAATAATTCATATTATTAATCGACAATAATGGAATCAAACCGAGTGACTTCTCATATAAGATCAATAATCAATACCGCAAGCTACTACGCAACCACACGACATCGTATTTTTACTACCGAGTAGTTCAACAAGAACTACTTGAAAACTTCCGCCGTTATTTCAATAAAATATTTTTGTCGCTTTCAATCCGACAATAATTTCATTGTGGGTCCACCAATGATTGAGCTGCTGCATTTAATATTCCCCGCTAAACCTAATATTCCCCACCAATCGAATATAATATAACCACTGTGATACTTTGCAAAATTTATAAATACTACCCACAACTATAATATTATCTCAAATTCACACCATAATATTAAAAAATTATTTCACAAAATTTAAATCTTTATCGATAAAATCTGGGTCTCACAATCTCCCTCCTTATGGAATTTCTCGCCTCAAATTAGTAGGTAGTACGACCGATATGATAAAGAGATGAGGATACCTTTAATACCTTTATCGCTTAAAAATATTAAATTCATCTTTGCAATCCCACCAAAGATATTCATTAACAATTCATCTTTGACTTGCACTACAAAGCCAAAGATATACAACTCAGAAACCAATAATGCCGAGACTCAAATTTAATAAGATCACAACCATGAATTATCCATGCACCATCGCCAAGGATATTCGTGTTTTCAATTACTACCATGATTATACCGAATAATCCGTGGTCATAATCATACCAAGTCTATCAATGCACTACTACCAAAGACGACTTTTTACCACATCCATGAATTAATATTTCATCACCGACTCACTCACCAATAATTAATCCATATCATCGAATCATCCCCGCACTACAAAAGCCAAGGATATTCATTAAGATCACGACCACATTATCCATGACACTACTACCAAAGATAATCGTGTATTCATTAAGATCACGACCACAAATTATCCATGCACTACTACCAAAGATAATCGTGTATTCATTAAGATCACGCACCACAAATTATCCATGACTACTACCAAAGATAATCGTGTATTCATTAAGATTACGACCACAAATTATCCATGCACTACTACCAAAGATAATCGTATTCATTAAGATCACGACCACAAATTATCCATGCACTGCACTACTACCAAAGATAATCGTGGTATTCATTAAGATATCACGACCACAAATTATCCATGCACTACTACCAAAGATAATCGTGTATTCATTAAGATTACGACCATTATCCATGCACTACTACCAAAGATAATCGTGTATTCATTAAGATCACGACCACAAATTATCCATGCACTACTACCAAAGATAATCGTGTGTATTCATTAAGATCACGACCACAAATTATCCAACTATTAATCCATTCATTAAGATCACTAACCACAAATTATCCATGCACTACTAAAAGATAATCGTGGTATTCATTAAGATCACGACCACAAATTATCCATGCACTACTACCAAAGATAATCGTGTATTCATTAAGATCACGACCACAAATTATCCATGCACTACTACCAAAGATAATTGTGGTATTCATTAAGATCACACCACAAATTATCCATGCACTACTACCAAAGATAATCGTGTATTCATTAAGATCACGACCACAAATTATTATCCATGCACTACTACCAAAGATAATCGTATATTCATTAAGATCACGACCACAAATTATCCATGCACTACTACTACCAAAGATAATTGTGTATTCATTAAGATATCAATGACCAATAAATTATCCATGCACTACTACCAAAGATAATCAGTATTCATTAAGATTCACGACCACAAATTATCCAATGCACTACTACCAAAGATAATTGTATATTCATTTACTACTATGATTATACCAAACAATCCCCGTCATCATAATCATACCAAGTCCATCTATGCACTACAAAGCCACGTATTTACTTTCAACATAATATAAACACGAGGATAATGATATAAAGAATCAATCAAATGAGATAAAGGATAAATATTAAACATTTATAATATAATTTATCCAGATTCAAGAATATCCCCATGTTATCAATCACTTAATAATCTCATAATCTAATATCATTAATATTATAACAATATTTTAATCACTTCTTAAATTTATAAACAATTTATCTCAATTGTTTACGCTTTTACCATATAATGCATTTAATCATTCAAAATGCCATACTCATAAGATATCATCACCAATTATCAAATCCTCATCAAAAAATATGCATATACTCTATATAGGATTCTCTAGCCATAAAATCCTATTTTCAACTTTGTTACTTCACATAACATATTTAACTCATATGTTCAGAATTAAACTATTTTCATGAAAAATACCAAATCAGTCCCAAAAATATTTCTTTTCTGGGATTTAGCATAATATAGTCCCATAATGAAAATATATTTTCTCGAATTTTAAAATTCATTTACTATTTTTCAAAAATCAATTTCTAATTAATTCCTTAAGAAATTAGCTACCTCAAGTTTAACTCCAAAATTCCCAAATCTTGGCAGGACCTTACACATGTTAACGTGAGCTTCCAGTTTAAATTTCATGGTCATCTGAGTTATAGAACTCCTAGTTATAGCGTTTTCATTTAAAACCTAAATATTGAAATAGTCATAACTTGCTCATTTTAAGTCGAAATGAGCTCATTTTTGGACAGGAGGTACTTTATACCATATACTTTCATGTCCCAAAAGGCCAGAATTTTTCTCATAATTTAAGTGGCCGAAACAGCCTCTCTAAAATCATGGCAAGAGCATTTTCGAAATTTACAGCTTTGCACCTCCTTTAAAAAATCAGTCCACACAAAAATCTACAACACCTTTTCCAGTAATTCCACTTGGATTAGTTAGGTAACTCATAGATCTAACTCTAGGACTTGACCACATTCAAAAATTCAAAATATAATAGGAGATATGGTCAATTGAATTTCATGTTACGCTTTTCACCAAAATCTGATTTTCAACTCTTTGTGATTTCTAAGAAACTTTCATGTTTTCACATACTAACCAACATAACTCATCATAAAACTTACTAATACTTCATATACCCATGATTTTCATTAGTCCAATGCTTTTATTATGACTTTCATCATAATCCACGAAATGCATCCTTTTAGTTGAAGAAATATTTGAGGGTTTAAGAAATGGGTTTTGATCGGGTCAATACAAAATTCGATTTCACGCCTAGGTAGGCTAGAAGTCTTCAAGAATACGCCAAGAAATTTATTAATGATAGAAATATCATTCAAAACTCACTACTTTCGTCAAGACTTGATAGTACGTCACATTAATACCAACCGCGACTTCTATCCCTTAACCTAGATAAAGACCTCACAATGATACCTATAAACTTGCCATCTTCATTCACGACGTCGCCACGTAAAGTCCGCTTCTGCATTCCACACAAGGAAGTCAACAACGAAAGGATTCGGGGCTCTTTACTTATGGCTTGATATAACAATAATTAACTTTAGGGTTTGGTTACTTTGAATTCAGATAAACAAAGTTGGTTATGAATATAAAAGCTAACAACCTTACAAAAAGAATAATGAGTAGTTAACCAATCGATTCCTAAAATCACATCAAAGGCAAGTATTTTCAAAAAGATAAGATCGACAGTAACGTGAAAGTGTTTATTTGAATCAAACAAGATTTAAAAAATAGTAGGAGGTAACGAAGGCTCCTACCAACGAAGTTTCAACCAATAAGTCAAAGTCTAACTTCTCCTGAGTCAAATTTAAACGTCGAACGCAAGCAAGAGAGATAAAAATAATGGGTAGAACCCAGATCTTATAAGGTATAGACTTCGCAATTTTATAATTAACTAACCCGCTAACTTCGCTCGAATTACTCGCTTTTTAGAAGTCATGAAAAACGCACTTCCTAAAACCAACGACTTTTGTTTTGTCCATATCCACCTTTGTGCCACCGTCCCAAATTGGACTCGACTTCGACTTTGGTGCACAACAAAATCGAGCTAAATGACCTTCTTCTTGAAATTTCCACTTCTATTATCTTTGCCATGATTACCACCGGTGGTTACCATTCTCAGCATGATAATTTCCCCGATGGTTATCATTGTTCGATAAATTACCACCCAAGATGATTATTATCGTATTGTTGGTCGTTACCTTTTGTTTCGAGCCGAATCAACACTCTCATGTGCTTCATTGCTTATCTCAAAGATTTTCACATGTCATTCTCAAACACCGCCACAAAACAAGGGTTAATTAACATATCACATATTATCCCTATACTCGACCGACCAATTAAATACCAAATAAATTTAGTAGGTCATACTAGCGGGGAATTCCCCGCCTCTCCCTCCTAGTTCTTATCTCACATCTCAGCCAGGATCATATCCCTAAGCTCGATACCAACCGTGACGCCCCCAAAATTAGGTATACGCCACCCATCTTGGGTCGCCACTTACATGGTACATAAATTCAAATACAACTTACTTAATATAACTGCTGGTACAGGTACAATACAACATAATAAATCGCGAAGTTTGAAATACAAATATTGTCTACTAGATATTATACAAACTCAAAAGGAGTCCTCATTACAACTATTATCACACTATTTCACGTAATAGTGAGGACTACTAATGCTATCCTCCGACCATTACTTCGCTCCCGACTGTCTCAAATTTATGTTCTCATTTCCAAGAAATAAAGAAAAGAAAGGGTGAGCTCAACTAGCCCAAAGAAGAAATATTACGACTAAGATAATGCGTAATAAATTATCATTAGCCTTCAACAAAGTTGTTAAACCGATAAAATACAATAGACAAACAGCTTAATCAAGCTTAATAAGCAATCCATTAAAAGAGTCAAGTAGAGAATAAAGTCTACTATCTTTTAGGTTTTAAAAGGTTTTCATCAATTTTTATCACCGAGACTCAAATTTTAATAAATAAACCACCACATCTAATCATCCCGCATCACTTGGCCAAGGATTTTCATCAAATTATCAATGGTCATGACTATACCGAATCACCCCGGTCATAATCATACCAAAAACTATCCATCACCGCATTACAAAGCCACCGAGGACTTTTGTCACATCATTTATATCAAGTCATGATTATACCGAATGATCCTCGGTCATAATCATACTAAGTTCATCTATGCACGTAAGCCAAAGATAACATAATATAACATGAGGATGATGACAATGACATAATAATTCAATAAAACAAGTTCAAGAATTATTTAATCCATGAATTATTAACGCCCAAATTGTCAACATGATATCGCTTTCAGAGAGTAAAATTCAAGAATGATCAAGAATATTTCCATGAAAAGATATCGATGAAACGCAAATATCAAGGATATTCTACTAATTTCATGGAGTATAGAAGTCAAAGTTTTAACCAACCGGGTATAATAAAGAATGGAATAACAAAAGAAATCACCACGATGCAGATTGCATGACATTAAAAAGTTATTCCAATGTAATAATAATAATCGGAACAGTGTGTGAAATTCACACCGACAGATGTTCCAATGTAATAATAAAGATGGAACTGCATCCTGTAAAACACACATGATAGATATTCCAACAGAATGATAAAGATTTTAACCAGTCCCTGTAAAACACACGCATGTGATGTTCCAATGTATAATAAAATCTTAACCAGTGTCCGTAAAACACATGCATGTGATGTTCCAAATGTAATAATAAAGAATGTCACCAAGTATAGGTAAACCAAGATATACAAAGTTATTCCAATGTAATAATAAGAATGGAATAACATAAGGATTTCACCAAGTATAGGTATGCCACATATACAAAAGTTATGTATAGGTATGCCACTTTTACAAAAGTTATTCCAATGTAATAATAATGAATGGAATAATGTAAGTTCTCTTCAAGAAGAAAGAATAACACCCCTTCACCGTAAAAAGAACCTAATATAGAAGTAAAGAAGAAATAGGTACTCTTCTTCTTTCTTCTATAATTTTTCTATAGCTTTTCTCTCTATAATTTCTCTCTCAGAGTTTCAATGAATTCGTAAGAAAATAATGAAGGAACGAGCTTCATTTATAGGAAAATGGAATGCATAAAATTAATCCATGAACTATCTGTATTGATTTACTTTAATCTGACGGTATTCATATTTAAAGAAAAATCTTTTAAATAAAATATAATATATTCTATTTATATAAAAACATTTTACTATGCAAACACTATGCAATACTATGCAAAACACTACGCAAAAACACTACGCAACACTATGCATAATAAAATATAATATATTCTATTTATGTAATAACTTTAATAAAGTATTCTATTTTATATAAAAGATGTTTCGCTTTTATTACGCTAATAATACGAATAAAATAAAACGCCATTATCGCTATAATAATTCATATTATTAATCGACAATAATGGAATCAAACCGAGTGACTTCACATAAGATCAATAATCAATACCGCGCTACTTACTACGCAACCACACGTGACATCGATTTTTACTACCGAGTAGTTCAACAAGAACTACTTGTGAAACTTCCGCCGTTATTTCAATAAAATATTTTTGTCGCTTTCAATCCGACAATAATTTCGTAGGTCCACCAATGATTGAGCCATTGTATTTAATATTCCCTCGCTAAACCAATATTCCCCACCAATCGAATATAATATAACCACTCAGATGACATTTTTGCAAAATTTATAAATACTACCCACAACTATAATATTATCTCAAATTCACACCATAATATTAAAAAATTATTTCAACAAAATTTAAATCTTTATTGATAAAATCTGGGTCTGTGTTACCAAGTAATCATCGTTGAAATACCCTATGGTTAAAACACACTAATACGCGTTGTCGAACAAGAAGATATTCCGTATTGCACCAATTATTGATTCTTACGTAAGAAGGCACTACTCAATAATGGTTACGTGAATTACTCGCTCAAAGATTTTATCGAGTTAATAATTGTCATTGATATTTTATATTATCATTGCTTCAATAATTGTCATTACACAAAGATTTTCATTATCGGCTAATAATTCATATTATCCTAATAATATTATTAGATAACATTATTGGCAATGTCTAGAAAGTTCTGCCTAAAGAGAGGTTTGGTCACCTAATCATACGCCAAGAAGAAGAAATTCTTATCGAAGTTCTCTTTCCTGAACCGCCTCATTGTCAATATCAGGATTCTCAGAATATTATTTGTGAATAATTAATTATTGATTTATATGATGAGGAAAATATTGATTTTATGTGGATATAGATGGAGAAAATTTTAAAATGACAATTGTTGAAAATTAATATTTTATCTTTTTCTCGATAAAATAATTCATTTAAATATATTATTTTAATAATATATTAATCTGTAATATTTTTACAACGAATGTGGGATATATGAGTATACGAGGAGGAAGAGTATTTTTGTTGCAATAAATGTTTAAAACATGTTAAACATGTCTCATGGACCCCATTTATCGATCGAAATTTGATTATAAACAGAAAATCGCCTGCTTGTGGATTTCTACCAATTTCTATTTAGAATTTAGAAAAACTTTCTTCTGCAAAGTTGTAGAGAATTGAATTTCCTATAAAACTCATGAGATTCGAATTTTCTGATGAAAGGGCTATTTATTATGAATTATTGAAGTTCAAGTCTCAAATAATTGATTTTTTTGAAGTTTTAATTATTTTATTTAAGAAAAACATTTTTTTGCAATCCCACATGTGATATAAATGTGCTGAATTCATTTCTTTATCTAAGGTGGGCTTGAATTTGTTTAATTATATTATTATTTTATTAAATTTTCTGCTTTGGTGTTCTAAAGATTTTCCTATAAATAGGTGCTTAGGTTAGAATTGAAAATCACACCGTAAACTCAAGTTTTCTCTCTATATATTATCGAGCGATTCTTGTGAGTATTTTGAGTATACTTTGAGTATTGCTAGACGGCAAAGTTCCTTCAAAGACTATATCCTAGATTCTAGCTAAAAGTACCGATCTTTCGAGGTAAGTGGATATTATTTTTTTCAGAATGATATTATTTCTTCAATATCATTATACCGAAATATCGATCTGAAGTTTTATCAAATTTGGAACTTTTTCATGTCTGGGTTACTATTCATGAGTTACTATTCACGAGTTACTATTCATGAGTTACTATTCACGAGTTACTATTCACGAGTACTATTCATGGCGTGAAGATGTTTTTTTTGTGGAATTTCTATCTTTTGCGTTTGAGTTACTATTCACGATACCTGACTATTCACGATATGGCACTATTCACGATACTCTGCATTATTCAATTTAAAAATAAAATTTCTTCTTTTCGTCTAAAATATCTATTCGGATACTAACTCCTCGATCAGATCCATGTTTTGATCATTCTTGAATTTTACACCACTATGATTATTTTTGAGGTATTTTGGATGTGGATAAAACCAAGTACCTAATCCTTAATCCTTAATCCTTGCCATTTTGTTTCACTCGATTCGCTTTTTTAAAAAATATTTTTCATCATCCTCGCCTTAAATGATGATATTATGGAATATCTTTGGCCCAGAAGTAAAGATGAATGATTTCTTAAGAATATCTTCGGCCCAGAAGTAAAAGATGAATGATTTCAAGAATATCTTTGGCCAGAGTAGTGCAAAGATGAACAGTGTTTAAATGAATACGACTAATCGATGAATATCTTCGGCCTCAGAGTAAAGATGAATATTTGATTCCGTATGTATATCGATTGATGTTACAGTGATAAAAGATAGACGATGAACTTTTAAATTCATACATAAAAGATAGTAGTTTGCATTCTCTACTTAACTCTTCTAATGAATTATTATTTCACTGCGTAATATTGATTTAAAATTTGTTGTCTATCAGATTCTATTAGATTTTTCCTCGTTGAAGACTAACGATAATTTGTCAGTATATTATCTTAGTCATAATATTCTTTATCGAGCTAGTTGAGCTCACCCTTTCCTTTTTGTTCCATTTTTCTCAAGAGGCGCAGAATATAGCGAGTAATGCAGCCTGGGTAATGGAATGAAGGTTTTAGAAAGGATTGTTTAGTAGTCCTCACCATTTTTGTAAAATAATGTATCAATAAATGTGATGAGGATTTATTTGAGTATAGATATTGTCTGTAAGATAATATTTGTATTCAAACTCACGCTTTTATTTCACACTTGTAATAATAAAGTTGTAGTTGTTTCGTACTCATGTATTGGCGACTCGTAATGGGTTGGATGGAATGGACCTATTTTGGGGGCGCCACATATATATATATATAAACATGCTTCGCATGTTTATTAATACGACGCCGATTTTATATATATATGTGTTTATGCATTAAACAAGATGAGACAAATTAATAACAAACCCTCAATTTTTTATATTAAGTCCTAAGCCTTCAAAGATATTTGAATATCGAACGTCGCTTTCTAGCATGATAAAATTAATAGAGTATTAAATATTTAATACGAGTTTGTTATGTCACCACAAGGCAAGTATTAAGTATTTAAGATGTTAATTTATCACATTTGATGCTTATAAAGAAAATTGAACAATATTGTTTTGTTGTGTCACCACAAGGATGATATTTTTCTTTTTTGAATATATGGAGTGCTAGGTCGACTTAACTTGGATAATTTTGATTCTGGATGTGCCACCACTCGATCAAAATAATCTAAGAGGCAAAATACAAGGAGTCAGATAGTTGATGTAATCGACAAAAGTTGTCTACCTATTTATTTATATATAGTTTGTTGTGTCACCACAAGGCTATATACATTTGAAATGGGATCCTTATTCTCACTAGCAAATCTTCAATTAGATAATTGCTTTAACTATATATATTGAGGTAATATAGTTTGAAGAAAATAGTGGGAGATACCAATTTAAAACAAGACCTAAATTATTTTGGTAATTAATAAAAGAATGTATGTTAAAATGTTGTTAAATACAAATTCATTTATAAAATTTTACAATGTCTTAATTACTATCATCAAGCGAAGCATATTAGATGCTATTTAATCTGGATCAATTAAATGGATTGGTTAAGGAATTTGAGAAAAGTTCTCATGGTGAAAAAGCTATCTTATGTCCTTAATACGCCTATCCTCGCAATGGTTGCGCATAATGCCTCCGAGGAAGAAATTGCTACTTTTAGAAAGTGGTAAGATGATGCACATTGGCTCAATTCATCATGCTCGCATCCACGAGTAACGAGCTTCAAACAAGATGAAACTATGGATGCTCCTACTATATTCCTACACATCAAGTAGTCGATGGTGAGGAAAGTAGACCGATAGATATCGACATTCAAGGAGCTCTTCCGATCTAGAATGGCTAATGGCACTATAAGATGCATAAAAAGTTCTTAACATAATCAATTTGATTGATCAATTAGACAACCGGTTTTGTCATGGATGGAGAGTTGAGCCAAGATTTGATCTTGCACTCATTCTCTCGACTCCTTTCACAATTGTTGTGAATTTTTCATATGAAAGAGTTAGATATCGCCTCTGATTTGCTTAACTTGTTGAAAAATATCGAGAGTCACTTTCAAACAAAGAAAGATCAAGTCTTATCGGTAGGGGCCAAAGGATCTTCCGAAAAGAAGAACGATTCAAAGAAGGTAAATAGAAAGGCATAAACAAAGGATAATAAGAACAAAATCGACACGGGTAAAGAAGGAGTTTGCTTCCACCGCTATAAGCCCGACACTCGAAAGAAATCATGAGAAGTATCTTCGCAGAGGCTAACCAAAGAAGCTTAGTGAAGTTTTGCTTATAAATACAAATTTGTTCATGATTTAAAATAAAATTTTCTTTAAGTCAAGGTTCTACTTGGGTATTGATACCGACTTTGGTTATCATAAATATAGATTTATGAAGGACCAAGCAAGTAAGTAGAAGTTAAACAAAGATAAGTAATCCTATATGTGGAAAATGAAGCAAAGGTCACGTATTAGCTATAGAAACTTATAGTTTAGCATCGCTTACGGCAAATCTATTAAGTCAATAAGTTGTTATCAGATTCCAATTTTCTTGTTAGAAACATTATTTCCATTTTATTGTTGACAATAAAATTTTTTTTCGTATTATAATTAAGAACAATTGTTGTTCTATTTATAATAATAATGTTTTGTAAAGAATCGAATATTACTTAATAAATTTTGTATACTGACTTACGTGAAAATTATTTTGTAAATTGAATAAACTAGTATAAGAAAAGGAGATGATCATTCAAAGAGTCGAATGTATGTATTTGATGAATACAAGTGTGAATTATTTGAAAGGTTCAAAGAATTCAAAAGTGAAACAAATCATGCAAAGTATTAGGATTCTTCGATCGATCAAGGAAGGAATACTTGTGCAATAAGTTTCTAGATCATCTCAAATGGTTTTCTCATAATGGACACATCTTGATACGCAATAATTGATTGATGTATCTGAATGGAAAAATCGTACCTTGTTGTATACGGTGCGGTCCATAATGATTTTACCGACATTCCAAAGATCCTTCAGATCATATCCTAGAAATGGTCATATCTCTACTAAAAGGTAACCTCAAAATCCTACCCCAAGACTCCATAAAAGTTATGGATAGGAGGATTCCTAATCTTAAGTATGTTAAGATAAGGGTTGTCCAAGTTATGTGAAAAGGTTTCAAAAGATAAGCTTGGGACAAAATTTGACAAGTACGATTTGTGGGACATCCTAAAGTAAGTTTAGGGTATATGTTCTATAATCCCACTTAGCAAAAGGTGTCTTTTATGAAACACGCCGCTTTCTAAGATAAATGTGTTTATCATTAAAAGGGCTAGTGGGAGGATAATAGATCTCAAGAGTTCAAGAACCACAAAACACTATAAGTCAAATAAGAGGAACTCCAGAGATGTAATTTATTATACCACAAACCGAATCGTAAATCGAATAAGATCAAGATACCTAAGAGGTATGGATTCATCATAGATGATGATGATGAGGTACACATCATGTAAGATGATGATCCAGCTTATATACGATGAGGTAAGTGTTGTAGACACTCAGAGAAATGGATCAAGCAAGTTTCTCAAATATGGATCATTCGCTTTGATGAGGCAATCAAAAGAGTTTGATTTTATCAAAATAAGAATGAACCTAGTGTGTACAAAAGGTCAAGTGGGAGCATCGTGACATTCCTAAGACTATATGTTGATATACTACTTGATAAGGAAACGACATATTAATGCTACAATCAAGAAAGATTAAGTTGTCAAACATTCCTCCATGAATGATTCGGGAAGAGTATCTTAATTGGGATATAAATCTATATAGATAGATTTAAGAGGATGCTCGACTTAACCCAAGGAATGTATATTCATTTGATGCTAAAGTCGCTAGCATGGCAAACTCCAAGAGATGTCTCATGTCGATGAGCTATGGAGTGTATCTCTTAATAGTTCCTACATGCACTTCTAAAAAGAGAGTCGCATGAAATGACAATCATGTATGCAATGAAATATACGAGACCCGATGTTAATCGATCACCATATTCGAGAAGTTCACTATGAAGTCGCTGAAAACATCTTAAAGTTCTTAACCCAAGACTAAAGATGTGAGATACATGGTGGATCCGAATTAAAACTAGAGGGCTTAATGCACTCAAGTTTTTCGTATGCACTAAGATGATGTAAAATCCACTTTAAGGTAAAACGTTATCTCGAATAGTGGTGCATGGAATCGAAAGGTTCCAAACAAAGAAAGAGTTGCCGGGTTTAGTGATAAAGACAAAGTATATAGCTATAAATGAAGTCGCAAGTTGATTGTTTGGATTAAAAGTTCATTACGTAACTAGAATAGTTCCTAAGTCTCATCTTCGATCTAAACACGTGTGTCAGGGCACTTTCATTTGATTATTGTAATCATCGAAAGATGGGAAATCACTATAGAGATAAGTGGACTCTCATGAACAACATTACATATCCATTAACTAAAGCTTATCCAACAAAGCAGGATAATCGCCACTTAGAGAAGAAGAGTAAAGATACCATGATTTATCGGGTTTTAGTGCAAGTGGGAGATTGAAAGTAGTATGCATTAAAGCCAATCATGTTCGATGATAAAGCATATACTTTGTAACAATCTTATTCATTTATTAATAAAAAGTATTAATTTATTAAAGGCTTTAATTATCTACACGATGTCGTTTTTATAATATGTGATAAACTCATAGTTTTAAGCAATGCTTTTAGAATAATGATGATGATCATTCTAATGAGATCTAAATTCTTAGAAAGCTTAAAACTAAAATAGTTCCCAATCATCGATTACTAAATCGGGGATTAGTGAATCCTGATAGATCGGGTACATACGCCGTTTGCTTTCATCGATGAGGATGATTGATCTCACGATCATTTGTGTGGAGACACTAAAGCAAGTACGTAGGTGCTTATTAGAGAATAAGTTCACCGAACGCGGCTCGCTAAGGAATACCTAATGGAGTTTTACTCACCGTCAATAGGAATTCTCAGAGTGATAGTAGTATAAGTAATCCTTGACTCGAGATCATCATAAGATTCGTATGTATGATGAGTTATACTTTCGACTTATTCCTTAAGACCCTTAGGGTATATCAAAGGGTATGCTTGGGGTATAATAAGTCAGTATACGGAGATAATGTACGATCAATAAAGAATCTACCACTTAAATAAAAGAAGAGAAATGTCCTATGTGATTCGATAAATGACAACCCAAAGAGTCCTCGGTTAAGGCGTAATGAAATTAGAAAGGAGTTTCTAATTTGCATTATTTGAGTCAGGTATTTAAGAGTCGAAATACATATAATTAAATAAAATAAGACTCGACAAAGAAGTCCATATCTTATATTTTAATCGGGACATTATATGGTGGAAGGATTGAATTGTATTTGAACTATTTACTCAAAGGTTCTTTTTATGATTAATGTTGAAATCTATATTATCCGGAAAGTCGCTGATCGCTAGGGAGGCTTATTCCTATCAGAATAAATATTATTTATTTAAATAAATTAATTGTTTAATTTATTTATTTAAATAAGATTAGAATTGTTCTAATTGATTTATTCACAACCTGCTTAATATGGAGAACCTAAAGGGTCACACCATAAAAGGAAGAATAATTATTTAAGAAGTTAATGGCATAATCGTAATAATATAGTTATGTATATTTAATTTAATCTATGGTGATAGAATAAATTAAATAGCTTAATATTTATTATTTAATATTTTAGAAATATTAAATATAAATTAATAAGAGGAGTCTTATTAATATTATTACAATTATTATTATTATTTTAATTTCTAAAAGAGTTTAGGTATTAATTTAATATAAGTACTCTCATTTATTTCTAATAGATTAGAAGGAAAATTAGTTAAAGGAGTTTAATTAATTATCCCTAATAAGATTAGGGAGCTTAATTAATTAAAAGAATTTAATTAATTAAATAAAACCCAATTTTTTAATTGTTAAGGTGGGTTGCCCACATCTATAAATAAGAGGAGTCTTATTATGGGTGGTGGTGGTTGTTGACTTTTTCAACATACGACATAATTCCAATTGTTGGGAGAGTACACCCTTTCTATAGAGATAGAAAACTAGGGTTGAGCCAATATCCCTTCTTCTTGAATCATTATTATTCCTCAGTGGATCACCCCAGAGGCCATACACTCAGGTGGCTTACATCGATCAAAGGAAGGAACCAAACCCTTGTGATTCAAGGAGATCATGAGAAAGTAGGAGGTGAACTTGCACCGAGGAAGCTCGCGTTTCTACAAGGGTATGATTTCATAATTTCTTATTCTTCGCTTAATTAATAATTGTGCATAAAGGGTGATCCGGTATACGGTTTGTAAAATTTTTTTTAAACTCGATTTTACACGCTTCAAGCACTTTTTATGCAATTTGATCAAGTTCTTGAATATTACAAACCTAACATCAACCACAAGCTCCACCAAATACCTCATTTAAGGATTCCTCAAGTGTGGGACCGCCTAAAGTTTAAGGGTTCCATGAACCCAATCAAGCTAAGACTTGGGTGATGGAGATGGAGAAGGTGTTCGACGTCGCCGAGTAAGAGAAGATCAAGACCACGATGCAACGCTTATGTCAAGTCCGCCGCCATTTGCAAGGTGCAAACAAAGTGAGAGGGAGGAAGGTGTAATATCCGGAAAGATTCAAAGAAATGTTCTTCAAATGTAATTTTCACCGCCTCACAAAATCGGATGGAAGTTCGCTTTTTGAGTCAAACAGGGAAGATGTCAAGAGTCGATTACGTGGCAAGGTTTAACGAGTTGGCTAGGTTCGCCACATACCAAGTACACACCAACGAGGAAGGCAAGACGATTTGGCGGTGGATCAAGATCGGTTTGTATAGAAAGTGTCAATGTTCCAATCAACACTTTTGCCGGAGTGCTAGAGAAGGCCATACTGGCCAAGGTGGAAGCGATCGCAAAGAATTCAAGTACAATCAGATCGTAAGAAGAAAAAAGTGAGAATGAAGGTAACAACAAAACTAGTGGGAGTAAAGACCGGGGTAATCACAATCGTAAGAGGAAGTGGTCCAAAATACGCTTACCGGAAGTCAACAGGGGGCGTAAGAAGAAGATCGAACCGCGCTTCAACCCGCTAAAAACTCATCTGGGAGTTTGTATGAAAAGGAAGCGAAAGTGCTATAATTGTGGTCGAAGGCCACATAAGATCAAACCGTCCAACCCAAAGAAGGTGTGTCTGCTTACATTGTGGCTCAAAGGACCATCTTGCAAGAGATTGTCTAAGAAGGGATCGTGAGGGACGAGTTCAGAGGAAACAGAGGAAATATCGGTGGAAGCACTCGACCATCACAGATCAACCGCAACTAATCGATCGTAAAGCCGTAACTTTCAACACGACAAAGACAGACGCAAGCAGCCGCCAAGAATGTGGTGTCAAGTATCATTCCGATCAATAAAATTAATGCTTATATATTATTTGATTCAAAAGCTACTTGTTCATTTATATCCGATGACTTTGCTAAGAACTTAGAATTGCTTAAGGATGAGTTAGAATACCCCATGAACATAGAAATTGCGAATAGAGAAATAATCCATGTTAAGTATGTGCACAAGAACTCAGAGAGTAGATATTAAGGGTAATATCATGAATGTAGATCTTATCCCTATTCGACTTTGGAGAATTCGATGTTATTTTGGGTATGGATCGGCTATCCAATTATGGGTGGTAATTGACGCCGTAAGAAGCGATTAATCTTACGACTCAAATCGAAAGGTTGTGTTTTATGGTAGCAAGTCACCTGAGACAAGCGAAGTTATCCGATCGATGATGCGCAGCCGAGATTGTTAAGGCAAGGCCAGAGGATATCTAACTTACATAATGATAATGGAAAGAGAATCCAAAATAGATGAGATACCAAGAGAAGGAGAGATTTCGCAGACGATTTCGGATGATTTGCCAGACTTCCTCCATATAGAGCAGCAATTGAGTTTGTAATCGATTTGGCTCGTGAACGGCCCAATATCAAGGCACTTGTATCGAATGGCACCGGTAGAGGTGAAGGAACTAATGGGCCAACTACAAGAATTATCGACAAGAAGTATATTCAACCAAGCGATCACCGTGGGAGCGCCAGCTTTTATTTGTGAAGAAGAAGGATGGAACAATGTGACTCTCTATAGACTACAGAGAACTCAATAAGGTCACGATTAAGAATAGGTATCCATTATGTTGAATCGACAACTTATTCGATCAACAAGGAGCAAGATACTTTTTAAAGATAGATTTGAGGAGTGGTTATCATCAATCAAGGTGAGACCAAAGGATGTAATCAAGACAGAGATTTAGAACACGATACTACTACTACGAATTTCGTAATGTCATTTGGGCTAACAAATGCTCCTCGCAAAGATTTATGGGCTTAATGAATGGAGTGTTCAAGCCGCTGGACAAATTCATAGTGGTATTTATAGATGATATTTTGGTATATTCAAAAACCAAGGAAGAACACGAAGAGCATTTGAGGGTGACATTAGAGACATTGAGAAGAGAGAAGTTGTATGCTAAGTTTTTGAAATGTGAATTTTGGATCGAAAGAGTACAATTTCTTGGACATGTGATCGATAGAGATGAAATTTCGATGGATCCTCCAAAGTCAAGTCTGTGATTAATCGGGATCAAGAAGACGTCAAGTAAGAAGTTTTCTTGGATTAGCGGGTTATTACAGAAGATTCAATTAGGATTTTTCCAAGATCGCAACTCCGCTGACTTTAATTTGACTAGAAATCGGTGAAATTTGTTTGACTTTTAGAAGTGTGAGGAAAGTTTTCAAGAATTAAAGAAGAGGTTAAGTTCAGCACCTGTGTTATCTCTTCCGGATGATACAGGAAATTTTGTAATATATAGCGATGCGTCGCATAAAGGACTTGGTTGTGTGCTTATGCAGAACGGTAGAGTCATTGCGTACGCATCACGACAACTGAAAGAATATGAGAAGGGGTATCCGACCCATGACTTGGAGTTAGCTGCAGTGGTTTTTGCTTTGAAAATCTGGAGGCACTATCTCTATGGGGAGAAGTGTGAAATATATACAGACCACAAAAGTCTGAAATATATTTTTACACAAAAAGACTTGAACATGCGCCAAAGAAAGTGGTTGGAGTTAATTAAGGACTATGATTGTGAGATTCTATACCATCCAGGTAAGGAAAATGTGGTGGCCGATACTTACCAAGTAGAAAAAGGCCTGGAGAAATTGATGATGTTGACCGCTCAGGAGGAGCTAATTTTAGCAGTGGAAAAGATGAAATTGGAAGTGAAGTATCCTATGGAGTTCAACGAGAAGCTAATCCAGATGCAAGCTAGTACAACTTTACTGGATAAAGTTATGGAGGCTCAACTTTAGGACGAAGAATGTAAGAAAGTGAAGAAGAAGATATCCAAGGAATCCGAACCGAGATTCAAAATAAATTTGAGGACTACTAAGATTTGAGAGCGCATGAATTCAAACCGCCAAGATGTAGATTAAGGAAGAAATTTTAAGCGAGGCTCACAACTCAAGATATTCGATTCACCCTGGTAGCACCAAGATGTATCAGGATCTTCGACAACATTTTTGGTGGCCAAATTTGAAACGAGATGTTGCAGAATGTGTTGCCAAGTGCCTGACATGTCAGAAGTTAAAGCAGAACATTAGAGGCCGAGTGGGTTACTACAACCTTTAGAGATTCTAGAGTGGAAATGGGAACATATTGTTAGGTTTGTAATATTCATGAACGCAATCAAATTGCAAAAATTAAGCGGAAGCGAGTAAAATCAGAGTTTAAAAAAATTTACAAACCATATACCCTTGATCACCCTTTATGCATAATTATTAATTAAACGAAAAGATAAAGAATAAAAATCATACCCTTGAAGATCGAGCTTCCTCGTGTACAAGTTCACCTCCAAATCCTTTCGCTCAACTTGAATCCACCGGGTTTTGTTCCTTCCTTTGATCAACGTTAGCCACCCATATGTTTGGCCTCTCAGAGGTGATCCACCAAGGAAAAAAATAAAGATTCAAGAAGAAGGGTATCGCTCAACCCTAGTTTTCTATCTCTATAGAAAAGGCGACTTCCAACAAAAATTATTATTATTAAAGTCAACATCCCATATCCCCATATAAGACACCTCTTATAAAGATATCGTAACCTTATTTAATAAAAAATTGGGGTATTATTTAATTAAAAATTTTTAATTAAATGGGCTCCCTAATCTTATTAGGGATAATTAATTAAACTCCTTTAACTAATTTTCCTCCCTAATCCTATTAGAATAAATGAGAGTACTTATATTAAATTAATTCCTAAACTCTTTAGAAATTAAAATAATAATAATTGTAATAATATTAATAAGACTCTCTTTATTAATTTATATTTAATATTTCTAAAATATTAAATAATAATATTAAGCTATTTAATTTATTCTATCACCATAGATTAAATTAAATATACTTAACATATTATTACGATTATGCCATTAACTTCTTAAATAATTATTCTTCCTTTTATGGTGTGACCTTTAGGTTCTCCATATTAAACCTATTGTGAATAAATCAATTAGAATAATTCTAATCTTATTTAAATAAATAAATTAAACAATTAATTTATTTAAATAAATAATATTTATTCTACAATAGTGATAAGTTCTCCCAATGATCAACGACTTTCCGTATAATATAGATTTCAACATTAATCATTAAAGAACCTTTGAGTAAATAGTTACCGCATAATTCAATCCTTCCACCATACAATGTCCCAATTAAATATAAGATATGGAATTACCGTCAAGTCTTATTTTATTTAATTATATGTATTTTGACTCTTAAACGCACAACTCCAAATAATGCAAATTAGAAACTCCTTTCTAATTTCATTCTCGCTTCGCCAAGGACTACCGGGTTGTCATTTATCTAATCACATAGACATTTCTCTCTTTTATTAGAAGTGGTAGATTCTTTATCGATCATACATTATCTCCATGTATAACTTATTATACCCAAGCATACCCTTTGATATACCCTAAGGGTCTTAAGGAATAAGTCAAAGTATAACTCATCATACACAAGATACTATGATGATCTCAAGTCCAAGGATTACTTGACTACTATCACTACAGAATTCCTATCGACAGCAAATAAAACTCCATTAGGTATTCCTTAATGAGCCAATGCTCAAAGGAACTTATTCTCTAATAAGCACCTACATACTTGCTTTTAGTGTTCCACACAAATGATCATGAGATCAATCATCCTCATCCAATGAGCAAGTTAACGATGTACCAATCTATCCTGGATTCACTAATCCCCAATTTAGTAATCCAACGATTGGGAACTATTTTAGTTTTAAGCTTTCTAAGAATTTAGATCTCATTAGAATGATCATCATCATTATTCTAAAAGCATTGCTTAAAACTACGGGTTTATCACATATTATAAAACAAAGATCATGTAGATAATTAAAAGCCTTTAATAAATTAATACTTTTTATTAATAAATGAATAAGATTGTTACAAAAGTATATGCTTTTATCATCAAACATGATCGGCTTGTGTGCATACTACTTTCAATCTCCCACTCAGCACTAAAGCCAATCGCCATCAGGTATCTTATACTCTTCTTCTCTAAGTGACGATTATCCGTCATTGGATAAGCTTTAGTTAATGGATATGTAATGTTGTTCATGAGAGTCCACTATCTCTATAGTGATTTCCCATCTTCAATGATTCTAATAATCAAATGAAAGTGCCACAACACATGTTTAGATCCAAGATGAGACTTAGAACTATTCCTAGTTCTCAGAATGAACTTTTAATCCAAACAATCAACTCAGTAGCCTTCATTTATAGCTATATACTTTGTCTTTTATCACTAAACCAAAGAACTCTTTCATTGCTTGGAACCTTTCCAATTCACTGCACTAACGCTCAAGATAACGCTTTACCTTAAAGTGGATTTTTCTCATCTTCTGTCTCGTCTGAAAAACTTGAGTCCATTAAGCCCTCTAGTTTTAATTTAGACCCACCATGAATATGATCACATCCTTAGTGCCGCTAAGCACTTTAAGATGTTTTTCACCGACTCATAGTGAACTTCTCCATAATACGACCGATCAACATCGTCTCGTACATTTCATCATTGCATACATGATTGTCACTCATGCGACCTCTCTTTTCGTGAGTCTGTGGGGACTATTAAGAGATACACCCATAGCTCATCGACACGAGACATCTCTTGAGTTTGCCATGCTAAACGACTTTAGCATCAAATGAATATACGCTCGGGTTAAGTCGAGCAGCATCCTCTTAAATCTATCTATATAGATTTATATCCCCAATTAAGATACTCTTCCAAATCATTCATGGAGGAATGTTTAGACAACTTTATCTTTACCGATTGTAGCATTGGTATGTCATTCCTCATCCGTAGTATATCAACATATAATACTAGGAATGTCACGATGCTCCCAATCGACCCTTTTGTACACACTAGGTTCATTCTTATTTTGATAAAATCAAACTCTTTTTATTGCCTCATCAAAACGAATGTTCCATATTTGAGAAACTTGCTTCAATCCATTTCTCCGATGTTCATACAACATCTACCTCATCGTATGTAATCGATCATCATCTTCTATGATGTGTACCTCATCATCATCATCTATGATGAATCCATACCTCCTGGTATCTTCTTGGTACTATTCCGCATTTACATTTCTGCCAGGTATATAATAGGTCTATCTACGTGTTCCTCTTATTTGACTTATAGTGTTTTGTGGTTCTTGAACTCTTCAAGATCTATTATCCTCCCACTAGCCCTTTCAATGATAAACACCTTTATCTTAGAAGGCGCCGTGTTTCACAACAAACACCTTTTGCTAAGTAGAATTATAGAACATATACCCTAAACTTACTTTAGGATGTCCCACAAATCGACACTTGTCAAATCTTGTCCCAAGCTTATCCTTTTGAAACCTTTTCACATAAGTTGGAACCCCTTATCTTAACATACTTAAGATTAGGAATCCTCCCTGTCCATAACTTTTATGGAGTCTTGGGGCTGGATTTTGAGGTTACCATTTTCGTAGATATGCAGTCATTTCTAGGACATGATCCTAGAAGGATACTGGAATGTCGGTAAAATCATTATGGACAGCATCACGTCCAACAAGGTACGATTTTTCATTCAGATACATCAATCAATTATTACAGATCGATGTGTCCATTATGAGAAAACCATTTGAGATGATCTAGAAACTTATTGCAGACAAGTATTTATTCCTCGATCTAATCAAAGAATCTTAATACTTTATCAATTTGTTTCACTTCAATTCTTTGAACCTTTCAAATAATTCACACTTGTATTTTTAACAAATACACACATTCAACTCTTTGAATGATCATCTCCTTTTCTTATACTAATTTGTTCAATATGCAAAATTATTTTCATGTAAGTCAAGTATAAAAATTTATTAAATAATATTCCATTTATACAAAACATTATTATTATAAATAGTAACAACAATTGTTCTTAATTATAATACCAAAGATTTCATCATCCAACAATAAAATGGAAATAATATTTTTAACAAGAACTAGAATACAATAACAACTTATCGACTTAATAGATTTGCTTGCAGTAGGCATTGCTAAACTATAAGTTTCTATAGCTAATGCAAAGAACCTTTGCTTCATTTTCCACACATAGATTACTTATATTTGTTTAGCTTTCTACTTTTGCTTGGTCCTTTCATAAATCTATATTTATGATAACCAAAGCCTGTATCCAATACCCAAGTAACCTCGACTTAAAGAAAATTTATTTCAATCATGAACAAAAATCAGATTTGTAACCAAACTTCACTAAGCTTTTTGTTAGCCTCTGCAAGATGCTTCTCAGCTTTCTTTCCAAAGGTCCAAAGCTTATAGCAAGGGAAGCAAACTCCTTTGCTATCCGTGACGCTTTTGTTCTTATTATCCTTTGTTTATGCCTTTCTATATACCTTCTTTGAATCGCTCTTCTTTTCGTAAGATCCTTTGGCCCCTACCAAGAAGACTTGATCTTTCTTTGTTGAAAGTGACTCTCAACATTTTTCAACAAGTTAAGCAAATCAACGAGGTCGATATTCTAGCTTGTTCATATGAAAAATTCACAACAATTGTGAAAGGAGTCCGGAGTGAGTGCAAGATCAAATCTTGCTCAACTCTCCATCCATGACAAAACCAAGTTGTCCTAATTGATCAATCAAATTGATTATGTTAAGAACTTTTTGTCTCGCATTTATAGTTCCATCGGCCATTCTAGATCTAAGAGCTCCTTAGATATCTCGATATCTATCACCCCACTTTCCTCACCATCAACTACTTGATGTGTAGAATATAGTAGAGCATCCATAGTTTCATGCCGACGTCAAGCTCAAGTACTCATGGATGCGAGCATGATGCATCGAGCCAATCAGGCATCATCTTCGCCACTTTCTAAAAGTAGCAATCTCTTCCTCGTAGGCATTGTCTCAACCATTGCAGTGATAGGCGATTATGACATAAGATAGCTTTTCACCATGAGAACTATTCTCAAATTCCTTAACCAATCCGCTTAATTTATTCCAAGTTAATTTAGCATCTAATATGCTTCAGTAAAGGATAGTAATTTTAGACATTGTAAAATTTCAGAAATGAATTTGTAATTAACAACATTTTAACATACATTCTTTTTTATTAATTACCAAAATAAATTAGGTCTTGTTTTAAATTGGTATCTCCCACTATTTTCTTCAAAACTATATTACCTCACTTATATAGTTCGCAAAAATCTAATTAAAGATTTGCTAGGAGAATAAGGATCCCATTTCAAATGTATATAGCCTTGTGGTGACACAACAAACTATATATAAATAAATAGGTAGACAACTTTTTGTCAATTACATCAACTATGCAACTCTTTTCTTTTGCCTCTTAGATTATTTTGATCAAGTGGTGGCACATCCGAATCAAAATTATCCAAGTTAAGTCCGACCTAGCACTCCATATATTCAAAAAGAAAAATATCATCCTTGGGTGACACAACAAAAATAATATTGTTCAATTTTCTTTATAAGCATCAAATGTGATAAATTAACATCTTAAATACTTAATACTGCCTTTGTGGTGACACAACAAACTCATATTAAATATTTAATACTCTATTAATTTTATCATGCTAGAAGCTAACGCTCGATATTCCAAATATCTTTGAACGCTTAGACTTAATATAAAAAATTGAGAGGGGTTTGTTATTAATTTGTCTCATCTTGTTTTAGCGCGCATGCACATATATATATAAAATACGCCATTATATTAATGAACATGCAAGCATGTTTGCATAATATATAATATATATATAGTATAAGCATGCACATATAGAATACTATATTTCTACCTCGATTGATTATGAACTTTTATTCTAGTTCGTTCACTAGAGCCACCAAGTGAACCAAAAGGTCAAACCCTAGGGGTGCAAGAAATAATATTTAAATATAACTATTACATTTAAACCCGGCTCCATTACAAACGGGTCTTCAAGCGCCTTGCTTCCTCGATCTCTAATTCTTCAAAATTAATTCTAACTATTCCTATTACAAAACTATTTTAAAATAAATAGAAACCTTGATCGCCAAATGGGGGAAGTACATAGAGGGAGATAGAATTTACATTAAGAAAAATTAGAGAAGACGAGGTACGCAAAATTCCATTTAATAAAACCCATACATTCATGCATCCAACTAAAATAAAATCCAATCATATCGGTCAATAAATCCATAATCAATCCCATTTATTATCATACACATCACCATACGCATCAATAAATAACATTCATCTCATGAATAATAAACATTTAATATATATATTGATATCATTTAATGGGCAAATTTAGTTAGTATAAAATCTAATTTTGAATCAAAATAAACTCCTTTATTTTAATCCAAATTTAAATCAAAATAAAACTATTTTATTTTAATTTATCCAATTTTGAATAAAATAAACTATTTTATTTTAATCAAAATAAACTAAACCTTTATTTTAATTAATTATGGAATCCAATTCCATGTAAAAAAAATCTTTAATTAAAATAAACTCTTTTATTTTAATTAATTATGGAATCCAATTCCATATAAAAAAAATAAAATAAACCTTTTATTAAAGGAAACACGGATTATCTTTTCCTATTCACAAATAAACTCCTTTATTTTGAATAATATGAAATCTTATTCCATATCTAAATAAACTCCTTTATTTAAGGAAATACGAGATTTTCTTTCCTATTCACAAATAAACTCCTTTATTTTGAATAATATGAAATCTTATTTCATATCTAAATAAACTCCTTTATTTAAGGAAAGATCAATTTCAACTCCAATTAGTTATCATGGAATCCAATTCCAACTCTAATTAGTTAAGATGAAATTCTAATTTTAAAATTAAAATAAACCTTTTCATTTTAAGATTAAAATAAACATTTTATTTTAAAATTAAAATAAACTTTTTTTTAATTATAAAATTATTAAGATTAATATATATATATATATATATATATATTATATATATATATAACTATTATATATATAATATATATATATATATTATAATATATATATATATATATATAATTACGCTCAAATTATATTTTCACAAACCGTATTATATCTTAGATGCCCACCATATTAATCATAAGTTAACTATATATATATATATATATATATATATATATATATATATATATATATATATAATGTAATTTATAATCCGTGAATCTTGAAATCCATAGTTTCACTTTTTTTTTTTTTTTTTTTAAATTGCATGACATGGTCCTTGTTAACATGGAAAATCTCTTACGTCAAAAAAAAAAACAACCTCACTATGATATAATAAGAAATCACAAAAAATTAGCGAATTCGTGATTTTTTTTTTTTTTTTTTTGTTTTTTTGCTTTAAATAAATTTTATACAATAAAATTATGCCCAATTAAATTGTTCTAAACATATATCAATATACATATTAAATTTAAACAATTAATAATTCGCATAAAGGTTTGGCTCGATACCACCGTTAGGTTTGTAATATTCAAGAACGCAATCAAATTGCAAAATTAAAGCGCTAAACGTAAAATCGTAGTTTAAAAAAATTACAAACCATATACCCGGATCACCCTTTATGCATAATTATTAATTAAACGAAAAGATAAAGAATAAAATCATACCTCAAGATCGAGCTTCCTCGTGTACAAGTTCACCTCCAAATCTTTTCTTTCGCTCAACTCAATCCACCGGGGTTTTGTTCCTTCCTTTGATCAACGTTAGCCACCCATATGTTTGGCCTCTAGAGGTGATCCACCAAGGAAAAATAAAGATTCAAGAAGAAGGGTATTGGCTCAAACCCTAGTTTTCTATCTCTATAGAAAAGGGCGTACTCTCCAACAAATCGAATTATTACGTATATCCGATATCCGATATAAGACACCTCTTATAAAGATATCGTAACCTTATTTAATAAAAATAAGGTATTATTTAATTAAACTCTTTTAATTAAATGGGCTCCTAATCTTATTAGGGATAATTAATTAAACTCCTTTAACTAATTTTCCTCCTAATCCAATTAGGAATAAATGAGAGTACTTATATTAAATTAATTCCTAAACTCTTTAGAAATTAAAATAATAATAATTGTAATAATATTAATAAGACTCTCTCTTATTAATTTATATTTAATATTTCTAAAATATTAAATAATAATATTAAGCTATTTAATTTATTCTATCACCATAGATTAAATTAAATATACTTAACATATTATTATTATTATTATGCATTAACTTCTTAAATAATTATTCTTCCTTTTATGGTGTGACCCTTTAGGTTCTCCATATTAAACCGGGTTGTGAATAAATCAATTAGAATAATTTAATCTTATTTAAATAAATAAATTAAACAATTAATTTATTTAAATAAATAATATTTATTCTACAATAGTGATAAGCCTCTCCTAATGATCAACGACTTTCCGTATAATATAGATTTCAACATTAATCATTAAAGAACCTTTGAGTAAATAGTTACCATACAATTCAATCCTTCCACCATACAATGTCCCAATTAAATATAAGACATGGAATTACCACAAGTCTTATTTTATTTAATTATATGTATTTCGATCCTTAAATGCACAACTCCAAATAATGCAAATTAGAAACTCCTTTCTAATTTCATTCGCCGCTGCCAAGGACTCATCGGGTTGTCATTTATCGAATCACATAGACATTTCTCTTCTTTATTAGAAGTGGTAGATTCTTTATCGATCATACATTATCTCCATGTACAACTTATTATACCCAAGCATACCTTTGATATACCCTAAGGGTCTTAAGGAATAAGTCAAAGTATAACTCATCATACACAAGATACTATGATGATCTCAAGTCCAAGGATTACTTGACTACTATCACTACAGAATTCCTATCGACAGCAAATAAAACTCCATTAGGTATTCCTTAGCGAGCCAATGCTCAAAGGAACTTATTCTCTAATAAGCACCTACATACTTGCTTTAGTGTTCCACACAAATGATCATGAGATCAATCATCCTCATCCAATGAGCAAAGCAAACGATGTACCAATCTATCCTGATTCACTAATCCCCAATTTAGTAATCCAATGATTGGGAACTATTTTAGTTTTAAGCTTTCTAAGAATTTAGATCTCATTAGAATGATCATCATCATTATTCTAAAAGCATTGCTTAAAACTATGGGTTTATCACATATTATAAAACAGCATCATGTAGATAATTAAAAGCCTTTAATAAATTAATACTTTTTATTAATAAATGAATAAGATTGTTACAAAGTATATGCTTTATCATCAAACATGATTGGCTTGTGTGCATATTACTTTCACATATTACGATGGATTTCGTGGTTGGCCTACCGACAACTCAGAAAGGCTACGACGCAGTATGGGTTATTGTTGACCGATTGACGAAATCCGCACACTTCCTTTCGATCAAAATCAGATTCAACTTAGATCAGTTGGCAAGGTTATATGTGAAAGAGATTGTTTCAAGGCACAGAGTTCCGGTGTCAATTGTTTCTGATAGAGATCCGCGTTTTACGTCAAACTTCTGGAAACGTTTACAAGAATGCATGGGTACACGATTCTGTAATGAGCACAACATATCAACAATTCAGACATTGGAAGATATGTTAAGAGCTTGTGTAATGGATTTTAAAGGGAATTGAGATGATCATCTACCACTCGTAGAGTTCGGCTACAACAACAATTACCACGCTAGTATTGGCATGCCACCTTCTGAAGCGTTATACGGCAGAAAGTGCAGAACTCCGCTATATTTGGATGAAGTTGGCGAAAGACAACTACTAGGCCCGGAACTGGTACAACAAACAACAGAAATAGTCAAAATGATCCGAGCGAGATTGACAACAGCTCAAGATAGACAGAAGAAATACGCCGATGCACACCATAAGAATGTTGAGTTCGAGCCGGGTAGTTATGTGTTTTTAAAGGTCTCTCCCTGGAAGGGAAAGATCGGATTTGGAAAGAAAGGGAAATTAAGCCCAAGACTCATTGGATCCTTTGAAGTTCTGCAAAGGGTCGGAGATGTTGCATATGAGGTAGCCTTACCTCCATCTCTAGAGAATGTCCACAACGTTTTTCATGTCTCAGTCCTACGACCCTACAAATCCCGATTACAAGCACGTGATTCAATATGAACCCCTACATTTCGACAAAGACTTATCTTACGAAGAAATTCCAGTTCAAATTGTCGACCTCAAAGAACAAGTTCTGAGAAATAAAGTAATACCTTCTGTTAAGGTAATTTGGAGGAACCACAACGCTGAAGAAGCTTGGGAACTCGAAGAGAATATGATGAAAAAGTATCCTCATTTATTTACTTAGATTGTTATAAGCGATTCTGGGGACAGAATCTTTGTAAGGGGGGGAGAATGTAACGGGATGAATTATTGAGTTGTGATTACGAGGACGAGTAATCCTTTTAAGAAGGAAAGATGTGACAACCAGAGATTTTGTAATTTAATTTTTAATATTTATTGGATTGAATAAATATTTTTGATGAATTAATTATTAGATTAAATAATTAATTGATGAAGTTGTGGTAGATTAATTTAATTATATGTGTTATATGTATTAAATTAATGTGGAGAATTTTATTATTCAAGTATGTGATTATGTGAGCTTATTGTATTAAAAGAAATATTTAATAAGCTTAATGTTATTTTTAATTAATTTAACTATTAATTAGAGATTTAATAATTTGATGTTATTATTAATGAGAAATTATTATATTTTATTTAAAGTAAATTAAATAAGATATTAGATTTATTTTATAATGGGTGTGACATTATTTAAATTATATGATAAGGTTTTTATTAAATTAAATGATTTTAAATCCCATTCTTGCTAGCCAAACATGGTACTAAGAGAGGTTGGGAGCAGTTACCCATGATAGGTAACTGACCTCCATCATGCGCATCAGTTCACCTTATTTATTAGTATACGCCTTCTTTTCTTTTCTTATTATTTTTTAAGTCTGACAAAGCTTAACATAGGGAAATACAAAGAGAGTTTGAGAAATTTTGAGAGAAATTGTGAGTACTGTGATTGAAGTAGAGAGAAATTGTTATCCTTGTTCATCTACGCTTTGGGTAATTCTCTTCAACCCAATTACTTTTTACGTCATTTAGTTTTTATAAAATATGGCTCTCAAATTTCTGTAAAATCTCTGTAGTTGGAGATTGTATTGATTATGTGGTTATATATGTGATCTTATGTCACCATAGCATGTTTTAATATATATTGTATATAATTCCATATCATCAATTTCATAATATTATAACTTGTTGTTTCAAAAATTCACAGAGTATGTTATATGGCCATATGGCCTTATACGTGATTTTAATATGTCAAACATAAAGTGTTCTACAAAATTTCCACTTGTATATGATTATGCATGCTAAAAGGAACAAAACGAAACTTGAATGGTTGGATTTGGTCTTATAACGAATCCGTAGTATTAAATTTTATGTTTTTGTTCAAGAACTTCAAGAACATCAAGAACGGTACAAATTGCATGATTTAATTCTGTGATTATGTGTTTTAATGGGTTAAAATCACTCTATAAATGTTGGGTAATGATTATGTATAAATTCTAGCATGTGGGTATGTTTGATTTGGTGAAATTAATGATCATGTAGTGTTTAATTTGCTGAACTCTATGTTCTTCGCGAACTGAGAATCAAAATCTAGAGTTTCGCTCCGCGACGCCAACTCCAGAACTGAAACCTCGCGCCGTAGCGCCATGTCTCCATTGCAAAGCAGTATGCAAATACCATGTACCAATACTCAAGATAGTGAAGTGGTATATGCACTACTTAGCGTAATGTCCGAAAAATGTTTTTTAGTATTCAAGTATAGAAATGTGATAAAGACTTAGTCTAATGATTATAAAAACTTGTTAGACATATAATGAGGTGTTAGAATAAATTCTTAACATGTCCATAACACAATTACGTGTGAATTGAATGATCGAATGCATAGTTAGCTTATTGTTCATGAAGTCTTAATTTTTGACAATAAGTGTAGTAATTGACTAAGTATAGTCATGAACTCGAGTTAGACAAAGAATAAACTTATGGTGTTTAGTACATTATAATTGATTGGAATTGTGAACGTGAATGATATGTAGGATTTAAATCAAAGAACGAGTTTTATTAACGTGTAATCTACGCAGGAGGCAAGTTTCCTAACCCTACTTATTATCATTTGATAAGTTGATGAATTCACCTTTCCACATTGAGCAAGTTCTCGTTATTATTGATCAAGTCTGTTTTGTTATATTAAAGCCATTAGTCTTTCAAGCATGATGCTGCTATACAATACTTATTCCATTGTATACTTTATGAGATTTTATTTAAATTCAGTTATCAATTATTGTTAAACCTTGTTAGACTAGCGAACCCTTAATGATTCGACTAGTCCATAGTTGATGAGCGTTCTAAATTTCAGAACCCTTGATGAATTATCCAAACCAAACTTCCTTTGGTGCGGACTCGAATGTCAAACTGAGATGAACAACCCTGTATAGGGGATTACTTATGCATTAGCGTTAAGATATTGTGCACAATATGGTACCAAGGGATGATCCCCCTAAGTACGAGAAGAAGAGTCCATAGTCTTATGACTGTTAAAGGTTTCAAGTATAAACACTTGACAATCTAGGACATAGTTCAAGGTCTTATGAGCCTCAGAAGTTCTTTTCATTCTTGTTATTCATTCTTGATTCAAAAGTTGAGCTTTTATATCAGAAGTTGTTAATTCATTCGCATGTTATTATTAGTCATTTATTATATTGTTATACTTGTGGGCAATCGTGCTCACTCTTGCGTAATAATAACATTGCAGTTAAGAACGAAAGAGCAGACGAACCTTCCACTAGTAAGGGCAAGGGCAAGATTAGCAAGTAATGAAGACTATTTTATTATTGTGGTTATGTAATGATGATAGAATTGATGTTACTTAAGACTTATTTGTTTATGTTTTATGCACAGATGTTTTAAGGTTAGAGTAACCTAGGATTTATTTATTATGCATTTGATATAACCCCATAAGGGGAAATTTATTATTTATTCTATCTATTGCATGGTTTGCATTTATTTATGGGTAGATAGATAGATGATGTTTGTACAATGAACACCAAATCCTGTGGAAATGGAAGTACCAAATTTGGGGGTTGTCACAAATATTATAACTCACAATATTTAACAACCAGGTCATTCTCAGGAAAGAGGGGGCTTTCCGATAAGGATTTCTCCTTATTATCGCGCAATTAGGTGACCAAACCTCTCCTTAATAGAACTTCTAGACATTATCAATATTGCAAATAATAATATGAATAACTTTGTCGTCTCAATTATTGATTTAATAATATAACATATTATACTGATGATACTGTGACAATAATTAAATCAATAATATGTGAAATATGATGCAACAATTACTGTAGCAATAATTGAGTATAACTAGTGACTTCTTACGTAAGCATCAATAATCAATACCGTGTGCTACTATGCAACCACGCGTATTAATGTACTTTTACTACCGAGTAGTTCAACAGTTTTAACGGTAACACTTTTGCCGTTATTTTTATAAAATGATAATTTTGTCATTTTTTAACTACGACAATACTTCCGTTGTGGGGTCCACTAATGATTGTACCGTCGTACGAATATTCCCTGTTAAAACGAATATTCCCCAACCAATCGAATAATGTATAACAACTTGCATACTTTGCAAAATTTATAAATACTACCCACAACTATAACACTATCTCAAATCCACACCATAATATTCAAAAAAATATTTCGAGAAAATTAAATCTTTATTCATAAAATTTGGGGTCTCACAGAGGATCATTACATAATTGTCACTATGAGAATCACTAATGACACTTTGCATAATGCTCCAGTAGAATTCTCATGGTGGGTCTGTCCAATACATCGTTGTCTAACATGTACCTATGCATTGACTCAATATCTCATATATTTATGACCAATGAGATTTGGTCATCAGTCAATCCATATACTAGTCTCAATGCATCATTATTGTCCCATCAACAATGATACTTGACTAAGGACATTTAAGAGCAATTATACTAATTGTTATTATATAATCTCATGTTCAAGTCACATACTTGAAACTATATAATTTGTATCACTATTCTAAGGAATTTTATTATGTTAACATTTATATAACGTAGTAAATAAAACCATAATAAAATCATTCATTTATTCAATCAAATATAATATCACAATGTTAAGCAATTATATCAAATAATTGGCCTCTAGGGCATAAACTCTAACAAATATCTCATATTCCAAGTCAGATCTAGTTTCTACTAAGGTAAAGGATGTTATTTTCTTTCAATACGCATAAGGGGTATCATTTTCTTTCATACTCCATATTATGTAAGAGATATTATTTTATTTTATATTCCTAAAATTAAATTTACTATGGTAAGTATTGCTTCTATAATTCCTGAATTGATTAAAAATTCCTTAAGGTTTGCACTTCATCTAATATCATTTTACTAGAATATTGGTCTTAACTTTCTTATTAAATTTTAATCTTTTCATGTTGGGGTACTATTTATGGGTACTATTCATAATACGGTACTATTCATGGGTACTATTCATACGGTACTATTCATGAGTACTATTCACAAAAGAATTTAATTTTCTTTTTTGTCCAAATTATTTTTAATACATGAATATCATTCTTGAATTTTACTCCACAATTAGTTATCATGTTGACAATTTGGACATTTTGAACTCTAGATAAATTAAATTATAAATCTCTAATATTTATCTATGATCTCACTTGATTGATTCTTTATATCATTATTATCATCCTCATGTTTATATTGTGGTAAAAGTCATCTTTGGCGCGTAATGCAAAGATGGACTGTTGATTGGTATGATTATGACCATAAATTGTGTATTGGTATAATCATAACCTTTAATGTTACAGATAAAGGTTTGTGGTGAAAGTTCCCTTTGGCCCGTAGTGTATAGATGGACAGGTGTATGACATGATCATGACCACTACTGATGCAAATGATTATCTTTGGCCTGTAGTGCATAGATAATTCATTGATTGGAAATAATTATTTATTGATGTTACAGGGATAAAATATTGATGATGGACTTTTAAATCATAGAAGACAATAGACATCATGCTCTACTTAACTCTTCTAATGGATTGTTATTTCCGCTGCAGTTGTTGATCTAAAACTTGTTGTCTATTGTATTCTATCAGATTTTTCCCTGTTGAGGACTAAGGGTAATTTTTTCTACATTATCTTTGTCATAATATTCTTTACTGGGCTAGTTGAGCTCACCCTTTTCTTTTTGGTTTCATTGTTCTTCTCAGGAGGTGAGAATGTAGCTGGGACTAGTCGGGGAGTGGAGTAATGGTCCAAGATGGATGTTATAATAGTCCTCACTATTTTTTTAAAATAGTGTGACAATAATTATAATGATGACTTTATTTGAGTTTGGATATTGTCTACTAGATAATATTTGTATTGAAACGCACAGCTTATGTTTTGTCGTATTTTACACGATAATTAATAGTTGTATAAATGAAGTTTGTATTTGAATTTTGTATCATGTATTTGGCGACTCAGAATGGGTTGTGTGAACCTATTTTGGGGGCGTCACAAATGATGTATTGTTTGATTCAACAATTAAATTTTTCTCTTCTTCTTTATCAATACCAGCATGATTTTTAAAATGATTTTCAGAATTTAAAGAGATTACGAAATTCACATGATTGATTTGGTTGTTTTCAAGTGAATTTAGCATAATAAAGTTTTTTATTGGGGACTAGAAATTTTGGATTGGTCTTGAGCTGACTAAGAAACTTACTCTTTTCTCTCACACTAATTGTGGTGGCCAATTGACTCATTTGGATCTCTAAACGAGACATGACTTGGTTGGTATTTTTCATTAAGGCTTCCATGCTTTTCTCAAAAAAAAATAAATCTCTTCTCATTTTCATTAGAAAATCATGGTGGATATTTTGGTGTTGAATTATAGTTTTGGTACAGACCAGAATTTAGCTTTTGTTACGGTTGAAAAAATTGATTTAAAGACTAAATGGCCTTATTTGAATTGTTATGTGGGTAGGGTCCTTGTTTTCATGCAAAATTAGGGTGATTTCTCAAATTAGGATTATATGTGGGTGCAAATGGGTCATTCTTTGGTCTTTGGAACATTGCATTGACTTATTCAAATTCTTCATATTGGGGCATGACTTTAGGACATTCCTCTATCACATGATTTGGTGAATTACATCTTAGGCACAAATTTGTTTGTGACGCCCCCAAAACAGGTATACATCACCCATCTTGGGTCGCCACTTACATGGTACATAAATTCAAATACAACTTAATTATACAACAATCGTGTAAAATACGACAAAACATAGCTGAGAGTTTAAATAAAAATATTGTCATCTAGACAATATCCACACTCAATGGTGTCCTCATTACAATTATTATCACATTATTCCATAGAATAGTGAGGACTACTAAAGCCATTTATCCTGGACCATCACTCCATTTCCTGACTCGTCCCAACTATATTCTCATTTCCTGAAGAGAATAATGAAAGAAAGGGTGAGCTCAACTAGCCCAGTAAGAAATATTATGACTAAGATAATGCAGAATAAATTATCCTTAGCCTTCAACAGTATAACAACAGATAGAATACAATAGACAACAAGTTTTAGATCAACAACTGCAGCGGAAATAAGCAATCCATTAGAAGAGTCAAGTAGAGCATAAAATCTACTATCTTCTATGATTTAAAAAGCTTTTCATCAACTTTATCGATGAGACTCAGTTTAATAAAGAAAATCGAATCATCCATGCACTACGGCCAAGGATATTCATGTAATCATCAATGTTCATGATTATACCGAATAATCCCTGGTCATAATCATACCAACAACTGTCCATCAATGAACTACAGGCCAATGAGGACTTTTACCACATCATTCGTCACATTACGGCCAAGATTATATCGAATAATCCCCAATCATAATCATACCAAAGTTCATCTATGCACGTAAGCCAAAGATAACTTTTAATCACAATATAAGCAATGAGGATGATGACAATGACATAATAATTCAATAAAACAAGTTCAAGGATAAATTTTAAAGATTTATAATTTAATTTTTCCGTAAATCAATAACGCCCAAATTGTCAACATGATATTGCTTTATAGAGTAAAATTCAAGAATAATATTCATGTACCAAAAATAATATGATGAAAAGAAATATATTTTTTCGAAGTGAATAAGACCTCGTGAATAAGACTTCTGAATAAGTACCCCGGCACCGAAAAGTGTCCCAAATACCTAAGTGAATGATACTTTAGAGTGAATAGTAATTGGGTGAATAGTAACGATGAATAGTAACTCGTGAATAGTACTCCCAAGACAAAAAAGTGCCCCGAATACCCGAAAATGAATAATACTAGAGTGAATAGTAACCCATGAATAGTAACTCATAAAAAATACTAAAAAAAAATGATATTCCATGACGAGTACAAAAGAAATGATATCTCAATTTGAGTATAATAGAATATACTGAAATCTAAAATGGATTTTCACCACCATGCGGTAATCCACGTAGATGCATCATTTCCACAATTTAATAAAGAATGAATATGAAGGATCATTCACCATGCAAAAGCGGTAATCCACATAGATAAAAGTTATTCCAACGTAATAATAAAGAATGGAATAATGTAAGAATTCACCATGTATGCGATGATCCGCGTGAGAGACGAAAGTTATTCCAATGTAATAATAAAGAATGGAATAATAAAGAATTCACCAGTACATGCGATAGACCGCATCACATGCATGTGAGTTATTCCAATGTAATAATAAATAATGGAATAATGTAAGAATTCACTAGTATGTGATAGACCTCATGTATGTGTTATTCCAACATAATAATAAAGAATGGAACCAGTCACGCGTAATCCACACGCATGTGATATTCCAAATGAATAATAAAGATCGAACCAGTTAAATGCATAATCCACACAGACGAGATATTCCTACGAATAATAAAGAATGGAATAACAACAGAATTCACCGTGCATGCGATAGATCAAGACAAACAAAGTTATTCCAATGAGAATAATAAAGAATGGAATAATAGAAGTATTTCACCATATATGCGGTACTTCGCATAGACAGCTTATTTCAACATAATAATAAAGAATGGAATAACAGAAGAATTTCACCATGTATGTGGTACTTCGCATAGACAGGTTATTCCAACATAATAATAAAGAATGGAATAACAGAAGCTCTCTTCATGAATACGAAAGAAATAATACCCCTTACCTTAGAAGAAGATTGGATACTGGAATAGTGAGGTAGCAGACTTCTTTTCTTCTTTCTCTCTATAATTTCTCTCTATAATAATTGTTCTATAGCTTTAGTGAATTGGTGAAAAATAATGAAGAAATGAGCTTCTATTTATAGGAAAATATAATTTCGATAATAGCACATTTTGGGGCTCGAAATATTACAGTATAATACCTTCCTCTTTTCCTTCATTTTTAATTTAGTCCTGCAAGTATTATCAAACTTGCACCATCTCCCCTAATAGTAAATCATGTGAATCAATAGTAAATCATGTGAATCAATAGTTCTAGACATGTGAAAATATGAATTACAGTATAGTACCTCCATCTATACCTCTATTTTTAACTTAGTCATGCAAAGTATTATCAATCTTGCACCAACTCCCCTAATAGTAAATGAATGTGAATCAATAGTATACACATGTGAACAAATAGTTATAATCATATGAATCAATAGTAATTAATTGCTTATTTATCCGGTTAATTACCCGATTGGTCAATATAACCTCCGTGCATCAATTATTATCAAAATAAATGTCGATTTTCATTACACTAATAATTTCAACACAATGAAACTATCAATTTCATCTTTAATCAACACGAACTTATTCATCATTAATATTATAATTCACAATATTTAACAACCAGGTCGTTCCCAAAAAAGAGGGGGCTTTTCGATAAGGATTTCTCCTTATTGGAGCGCAATTACGTGACCAAACCTCTCCTTGACAGAACTTCTAGACATTGTCAATATTGCAATTGCCGTCTCAATTATTAATTTAATAATATAACATATTATGCAGATGATATTGTGACAATAATTGAATCAATAATATGAGAGATATGATCAAAGAATTCTCGTAGCAATAATTGAGTATAACCGAGTGACTTCACGTAAGCATCAATAATCAATATCATGTGTTACTATACAACCACGCCAGACATCTTTGTACTTTTACTACCGGTAGTTCAACGGTTTTAATTGGTAACACTTTTGCCGTTATTTTTATAAAATGATAATTCGTCATTTACTAAATACGACAATACTTTCGTTGTGGGGGTCCACTTAATGATTGTTAATGTCCGCATCTAATATTCCTTATTAAAACGAATATTCCCCGACCAATCGAATATTTATTTAACAACTTGCTTACTTTGCAAAATTTATAAATATTACCCACAACTATAACATTATATCAAATCCACACCATAATATTCAAAAAAATATTTCGAGAAATTTAAATCTTTATTCATAAAATTTAGGGTCTCACAATCTCCCCTCCTTATGAAATTTTGCCCTCAAAATTTACGTACGTACCTGGTATGATGAGGATACCTTGACTTCATTTCAGATTCTAACTCTTGAGGTATAACCTTCGAGTGTTGAATACGATCCTTCTTATCCAAGAATTTAACACGTATCTCCTCATACGTTAAATATTCTGCTATCTCGTCTAGTTCTAATTCAATAATGTGGTTCGGGTTGTCCACATATTTACGTAACATCGATACTTAAAAAACGTTATGAACACGCGACATACTTAGCGGTAAGACGAGTCTATAGGCCACAGTTCCTACTCGATCGAGGATTTCAAATGGGCCAATTAAATCGAGGGTTGAGATAACGCCTTTTTGAACCTTCTTCTTCACATTCATCAGATTCGAGTGTGTAGCTTGAGCGACTTTAACTTTATCAATTAAAGTCGATTCTACTCGTATATTCGTTATCTTTACGTGGGTCCCTAGAGTCTTTAACTCTATCTTCATCATTTGTAAGTTATACGAAATGGGTTTTTATGTTAACAACATCGCACTCATAAACGCATACGATCTTCTACTCAACGCATCAGCTACCACGTTCGCTCTTCCACGATGATATTGAATAGTATGATCGTAATCTTCAATAGCTCGAGCCAACGTCTTTGGCATATTATACGATCGTTTTAGGTAAAGAAATATTTGAGGGTTTTGTACTGGGGTCAATAAAAAATTCAATTTCACGCTCTGGGGTAGGCCAGGAAGTTTTTCGAGAATACATCAGGAAATTTATTAACGATAGAAATATCATTTAAAAACTATGACTCTCATCCAAGACTTGGATAACACATGAAATGAAGGTTTCTCCTAACAGAGTTTCAACCAATAAGTCAAAGTCTAACTTCTCTAGGGTCAAATTTAAACGTTGAGCGCAAGCAAGAGAGATAAAAGAATGGGTAGAACCGGTATCTAATAAGGTATAGACTTCGCAAGAATTTATAATTAACTAACCCGTGCTAACTTCGTTCGGGTTACTCGCTTTTTGACAAGTCACGAAAAACGCTCTTCCTGAAACCACCGACTTTGTTTTATCTGTATCCGTCTTTGGTGCCACCGTCCCTCCTGGACTTGATTTCTTTATAGGACAAAATCGAGCTATGTGATCATCTTATCCACAACTAAAACATACCATTCCCCGACTCGTCCCAGCTATATTCTCATTTCCTGAAGAGAACAATGAAAGAAAGGGTGAGCTCAACTAGCCCAAAGAAGAAATATTATGACTAAGATAATGCGTAATAAATTATCCTTAGCCTTCAACAATATAACAACTGATAGAATACAATGGACAACAAGTTTTAGATCAACAACTGCAGCGGAAATAAGCAATCCATTAGAAGAGTCAAATAGAGCATAAAATCTATTATCTTCTATGATTTAAAAAGTTTTTCATCAACTTTATCGCCAAGACTTACGAAGCAATAAATAAAATTGAATCATCCCCGCACTACCTACCAAGGATATTCATGTAATCATCAATGGTTATGATTATACCGAATAATCCATGGTCATAATCATACCAACAACCGTCCATCAATGAACTACGTGCCAATGAGGACTTTTACCACATCATTAAATCACATTACGGTCATGATTATACGAGATAATCCCTAGTTATAATCATACCAAGTCCATCTATGCACGTAAGCCAAAGATGACTTTAATCACCATATAAGCACGAGGATGATGACAATGACATAATAATTCAATAAAACAAGTTCAAGGATAAGTTTTAAAGATTTATAATTTAATTTATCCGTAAATCAATAACGCCCAAATTGTCAACATGATCTTTGCTTTATGCAAGAAAATTCAAGAATAATATTCATGTACCAAAAATAATTTGAATGTAAAAGAAATATATTTTTGAATTGAATAGTATCTATGAATAGTACCCTCACAAACCTAAAAAGTATCCCAAATACAGTGAATGATACTAGAGTGAATAGTAATCGGATGAATAGTAACTTAGTGAATAGTAACTCGTGAATAGTACTACGCACGAAAAAGTGCCTCGAATACCCGAGTGAATAATACTAGAGTGAATAGTAAACAGAGTGAATAGTAACCCATGAATAGTAACTCATAAAAAATACCAAAAAAATGATATTCCATGAGCGAGTAAAAAGAAATGATATCTCAAAGTAGTATAATAAAATATCTGGCGTAAATGGATTTTCACCCGCCACGCGGTAATCCGTGTAGACAAATCATTTCCACAATTTAATAAAGAATGAATACGAAGGATCATTCACCATGCATGCAGGTAATCCACATGTATATTTATTCTAACGTAATAATAAAGAATGGAATAATGTAAGAATTCACCACGCATGCGGTGAGTCAGCGTAGATGAGTTATTCCAATGAATAATAAAGAATGGAATAACAGATGGATTCACCGTGCATGCAATAGATCTGTATGCATGTGTTATTCCAATGTAATAATAAAGAATGGTACTGTGTCAATGCGTAATCCGCACAAACGGGATATTCCAACAAAATAATAAAGAATGGAACCCGTGTCAAATGCGTAATCCGCATGAATATGATATTCCAAATGTAATAATAAAGAATGAAATAACAACAGAATTCACTGTGCATGCGATAAACCGCATGCATAAAAGTTATTCCAATAGAATAATAAAGAATGGAATAACGAATAATAATTTTACCATGTATGCGGTACTTGATGTAGGCGTGTTATTCCAACATAATAATAAAAAATAGAATAATGTAAGAATTTTACCATGTATGCGGTGATTGCGATGCGAGGATATTCCAACATAATAATACAGAATGGAATAACAGAAGCTCTCTTCATGAATACGAAAGAAATAATACCCCTTACCTTAGAAGAAGACTGGATACTGGAATAGTTCTGTAGCAAAATTCTCTTCTTCTTTCTCTCTATAATTTCTCTCTATAATAATTGCTCTATAGCTTTAGTGAATTGGTGAAAAATAATGAAGGAATGAGCTTCTATTTATAGAAAAATATAGTTTTCATAATTGCACGTTTTGGGGCTCAAAATATTACAGTATAATACCTTCCTCTTTTCCTTCATGTTTAATTTAGTCCTGCAAGTATTATCAAACTTGCATCATCTCCCCTAATAGTAAATCATGTGAATCAATAGTTCTAGACATGTAAAAATATGAATTACAGTATAGTACCTCCATTTTTAACTTAGTCATGCAAGTATTATCAATCTTGCACCAACTCCCCTAATAGTAAATTAATGTGAATCAATAGTATACACATGTGAAAAAATAGTTATAATCATGTGAATCAATAGCAATTAATTGCTCATTTATCTGGTTAATTACCCGATTGGTCAATATAACTTCCAGACATCAATTATTATCGAAATAAATGTCGATTTTCACTAACACTAATAATTCCAACACAATGGAACTATCAATTTCATCTTTAATCAACACGAACTTATTCATCATTAATATTATAATTCACAATATTTAACAACCGTGTCGTTCCTGAGAAAGAGGGGCTTTCCGATAAGGATTTCTCCTTATCAAGGCGCCGCAATTAGGTGACCAAACCTCTCCTCGATGTAACTTCTAGACATTGTCAATATTGCAAATAATAATATGAATAATTTAAATCGTCTCAATTATTGATTTAATAATATAACATATTATGCGAGATGATCTTATGATAATAATTAAATCAATAATATAAGAGATATAATGTAACAATTCATCGTAGCAATAATTGAGTATAATCGAAAGTGACTTCTTACGTAAGCATCAATAATCAATACCACGTCTACTATGCAACCACGCGTATTATTGTACTTTTACTACGGGTAGTTTAACAGTTTTAATTGGTAACACTTTTCGCCGTTATTTTTATAAAATGATAATTATGTCATTTTCTAACTACGACAATACTTAGTTATGGGGTTCACTAATGATTGTCTTGGTGCATTTAATATTTCCTGTTAAAACGAATATTCCCCGACCAATCGAATATTATATAACAACTTGCTTACTTTGCAAAATTTATAAATATTACCCACAATTATAACATTATATCAAATCCACACCATAATATTCAAAAAAATATTTTGAGAAATTTAAATTTTTATTCATAAAATTTGGGGTCTCACAATTATTGATCATAATTTAGAATTGGCTAATTTCAAATAATTTTTGTGAACTTTTAAATATGGTTATGAGTATACATGTTAAAAAATAATTTTATTTATTTATATGAAATTTAAGTTAGGGAACTGATATTTTTATTTAAAAAATTGATATTTTCACATGATTCCTTTCATATGAATATTGTGTGGGTCCCACCTCTATGCGAGAAAGACTCATGTGAAAAATATTATTTTAATAAGTGGAAATATCAGTTTCCTTTAAGTTATCTCATTTGCAAAAGATAAAAAAATGATTTTTTTTACAATACGCACAAATTGTATATCCTAGTCGCTAGTATAAATAATACTCTCTCCGTCCTTAATTATTTGTCGTTTTAGAGGTGGACACAAGAATTAAGATAATGATTGAAAAGCATTAACTATAGTACTCAATTGTCTATAATACTCTTAAATCTTTTGTTTGGATGAAGAGAGTTTTGTTGGGATAAAGAGAGTTTTGTTGTGATAAGGAGAGAGAAAGAGTTTAAAGTATAGGCAAAGTGATGAGGGGTAATTTTGAAAAAATTATCATTAATTCTCCTAGATTTGAACAAATGTCAAATAATTAAGGACAAGTAAAATATTCTAAAACGTCAAATAATTTGGGACGAAGAGTACAAAATAGAACACTTTTATTTTTATTTTTGCTAAATTTAAGATAAATTGAATAGAATACTTTCATTTGTATAATAAAACAAATTTGAAGGAGCTATTTTGTATTTTAAAATGATTTTTGAATATAGTTAGTGTTTTCACTCTTAATTGATTTTTTGTTTTTTTAATCACTTTTACTGTCTCTTTTTTTCCTCCATTAACCATCTCTTTTAATTGATCATGTTTTATTATGTAAGAAGAAATAAATGAAAATTAGTTATTTTATCTTTTAGATGCCAAATGACATAACACCTTAGCATTAGTTAAATCACAATTTAAAATTAACTATTTTGTAGTTATGTTTGTAAACTTTTAAATATGTTATATCATGCATGTTAAAAATTCTTTCTTATTAATTTATATGAAAACGAATATAAATTGAATGACTATTTTGGTCGTGGTAGTTTGCAAAACATTAAAAAAAATAAAAAATTGAGAGTACACAGAGTGTATATCGCGGTTGTTAGGGTAAATAATATACGAGAGTGATTAGTATGAAGTTAATTTTTATCAATTAATTAATACAGTGCCGACACGCAGGTCGGGAGACGATCTCTCTGTGTGTCAGAACGACCAACTTACCATGAAATTAATTTGATGGTAACCGGATCCATAATATATACATAATATAACACATTCATTCATGTGTATAAGGATAATAGTATGTGCACCAACTATACACAAAAAGTTGTGCGCTGAGAGTAAGATTCATATATTGCTTATTAATAAAAATGTATAAAATATTTAATTATAAGTTTTGCTCCCTATTTTCTCTATTTTTATTTATATTGTGTGTATAATTTTTTGTGTATAAGTAGTGTTTTCCTTTTTAATTGATGTTTTAGAATTTTTTTTTCCCACTTTTTTTTGTCTCTTTTTCCCCCACTATTCAATTATTATGTACAAAAAAATAAACTTAGTTATTTTACATTTTAGATGTCAAATCATATGAAACCTCTGTTAGGTTTGTAATATTCAAGAACGCAATCAAATTGTATAAAAGTGCGGAAACGTGTAAAAATCAGAGTTTAAAATTTTACAAACCATATACCCGGATCACCCTTTATGCACAATTATTAATTAAACGAAAAAGAAAGAACAAGAATCATACCCTTGAAGATCCAAGCTTCCTCAGGTACAAGTTCACCTCCAATCCTTTTCGCGTTCAACTTGAATCCACTGGGTTTGATTCCTTCCTTTGATCAACGTTAGCCAACCAAGTATTTGGCCTCTAGAGGTGATCCACCAAGGAAGAAGAAGGATTTAAGAAGATGGGTGGTTGGCTAAACCCTAGTTTTTCTATCTCTATAGAAAAGGCGTACTCTCCCAACTATTGGAAAAAAAAATATCACATAGTATTGATATCTGATATAAGACTCCTCTTATAAAGATATCAAGTAACCCTATTTTAAATAAGGTATTATTTAATTAAACCCTTTTAATTAAAGGGGCTCCCTAATCTTATTAGGGATAATTAATTAAACTCCTTTAACTAATTTTCCTTCCTAATCCAATTAGAAATAAATGAGAGTACTTATATTAAATTAATTCCTAAACTCTTTTAGAAATTAAAATAATAATAATAATTGTAATAATATTAATAAGACTCCTCTTATTAATTTATATTTAATATTTCTAAAATATTAAATAATAAATATTAAGCTATTTAATTTATTCTATCACCATAGATTAAATTAAATATACATAACATATTATTACGATTATGCCATTAACTTCTTAAATAATTATTCTTCCTTTTATGGTGTGACCCTTTAGGTTCTCCATATTAAACCTATTGTGAATAAATCAATTAGAACAATTCTAATCTTATTTAAACAAATAAATTAAACAATTAATTTATTTAAATAAATAATATTTATTCTACTGATAGGGATAAGCCTCCCTAGCGATCAACGACTTTCCGGATAATATAGATTTCAACATTAATCATAAAAGAACCTTTGAGTAAATAGTTACCGTACAATTCAATCCTTCCACCATACTGATGTCCCAATTAAATATAAGGCATGGAATTCTTCGTCAAGTCTTATTTTATTTAATTATATGTATTTCGACTCTTAAATGCACAACTCAAATAATGCAAATTAGAAACTCCTTTCTAATTTCATTACGCCTTAACCAAGGACTCTTTGGGTTGTCATTTATCGAATCACACAGACATTTCTCTTCTTTTAATAGAAGTGGTAGATTCTTTATTGATCATACATTATCTCCATGTACAACTTATTATACCCAAGCATACCTTTGATATACCCTAAGGGTCTTAAGGAATAAGTCAAAGTATAACTCATCATACACAAGATCTACTATGATGATCTCAAGTCCAAGGATTACTTGTACTACTATCACTACGAGAATTCCTATTCGACAAGTGCAGTAAAACTCCATTAGGTATTCCTTAGCGAGCCAATGCGTTCGATGAACTTATTCTCTAATAAGCACCTACATACTTGCTTTAGTGTCTCCACACAAATGATCATGAGATCAATCATCCTCATCCAATGAGCAAACAACGTATGTACCAATCTATCCGGATTCACTAATCCCAATTTAGTAATCCAACGATTGGGAACTATTTTAGTTTTAAGCTTTCTAAGAATTTAGATCTCATTAGAATGATCATCATCATTATTCTAAAAGCATTGCTTAAAACTATGGGTTTATCACATATTAAAAACGAAGATCATGTAGATAATTAAAAGCCTTTAATAAATTAATACTTTTTATTAATAAATAAATAAGATTGTTACAAAGTATATGCTTTATCATCAAACATGATTGGCTTGTGTATGCATACTACTTTCAATCTCCCACTTGCACTAAAGCCAATCACCATGGTATCTCATACTCTTCTTCTCTAAGTGGCGAATATCCTGCTGTTGGATAAGCTTTAGTTAATGGATATGTAATGTTGTTCATGAGAGTCCACTATCTACATAGTGTTTTCCCATATTTCAATGATTCTAATAATCAAATAAAAGTGCCACAACACATGTTTAGATCCAAGATGAGACTTAGGAACTATTCTAGTTACGTAATGAACTTTTAATCCAAACAATCAACTTGCGACAATTCATTTATAGCTATATACTTTGTCTTTATCACTAAACCAAAGAACTCTTTTAAATCATGAACAAAAGCGTATTATAACCGAAACTTCACTAAGCTTCTTTGGTTAGCCTCTGCAAGATGCTTCTCGCAGCTTTCTTTCCGATCATCCGGAGCTTATTGCGGTGGAAGCAAACTCTTTTGCTATCCGTGTCGATTTTGTTCTTATTATCCTTTGTTTATGCCTTTCTATTTACCTTCTTTGAATCGTTCTTCTTTTCGGAAGATCCTTTGGCCCCTACTAGTAAGACTTGATCTTTCTTGGTTGGAAAGTGACTCTCAACATTTTTCAATATGTTAAGCAAATCAAAATGAGGCGATATCTAGCTTGTTCATATGAAAAATTCACAACAATTAATGAAAGAGTCCCAGGGAGTGAGTGCAAGATCAAATCTTGGCTCAACTCTCCATCCATGACAAAACTAGTTGTCCTAATTGATCAATCAAATTGATTATGTTAAGAACTTTTTATGCATCTTTATAGTGCCATTGGCCATTCTAGATCGGAAGAGCTCCTTAGATATGTCGATATCTATCGGTCCTACTTTCCTCACCATCAACTACTTGATGTGCGGGAATATAGTAGGAGCATCCATAGTTTCATCTTGTGGCAAGCTCGTTACTTATGGATCTTGAGCATGATGCATTGAGCCAACTGTGCATCATCTTGCCACTTTCTAAAAGTAGCAATCTCTTCCTCAGAGGCATTGTCTGCAACCATTGCAGGGATAGGCGTATTAAGGACATAAGATAGCTTTTCAGCTATGAGAACTATTCTCAAATTCTTTAACCAATCCGTTTAATTCGGTCCGGTTAATTTAGCATCTAATATGCTTCGCAGTGATAGTAATTTTAGACATTGTAAAATTCTGTAAATGAATTTGTAATTAACAACATTTTAACATACATTCTTTTATTAATTACCAAAATAAATTAGGTCTTGTTTTAAATTGGTATCTCCCACTATTTTCTTCAAACTATATTACCCTCACTTATATAGTTCGGCAAAATCTAATTAAAGATTTGCTAGTGAGAATAAGGATCCCATTTCAAATGTATATAGCCTTGTGGTGACACAACAAACTATATATAAATAAATAGGTAGACAACTTTTGTCAATTACATCAACTATGCAACTCCTTTTCTTTTGCCTCTTAGATTATTTTGATCAGTGGTGGCACATCCGAATCAAAATTATCCAGTTAAGTCGACCTAGCACTCCATATATTCAAAAAGAAAAATATCATCCTTGTGGTGACACAACAAAACAATATTGTTCAATTTTCTTTATAAGCATCAAATGTGATAAATTAACATCTTAAATACTTAATACTTGCTTTGTGGTGACACAACAAACTCATATTAAATATTTAATACTCTATTAATTTTATCATGCTTGAAAGCGACGTTCGATATTCCAAATATCTTTGAGCGCTTAGGACTTAATATTAAAATTGAGGGGTTTGTTATTAATTTGTCTCATCTTGTTTAAGCGTGCATTACATATATATATATAAAAATACGCGTCGTATTAATTAACATCGAAGCATGTTTGCATAATATATAATATATATAGTATAAGCATGCACATATAGAATCTATATTCTACTAGGATTGATTATGGACTTTTATTCTAGTTTGGTTCACTAGAGCCACCAAGTGAACCAAAAGGTCAAACCCCCAGGGTGCAAGAAATAATATTTAAATATAACTATTACATTTAAACTTAGGGCTCCATTACAAAGCGGGTCTTCAGCGCTCCTTGCTCCTTGATCTCCAATTCTTCAAAATTAATTCTAACTATTCCTATTACAAAACTATTTAAAATAAATAGAAACCTTGATCGTGATCGAGGGAAGTACATAGGAGGAAATAGAATTTACATTAAGAAAAATTAGAGAAGGCAGTCTGTGAGACCCCATTTAATAAAACCCATACATTCAATGCATCCAACTAAAATAAAATCCAATCATATTGGTCAATAGTCCATAATCAATCCCATTTATTATCATACACATCACCATATGCATCAATAAATAACATTCATCTCATGAATAATAAACATTCAATATATATATTGATATCATTTAATGGGCAAATTTAGTTAGTATAAAATCTAATTTTGAATCAAAAAAAACTCCTTTATTTTAATCCAAATTTAAATCAAAATAAAACTATTTTATTTTAATTTATCCAATTTTGAATAAAATAAACTATTTTATTTTAATCAAAATCTTTAATCAAAATAAACTCCTTTATTTTAATTAATTATGGAATCCAATTCCATGTAAAAAAAAAAAATAAACTCTTTTATTAAAGGAAACACGGATTATCTTTCCTTTCATAAACTCCTTTATTTTGAATAATATAAAATCTTATTTCATATCTAAATAAACTCCTTTATTTAAGAAAAAATTTGATTTTCTTTCCTATTCACAAATAAACTCCTTTATTTTGAATAATATGAAATCTTATTTCATATCTAAATAAACTCCTTTATTTAAGGAAATTAGGATTCTTTTTCCTATTCACAAATAAACTCTTTTATTTTGAATAATATGAAATCTTATTTCATATCTAAATAAACTCCTTTATTTAAGAAAAACGATTCTTTTCCTATTCACAAATAAACTCCTTTATCATGGAATCATATAATCTAATTTCAACTTCAATTAGTTATCATGGAATCCAATTCCAACTCTAATTAGTTAGCATGAAATTCAATTTTAAAATTAAAATAAACCTTTTATTTTAATATTAAAATAAATCTTTTATTTTAAAATTAAAATAAACTTTTTATTTTAATTATAAAATAATTGAGAATAATATATTATAAATAACAGAATATATATAATATTTATCCTATTATCCGTTTTATATTATATATATATATATATATATATATATATATATATATATATATATATATATATATAATATAATCATATATACATCATATATATATATCATTATATTTACCTAGAATATCCTTTTTCAAAAGCGTGGCGAGTTCGTTCCTTGTAAAATTCACGTAATCATTAATAAAGCAATTCTTTGAATCTTGTTAAATTTAAAACAAAACATTAACCTTTTACATGATTAACGTTTTTTTTTATTTAGTGAAAAAAACATATGATTTCGTTTTTAAAATTAAAAACTAACGGTGATCATATATATAACGTTATAATATATATTATAATAATTTGAATCACGTGAATCATTAGAAAAATCAAAAAGCATTTTAAATTTTTTTTTTTTTTTTTTTATTTTTTATTTTTTTTATCTGACAAAATTATGCCCAATTAAATTGTTCTAAACACATATCAATATACATATCAAATTAAAACAATTAATAATTAGCATAAAGGTTTGGCTCACGATGCCACCTTTATTAGGTTTGTAATATTCAAAAACTTGATCAAATTGCATAAAAGTGCGGAAGCGTGTAAAAATCGAGTTTAAAAATTTTACAAACCATATACGGATCACCCTTTATGCACAATTATTAATTAAGCGAAAAAAGAAAAATAAAATCATACCCTTGAAGATCGAGCTTCCTCGGTACAAGTTCACCTCCAATCCTTTTCGCGTTCAACTTGAATCCATGGGTTTGATTCCTTCCTTTGATCAACGTTAGCCACCCAAGTGTTTGGCCTCTGAGGTGATCCACCAAGGAAGAAGAAGGATTTAAGAAGATGGGTGGTTGGCTAAACCCTAGTTTTTCTATCTACATAGAAAAGGCGTCTTTCTCCCAACTATTGGAAAAAAAATATCACATAGTATTGATATACAATATAATAACTCCTCTTATTTATAGATATCAAGTAACCTATTTTAAAATAAGGTTTTATTTAATTAAACCCTTTTAATTAAAGGGCTCCCTAATCTTATTAGGGATAATTAATTAAACTCCTTTAACTAATTTTCCTTCCTAATCCAATTAGGAATAAATGAGAGTACTTATATTAAATTAATTCCTAAACTCTCTTTTAGAAATTAAAATAATAATAATAATTGTAATAATATTAATAAGACTCCTCTTATTAATTTATATTTAATATTTCTAAAATATTAAATAATAAATATTAAGCTATTTAATTTATTCTATCACCATAGATTAAATTAAATATACATAACATATTATTACGATTATGCCATTAACTTCTTAAATAATTATTCTTCCTTTTATGGTGTGACCCTTTAGGTTCTCCATATTAAGCCGTTTGTGAATAAATCAATTAGAACAATTCTAATCTTATTTAAATAAATAAATTAAACAATTAATTTATTTAAATAAATAATATTTATTCTGATAGGGATAAGCCTCCTAGCGATCAACGACTTTCCGGATAATATAGATTTCAACATTAATCATAAAAGAACCTTTGAGTAAATAGTTCTGCGTCTGATTCAATCCAATCCTTCCACCATGATGTCCCAATTAAATATAAGGCATGGAATTCTTTATCGAGTCTTATTTTATTTAATTATATGTATTTCGACTCTTAAATGCACAACTCCAAATAATGCAAATTAGAAACTCCTTTCTAATTTCATTACGCCTTAACCAAGGACTCTTGGGTTGTCATTTATCGAATCACATAGGACATTTCTCTTCTTTTAATAGAAGTGGTAGATTCTTTATTGATCATACATTATCTCCATATACTGACTTATTATACCCAAGCATACCCTTTGATATACCTAAGGGTCTTAAGGAATAAGTCAAAGTATAACTCATCATACACAAGATACTATGATGATCTCAAGTCCAAGGATTACTTGTACTTACTATCACTACTGAAATTCCTATTGACGAAAGCAAGTAAAACTCCATTAGGTATTCCTTAGCGAGCCACGTTCGATGAACTTATTCTCTAATAAGCACCTACATACTTGCTTTAGTGTCTCCACACAAATGATCATGAGATCAATCATCCTCATCCAATGAAGCAAGCAGCGTATGTACCAATCTATCCAGGATTCACTAATCCCCGATTTAGTAATCCAACGATTGGGAACTATTTTAGTTTTAAGCTTTCTAAAATTTAGATCTCATTAGAATGATCATCATCATTATTCTAAAAGCATTGCTTAAAACTATGGGTTTATCACATATTATAAAAACGACATCATGTAGATAATTAAAAGCCTTTAATAAATTAATACTTTTTATTAATAAATAAATAATAAGATTGTTACAAAGTATATGCTTTATCATCAAACATGATTGGCTTGTATGCATACTACTTTCAACCTCAGTATCAGTTAAATAAGACTTTAAACTCGACTAATCGTTAGTTTTTTTAAAACTTTTAAATTTAATACAGGTATATATATTAGAAAATATTATTTATTTATAGTCGTAAACTCTGAGGTTTTGAGTTTGATTCCCATTCAAAATAATATAGAATTCATGAACGGACGTGTATAAATGCTTGTTGGGTGGGGAGATTAGTCCCAGCCTTGAAATTCGAGATACTACAATGTGGCGCCCCAAAATAGGTCTACACAACCCATTATGAGTCTCCAAATACACATAACTAAATCCAAATACAAATCTTCTTATTTACATCTATTACTCTATCGTGCAAAATACGACAACACATAAGCTGTGAGTTTCAATACAAATATTGTACAAAATATAATACGACAATATACCTACCCAAATTATTACAATGCCATATAAAATATAACAACAAATATTTTAAGTCTTCAAAGGAAAACGAGAAGATTTTTGTCCTTCTCATTCTAATGGGATGTATTTTTGACGCTTCCAAATTCGAGTTCACCTCACCTTATTGTTGTTCACAAAAATTAACTATTAACTGACGTATAAAATATGACACACATATTTTAAGTCATCAATACAATTATATATTGTCATGCTATTTTATAATGTATTAAGAAATTTCAACAGTCACAAACTATCACTCTATTCCCTTGTTATCCCCGCTCTACCCAGCTTCACTCTTATTACCTGAAAGGAATTGTGAACCAAAATGATGAGCTCAAATAGCCTAGTAAAAAATATTATGACTAAAGATAATTAAATTATCAATAACATTCACTAGTAATAAATCAGATATTTAGAACATATGGTAAATGATAAAAGTTTTCAACCAAAATTGTAGCGGAATCAACAATCCATTAGAAGAGTGAAGTAGAACATAATGTCTACTATCTCCTCCAAATTAAAAGTTCATCATTAATATTTCATTCCTATAATACCCATCAACAATTCTTTGTTGCACCCAAGACAAAGAGAATTTTCATAACCTGTCTTCACCTGAACCACCAAATATTATAGTTAAATTCACAATTCATATTTATAATAATGTAAATCAATAGTTTTCCTTGCCACAAAGGGTTAATAGAACTTTCACTCAATGTCCTTGTCACAAAGGCTAAAGACACTCAATAATCATGTCGTCTTTACACCCTATTTAAGACCCCAACTTATTATTAATGAAATTTAATTTTCTCTATTTATTATTTTGAAATAGTAAGGGTTGATTTGATTAATGTGGATAGTTAAGGGTAAAATCTGTGAAATACTTCAAAATAAGCAAGTGGTTATAAAATATTCATTGTTGTCGGGGAATATTAGTTTGGTCGTGGAATATTAAATGCTTTGTCGGGAATATTAAATGCGACCAGTATGACCGTGTGTGGGCCCCCATGTGAGCGATTGGATGAAGAAAACGACAAATATAAGTGGTTTAAAAATAACTTGGCGTAGTTATTCACAGATTAATCTTGTTAAAATACTTGGTTAAAACACACGGTAGCACCGCGGTATTGCACATTTGTTGATTCTTACATAAGAAGGCACTACTCGATAATGGTTACGATAATTCTTTCATTCGATATTTTATTGAGTTAATAATTCTTGCGTTGATATTTTATATTCTTTGTTGTTTGATAATTGTCATTACACATTTTTTTCATTATCGAAGCAATAATTCATATTATCTGAATAATATTATTAGATAACATTATTGACAATGTCTAGAAAGTTACATCTAAGGAGAGGTTTGGTCACCTAATTGCGGCGCCATGAAGAAATTCTTATTGGAAAGCCCCTCTTTCACAGGAGCGCACGGTTTGTCGATATTGTGATTACTGTAATATTATTTGTGAATAATTAATTATTGATTCATATGATGAGGAAAATATTGATTTTATGTGGATATAGATGGAGAAAATTTTAATGTGACAATTGTTGAAAATTGAAATTTTATCTTTTTACGATAAAATAATTCATTTAAATATATTATTATATTTTAATAATATAATAATGGTGATATTTTTACAACGAATGTGGGATATATGAGTATCTGAGGAGGAAGAGTATTTTTGTTGCAATAAATGTTTAAAACATGTTAAACATGTCGGTGGACCCCATTTATTGGTTGAAATTTGATTATAGCACAATAAAATCGCTTGTTTGTGGATTTTAGGTCAATTTCTATTTGGAATTTGGAAAAACTTTCTTCTGCAAAGTTGTAGAAATTGAATTTCCTATAAAAACTCATGAGATTCAAATTTTCTGATGAAAGGGCTATTTATTATGAATTATTGAAGTTAGAAGCTCAAAAATAATTAATTTTTGGAAGTTTAAAATATTTAAAATTAGAAAAATATTTTTTCTTACTTTTTTTTTCTAGAATGTGGCATGTGTTTGATGGCTGAAATCAGATTCTAGGCATGCGTAGGAAATTTATATAATTATATTATTAATTTATTAAATTTTACTGCTTTGGTGTGTTCTAGCGATTTCCTATAAATAGGGTGTTTAGGTTAGAATTGAAAATCACACGAAACTGAAGTTTTCTCTCTCTATATTATCGGCGTATTCTTGTGAGTATTTTGAGTATACTTTGAGTATTGTTAGGCGGTGCAAGTTCCTTTCATAGCCTTATACAGGTATTCGAATTTAGAAGTCTTAATCTTTTCGAGGTAAGGGATGTTATTTTCTTCTCAAATGATATTATTTCTTCATATCATTATCTTTGAAATATTGGTTGGAACTTTTTATCAAATTTGGAACTTTTTCATGTCGGGTTACTATTCATGAGTTATTCACGAGTTCTTATTCACGAGTTCTTATTTATGAGTTCTTATTCACGAGTCTTATTATTCATGAAGGCGTGAAGATGTTTTTTGTGGAATTTCTATCTTTTGGTGTTGGAGTTACTATTCACGTATCTGGCACTATTCACGTATCTGACACTATTTCATAGAAAAATAAAATTTCTTCTTTTGTCCAAAATATCTATTACGGATACTAGCTTTGATTGTATCCATGTTTTGATCATTCTTGAATTTTACACCACTATGATTATTTTTGAGGTATTTTTTGAACATGGATAAAACAAAATCACGAATCCTTAATCCTTAATCCTTGTCATTTTGTTTCACTTGGATTCGTTTCTTTAAAAATATTTTTCATCATCCTCGATCTTAAATGATGATATTATTGAATATCTTTGGCTTTGTAGTGCAAAGATGAATGATTTCTGAAGAATATCTTTGGTAGTAGTGCAAAGATGAGCAGTGTTTAGATGAACATGACCAAGTGATGAATATCTTTGGCTGTAGTAGTGCAAAGATGAATATTTGATTCGGATGTATATTGATTGATGTTACGGGGGATAAAAGATGAGCGATGAACTTTTAAATTCATACATAGAAGATAGTAGTTTGCATTCTCTACTTAACTCTTCTAATGAATTATTATTTCCATTGCGAATATTGATTTAAAATTTGTTGTCTATTGTATTCTATTAGATTTTTCCTGTTGAAGACTAACGATAATTTTTGTATATTATCTTAGTCATAATATTCTTTTCTTTGGGCTAGTTGAGCTCACCCTTTTCCTTTTTGTTCCATTTTTCTTCTCGGGAGGCGAGAATATAAGCGAGTGCAGTCGGGGTATGAAATGAAGGTTTTAGAAAGAATTGTTTAGTAGTCCTCACCATTTTGTAAAATAATGTATCAATAAATGTGATGAGGATTTATTTGAGTATAGATATTGTCAGAAGATAATATTTGTATTCAAACTCACAGATTTCTTTGTTGTAATAATAAAGTTGTAGTTGTTTACGTACCGTGTATTGACAACTTCGGAATGGGTGATGTATACCTATTTTGGGGGCGTCACGGTTGGTATCGAGCTTAGGGATATGATCTCTGGCGGAGATCGGGAATAGAACTAGGAGGAGGAGGCAGGTAAATCCTTGCAGCTAGTGTGTCCTACTAAGCTTATTTTTTTTAGTTGGTCGGTATATAAGGATATTATGTGATATATTGATTTCATTAAATAACCCTTGTTTTATGATGAGTATTTGAGAATGTCGTTGAGAATATTAACAATGGAAATGAGGCCAGTGGAGATGCATGTACTCACCAAGCGAGGAGAGCGTCTGACAATTTGGCAATGTTCCTCCATGTGAATAACACCACTGAAGCGAGATGATGAGCGAGGGGATGTTTAGAAGCTTTTTGCGTTCATGCAAAATCGAGACGAGGAGACTTCGTGTTCAAAATCTGAGGAGAAATGATAGCAATTCACGGGTTGTCACGACCCAACGATTCAAAGAGTTGGGACCACGAAATTTAAGGAAAGCCGATCCGATCATGGAGGAAAACATGGGTCAAAACAAATTACAAGATATTCGATGTCTTGGGATGCACGGAGAAACGAAGGTTCCATTCGCCACCTTTATGTTAAAAGTGGCGAAGCGGACTCTCTTGGTGGGAGTCATGAAAGCGTACCCATCCAGCCGCTTTCGGCGTGTCTTGGGAAGCGTTTGAAACTATTTAATGACAAATACTTTCACGAAAGTGTTAAGTCGTATGAAGGAAGTGGAGTTCATCGATTAGAGCAAAACACATGGCGGTGTCTCGATGCGAGGCAAAGTTTGCGAGTTATCGGTTTTGCACCTCATTTGGTGGAGAATGAGGAGCGTATGACACGGATGTTTCTTAGAGGTTTGAAACCGCGTGACATCGTCGATATCTCATTTCTCATAAACTTTCTCTCTATTCGGATGTTGTAAGCAGGGCTCAATTATTAGGCGAGATAACTTGATGCAGTCAATGAGGACCACAACCGAGGATCGTACCGAGAGATAGCGATCAGCGAGAATAATGATAACCGGCGGAGAAAAGCAAGCAGACGGACAAAATGGTAACCACTCTGGTGGTAATCATGGCCATGAAAAAAGAAGAAGCGAGTCGGGAGGAGATTTTAAAAGAGAGATTTAACAATGACCATGTGAAGGCAGCGGTCTTTGGCGACAAGCCCGGTTCTAAGGGAGGAGAAACGACCACCGGTCATATATCTTATAAATGCGGGAAGAGGACATATCGAGTCAAAAGCGCCTGAATAGTTCAAGGTATGCTATAATTGTGGAAAGGAAGGACATATCGCTCGAGATTATGCGATGGCGAAACCTAGTTCAATGAGGGACGGTGACTCAAAAGATGTCCCAAAAAGTCAAAGTCAACGATTAGGGGAAGGCGTTTGTTGTGGTTGGTCATAATCGAGGAACCCAAGCGAGGTGATCACGGGTAAAGCTATTTATAAATTCTTGCGAAGTTTATACCTTACTTGATCTAGGTGCTACCCATTCATTTATCTCTCCCTGCATGTGCTCAGCGTTTAAACTTGACTCAGGAGAAATTAGACTTTGACCTATCTGTGGAAACTCAGTTAGGAGAAACTTTCATCACATCCATTGTTTATAAATCTTGTTTGATTCAAGTTGGCACCATTACCTTACACATTGACCTTATCTCTTTAAAGATACTTGCTTTTGATGTGATTTTAGGGATTGATTGGTTAACTACTCATCATGCCAAAATTGATTGTTTTAAAAAGGTTGTTAGTTTTCATATTCTAACCAACTTTGTTATGCTTAATTCAACAACTAAACCATTAAAATCAATCAACATCATATCTAATCATAAAGCTATTCGTTTATTGAAAAATGGATGTCAAGCTTTCTTAGCCCATGTTATGGATTTGAATAAAGACACGTCAAATTTGAATAATATTCACATGTTATTGACTTTCTGATGTATTTCTAGAAGAACTTCCTTGTCTGCCCCGAGCGTGAAGATGAATTCTTTATTGATCTTGAACTGGTACAAAGCCCATTTCTAAAACCCCATATCGAATGGCTCTATTGAACTTGAGTTAAAGGTCCAACTAAAATTGTTGGACATCGGTTTCATTCGTCTAGTACATCTCCTTGGGGTGCTCTGTTTTATTTGTAAAGAAGAAAGAGGCGGGAGTATGCGACTTTGTATTGACTATCGGAATTGAACCATGTCACCATCGAGAATAAGTATCCTCTACCTCGTATTGATGACTTGTTTGACCCGATTCTGAGGGCACAATTCTTTTCAAAAATCGATCTTAGATTACGGATATCATCATCTGAAGATTAGAATCGAGGATATTCAAAGCCCTAGAACTTCGGTATGGGCATTATGAATTCTTAGTCGTGTCTTTGGGATTGACTAATGCTCTACTGACTTTCATAGATATGATGAGCCAAAGTATTCAAGGAATATTTGGATCGATTCGTTGTTGTCTTTATTGATGACATCCTTATATATTCCAAAAGTCGTGAAGATCATGAGCACCGTTTGAAATTTGGTACTCGAAAGGCCGTGAAAACAAACTATATGCCAAATTAAAGAAATCGAGTTACGGCTTGAGGAAGTAGCATTCCTTGGGCGCGTGGTGTCGAAACATGGAGTATCTGTTGATCCGTGAAGATTGAAGCAATCTGAAGTTAGGAAACCAAAGTCGGTGGTTGAAATCGTAGCTTTTGAAACTTAGGCTGGTTATTATCGGAGATTAGTGGAAGGGTTTTCTCGAATGCTACTCCATTAACTCAAACTAACTTCGGAAGGATACAAAATTCGTTTGGAGCGAAGAATGCGAGAAGAGTTTCGAGCTTAAGAGGAGACTTATTTGACCTGTTACTAACAATACCATCTGGTTCGGGATGGATTTGTTATCTCTGATGATGCTTGAGCAAAGGGTTAGGATGTGTTCTCATGCAGCGTGGGAAAGTCATAGCCTATGCCTCATGACAACTTAAAGAGTATGAGAGGAATTATCCTACTCATGATCTAGAGTTAGCGGCCCGATCGTTTCGTTTCAGCTAAAGATATGGAGCACTATCTATATGGGGAGAAAGTGGAGATATATTGGGACCATAAAAGCCTTAAATATTTCTTCACTCAAAAAAGAACTCAACATCTTGGCGGTGACGTTGGCTCGAGCTATTGAAGACTACGACCACACTATTGATACCATCCTGAAAAGCGAGCGTGGTAGCTAGCGCGTTGAGTAGAAGATCATATCGAGGAGGCGAGTGCGATGATGTCAGAGTATCACGCGTAGAGCCACTTTAATAGAAAAAGTTAAGGTTGCTCAAGCCACTTGACCCTTTACTGAAAAAGGTCTCGGGCGACCCGATAATATCGGTGACCGCATATGCGGTTATTTGATAATAATAATAAGACAGCAACCTGCGGCCGTAATTATATCCGATCGTTATTAAATATCGGTGACGCATCGCGGTTAATAAAGTGGTCGCTAATGCAATTTACCTCAAAATTTTGGCGAGGAAATGTTGGTAGCGAGGATTCTTTCACTACTTGATATCGGCGACCGCGTGCGATTATTGATAAATCCATGTCATTAAAATTTAGCGACCACATCACGATTAGTTCTGATGATCATTGATCAAACTTAATCTAACGATGTCGAGTTATTCGCGAAAGAGGACGAAGAAAAAAAAAGAGGGAGGCGAGATAGAAGAGGAGGAAAGGGGAAGAAAGAAGGAAAAGAATTAGGCGCCATTGTCACTTTATGGTGACATACATACCACTGCCATTATATCACCGTTACGCACATGGTAACCTAACGCAATAATTTTTTATAGTTTTCTAAATTTGAAGATTAATGTTGAATGTGGTATATAGATTTACGATTGGGTGTTATGTAGATGTCTGAATTGGGTATTATATAGTTTTAAGCATAATAACCCCTAACATTGCAATAATTTTTTATAGTTTTCTACTAATGATTGTAGTTTATTCTTGGCAAATTAATGTGTTTCTCTGTATTCATTAGCAATCACAATCTCTGGTTGGCTAGAGGAAACTTCGTGTCCCTGGATAAAATCATAAAATACATGCTGAAATACGAACTAGAACTTAAAAAATACTACTAGGGCTTTTACTCTTTTGAACTAACAATTTTAACATTAATTTTTTCTTTCATCCTTATCTAATTCTAGAATCCCTTTTTTATGCTTTAAATTTTGTGTGTTTTTCATAAATGGGTGGATTAGGGAGTTGTTGTGAGTTGTGACCTATGTCAAAGTATTGTGTTTGGCTAGTTTGATCAACTACAAACCCCCCAATGGTAGAGAGCCCCAAGACTCTAATCTTTAATTTCTAAGATAATAGAAAAATGAAAAGCGTGAGTTTTGGAACTCTGAATTTGTAGTATATTCTGAACTTTTTCTTTGCTTTAATTTGCACTCAATCATTATTGTTTTTTGTCTTATTATATTGGGAATTTGTATATTTCTCTTGGTTTGTGTCTTTAGGTGCGTAAAATGACCTTATATACATGTTGTCATGTGGCTAGTCCGTATTATAGGGAGACTACGGCGAATTGTTTTTATTAGTTGGTATTTGCGAACATTTATACTGATACTTGAGCTTTATTAAGTGATCCACTAGAGCCTAAGATAAAGAATTTATTAGAGTGATGAAATTTGGGCTTGGTAGTGAGGCCACAGCGAAACCTTGACCTTGAGATTAACCAACCTCGTGGGGCCAAGCCAAGCTTGGTTGTTAGCATAGTAAGCAATTGAAATTGTTAAGCCTAAATAAAGCGATCTTGGGAATTATTCTTTAGAATAGCGAGAGAATAACTAGACACACACTTGGTCAATAAAGAGAGCTGTTTTGGCTATAGAAAAGCGAGGAGTATTTAACACTTATGTATACAGAATAAAGCTACAAAATATTATAGAAGCTATAAATTGCTTAACTTGACTATCCCAAAAGTTGTTTAACACACTAGTTGATATGAATGAATCTCCAAGATACTCAAAAAGTTGTATAAATGAGTTAAAAAACTACGATATAAAGCTAGCATGAATGAAATACCTTACGTTATTCACTTACGATAAACAATAAAAACAAATTTAAAAAAAAAAATTAAAATAAAATAACATGATATAATATAACTATTAAACTAAGTAGCATTTACTTAGTTTTCAATACTAAATTTAATAACATTTAAAGTTTCTCATCTTGCTTTAATTTGCATTCATTCGTTAACATCAAGTATGTTTAAATGTTAATCATATGCTTACTGAAATATACTCAAGTCATATGATTACAAGTATATATATACTCTCAGTCGTATGCTTCTGAGTATGCTTTCAAAAGTCGTATAGTTACAAGTATGCTTAAGTTAAATTATGCTTGCGAAGTATGCTTAAATGTTAATATGTATGCATCTTCTGAGTATGCTCAAGTTATATGGTTATAAGTATGCTCAAGTCATATGTTAACATTTATAATGTTATACGTAGTATAGTCTTAGTGGAATCATGGACCTATTATTAGAAACAGTAGTTGGATGTACTGCGAAGTCAAGTCAATACCCGGATAGGTGCTTACTGAGTTGAATTTAAAATTTGGTTGCCAAGTGTTTTTGGAGTATCGTATAGTAGTCACCGAGATGTATGAATGGTAAAATCGCTTGATCGATGTCCATGTTTAAAGTGTAAAAATGTAAATTATATGGAGCGGAGACATGGTAAACTATCATTTACTTGTTTACGGGTTCATGAGAAATTCGAAGAATCTTTGGTGGGCACATGGGCGAGAGAAAGAGATGGTGGCATCACACAGAGTACACAATTGAGGGCGATGGTACTCATCATTATGAATGAAATGGTCCATGATATTGCGGGGCGATTTTGATTGGGAGCAAGGCGGGAGAGCAACCTATGAATTACGATGCGAAGACTTCTTTAAGTTGTTGAAGGCGAAGGTAGCAAGCCATTGTGGCATGGTTGCACCAAACACACTACATTATCTGCGATGGCGACATTACTTAACATCGAGGCTGATCCTGACATGAGCCATGAGTGTTTTGAGTAAACTCTTGAAGGCAATTAAGAGTATGTTGCTGACGGTGAAATTACACAGTAGCTATTACTTTTGTAAGAAAATGGTGAAGAAGTTGGGTCTTGGATACCAAAAGATGGATCGTGTCCCAGCAGCGCATACATGTTATTTATAAGGAAAATGACAAGATGATAAGGTGCGTTTTTGCGTCATGATCGGTTTAGGCCTAATAAAGAGGTGTGACTACAAAAAAATCAAGTATCTGGTTTAAGATTCTAAGGTATTTTCCAATAACACATCGACTAAAAAAGATTGTACATGTCTTGAAGATCAATTTGAACATATGAGTTGGCATCACGAAATCTCCGACTAAAGATGGAGAACTAAATCATCCATGAGATGGGCGGGGCTTGGAAGATTTCAACTTAGCACATCCTGAATTTGCATTGGAACCTAGAAATGTGAGGCTTGGATTGTCCACCGATGGTTTCAATCCGTTTAGCCACTCAATTTATTCCGTGCTACTCATGTTGGCACCGTGATTGTTACTCCAATCTGACTTGCCTCCTTGGATGTGTATGTAAACGACCATACTTATTTCTTTCCTTTCGTGATTCACAGTCTAAGAGTCCTGGAAAGAACTTAGATGTTTACTTGAGACCTCTTATAGGCAGAGTTAAAGGTATTGTGGGAGGATGGAGTCTGAGACTTGGGATGTTTTAGCGAAAACAAATTTCAACCTTAGAGGCGGCGTGTTTATGTGGACTATAAGTGACTTCCCGGCTTATGGTATATTAGGCTGGATGGAGTACACTACGGAAGTTGGCTTGTCAATATATTGTATGGAACATCTGAAAAGTCGTTTAATCTATCAAAAGGTCGAGCCTTGTTGGTTTATTTGTCATCGTCGGTTCTTCTGGTAGATCACCGTTGAAAAGAAATAGAGAACACTTGAGAAAGGGAAAGTAGATAATGATATGCACCTTGCCGCGATTATCGAGAAGCGGAGATCGAGATGGAGTGTGATGAGATTGCAGTTATCCCGTTTGGTAAGGTTGATCGACAAACATAATCAATGGGTTTGGTGAATCTCATAAGCTGGGTTCGGAGAAGCATCTTTTTAGGGAATTACCTTATGGTCTACAAAATTTGATTAAATCATAATCTAGATGTGATGCATATTGAGAAGAATGTGTTTGACAATGTGTTTAACACTATGATGAATATTCTGGGAAGACAAAAGATACTTGATAAAGACACGTTTGGACATGAAAGATATTTAAGGCGTCTGGATTAGAACTTTATGAATCTCCCCAATGGTAAGATTGTCGAAGCGCATCTGAGGTACATTGTCCAAAAGAAAGTTGAAGATGTGTGCACATGGGTTAAGTCTCTGAAACTACCCGGATGGATGTCGTCAAACATTGCAAAGGTGTGTTATGGGTGGGAAGTTACAAGGGATGAAAGTCGTGGCTTATCGTGTGTTTCGTGGAGAGACTTCATACTATAGCATTTCGGGATCTGCTTGATAAACCAATATAGGATGCTTTAGCGGATCTTAGTCGTTTCTTCAAAGACTTGTGTTCAAAATCATTGAATGAGAAGGACATGTTTGTACTTGAAAGAACATCATAGAGATCCGCGTGTAAAGCTGGAAAAATATTCCACACTGGTTTTTGACTCCATGGAGCATTTGCAATCCATCTTCCTATGAAGCTCGTGTTGGGGTCGATTCAATATAGATGGATGTACCCTTTCCGAGAGGTGATAGGAAACCTTAAGAGGAAGGTGAAGAATAGAGAGCTTATGAGGAAATTGATATGCACGAGGCGTCTGATTTTGATGAGATATCTACGTTTGTCTCCGAGACTATTTTCGGATGAAGTCTTGACAAAGGCCATTCAGTGCTCGAGACATGATGATGGTGGAAATGTTGAACTAAATGGTGGCTCTCTGTATTTGGTCCCTCGGTACGCGCATATGGAAAAGGCGCATATTCCTCTCGAGCAAGAATTACATGCCTTTTATGCGTACTTACTTCTTCTCGATTGTGAGGAGATTGGCGAATTTGTGAGGTACATTTTAAGCTTGATATTTTATCTTTTAAGTTAAAATTTATTCTAATATGTTAATGTTTATAACATGGTATAGATTGTCACGATGGCGAGTTAAAAAGTGAAGCATCTGAGCATATGGCTGATAAAGATATTCAAATCAATCGGGGATAAAAACTTTTGCACTTTGGCTAAGGACGAAAGTAAGTTCATTTTAAAACGCGTGAGTGTATATATATATAATATATATACTTCATATATTAACTATGACTTCATTTAATAAGATGGAGTTTTGTAGAGTGAGGGGATTTAGGCTAATGTGAATGAGCTTATAGGCAGTAAAAAACAGCGAACTACGGGTGTGTGTCGAGGAGATTGTTACGATATTCACGAGGTCGTATCTGGGATCGTGTTGGCGGACATGGAGATCGTCGATATTGACCTCCGTAGAGTGACTCCAAACCGTTTGTTTTACCAACTCAAAGCGATACGCAGTATACTACCTCCTCTGAGTCGTTAGGAAGGATAAGCACTTCCTCTGATTGGCAAGTTGTAATTTATACTCCCAGCGGCTAAGAATTAGATTGATGGGGAGATTTACGAAGCGGATGCTTCGTGAGTGGACTATAATAAATGTGGAGGGCACAAAGAAGTAATCGATTAGATGGTGGAGATGAACCACATGAATTAGATTGATAATGGAATGGATTGATCTTGAGGAGGAAGAGTTATTGGTGAATCGACCGCGAGAATGCGAAGCGAGATGATGGTTATGAATGCTACAACGCATATTATCTGAAGATGATTACGATATCATTGACACTTGAACTCGCGATGTATGTTTAGAATCATGTTTTTTATATCATTATCATTGTTTATGACTAAACTATTTAAATGCAACTTTTGTTTATTGTCATTTTATATTAATATATATACGTATTTATATAAACATGAATTTGTTGTCACATATAATCATGCTAATAACATCTTGAAATTTGTAATGAGATGCGAGCGGTAGCAAGCCTTGGCTTGGGTAGGGGAACCTAATAGGCCCTACTAATCTATGATCGGAGTTCTTATTCAGTTAATCATTCCTCATTTCGTCCGCTTATATCATTTATATAAAAGCATTTAAGATTCTATTTATTGTATATTGGTAATGTTTTGATTGATATTATATTGGTAATGTTTTATTTGATGATATTTCTCTTGGTTTTGTGTCGGGTAAAATGAATCTATATTATAGGGGAGACTATGGTTTTTATAAGTATTATAAGTATAAGTTTGAAAAATGTTCACAAATATTATAACTTAGATATAAATTCATGCTTGTGATGTGGCCATTGCTTTACATTTATGATGGCCTTGACCCGTGATTAGACACAGGTCAGAATTATATGATGGTTGAATCTATATGAATGGGAATATGAAGGTGGATCATTTCACAGTTCGCGACTTGGGATATATTTAATGTGCTGAATAACCGATTGTTACTTAATATTGTCTTTGTTTTTGTATGGAAGGTCTCTATATTGACTATCGAAAATTGAAGGAATATCCACTTTGGCGAGATGGTGGAGATATTGACCTCCATGAGTTCATGAATTAGATCTGAAGTGATACTCGATAAAAAGGGATGAGCGATGGACAAGTTGATTTATACTTTGAGGAGGAAGAGTTATTGGTGAATCGACCATAAATGAAGAATCCAGATGATGGCGGAGATGATGGTTATTGAATCGAAGCGGATGATGGTTGAATCTGCAACACGTTCTGAACTTCCTAGATCAGACATTGACACTTGAATCATGCGATGTATGTTTTAGCAATACATGTTTTTTATATCATTATCATGTTTATGTATAAACTATTTAAATGCAACTTTTGTTTATTGTCATTTTATATTCATATATATACATATTTATATCAACTGTCGTATTTATTATCATATATCGTATAATCAAATATGACTCTAATAACATCTTGAAATTTGTAATATCGAGATGGCTTACGAAGCGGTAGCTTGCGCGGCTTGGGTAGGTGATCGGATTCTTATTCGAAGAAGAAATTTAAGATTCTATACAAGAAGGAGCTATTAGGAGCGAGAATTGATGAAAGAAGGAATACTTATTATAGTGAGTCCACTCTGAACTTTGTTCCTAACTACTCTACGATTTGAAGTACAAGATTATGATGGAGGCACACATATACACCATTTGCAATCCATCTCCACGGAAGTACTAAAATGTATCGTGATCTTGACATACATTTTGGTGGAACAATATGAGAGAGATTGCAAAGTTTATCTCAATGTGTTTAACTTGTCGAACGTGTAAAGGCGGAGCATCTGGTACCTAAGACCGTCCGACCACTGGACCATCTTGACTGATTTCGTTGCAACCACTTGAGATTCGAAATGGAAGTGATCTTGAACACATTACTATGGATTTCTCGTTCTTGGGTCTTCCTACGGTTTCTCGAGATTCGGGGCATCAATGTTATTTAGGTTATTGTTATTTAGGTTATTGTTGATAGATTAACCAAGTCGCTTTCTCATTTCTTGCCGTCACGGAGACTTATTCACTTGAGCGTCTTGCTAGTATGTGCGTGAATGAGATTGTGAGGTTGCATGGCATGCTGTATCCATAGTTTGGATCGTGACCCAAGATTCACTTCAAGATTTTGGGTTAGCTTGCAAAAAAGCTATGAGCACGGATTTGATTCGATTCGGCATACCATCCTCAAACCAGACGGACAATCGAAAAGACTATTCAAACTCTTGAAGATTTATTAAGACTCATGTCCTGAACTTCAAGGCGGTTGGGATAAGTATTTACCATTGGTGGAATTCTCCTACAACAACAGATTATCGAGCAAGTATAGGTGTAGCTCCATTTGAAGCATTATATGGGCGAAAGTGTCGCTCTCCAAAGATGTTGGGGCCGAGGTGGGTGAAGCAACAACACCGTTGGGACCCGAGTTGAGTTGATGCGTATGACTACTGGAAAAGATCCAAATGATTCGACAACGTATACAAACCGGCACAAGATAGACAAAAGAGTTATGCGGATCTTCATCGAAAGGGCGTGGAATTTAGTGTAGGGGATCATGTATTATTGCGAATTGCTCCATGGAAGGGAGTTACAAGATTTGGAAAGAGAGAAAAGCTCAATCCACGATTTATTGGTCCATTTCAAATTCTTGACCGAGTAGGAAATGTAGCCTATAGACTTGCGTTACCTCAAGTATGTCTCGTGTTCATAATGTGTTTCACATATCTGTACTTAAATAAATATGTGAAAGACACGAACCACGTTATAAATTAGAACCGGACGAAATAATAGAAGACTTAACGTGTGAGGAGGTACTGTCAAGATCTTGGATAGGAAGGAGCATGTCCTACTGCCATGCAAAGGTCATACCACAAGTTAAAGTTTTATGGAGGAATCATGCTTTATGGAGGAAATGACACAGGAATTGGAAAGCGGAAATGAAAGCGAGGTATCCTCACCTTTTCGAAACACCAGTTACGTACGTCAATTTCGAGGACGAAATTTCATAAGGAAGGGAGGTTGTAAGACCCCAACTTATTATTAATGAAATTTAATTTTCTCTATTTATTATTTTGAAATAGTAAGGGTTGATTTGATTAATGTGGATAGTTAAGGGTAAAATCGCAAATACTTGAAAATAAGCAAATGGTTATAAAATATTCATTGTTGTCGGGAATATTCGTTTGGTGGTGGAATATTAAATGCTGTCGTCGGGAATATATTAAATGCGACCCAGTAGCGACCGTGTGTGGGCCCCATAACGGAAAAAGATTGGATGAAGAAAAGGACAAATATAAGTGGTTTAAAAATAATCTACGTAGTTATTCTGCAGATTATCTTTGTTAAAATACCCGATGGTTAAAACACACGATGCACCTGCAGTATTGCACCAATTGTTGATTCTTACATAAGAAGGCACTACTCAATAATGGTTACGATAATTCTTTGTTGATTATTTTATTGAGTTAATAATTCTTTAACGTTGATATTTTATATTCTTTGTTGTTTGATAATTGTCATTACAAAGATTTTTCATCATCGAAGCAATAATTCATATTATCCGAATAATATTATTAGATAACATTATTGGCAATGTCTAGAAAGTTACATCTAAGGAGAGGTTTGGTCACCTAATTGCGCCGCCAAGAAGAAGAAATTCTTATTGGAAGCCCCCTCTTTCTGAACCTATGCGGTTGTCGATATTGTGATTACGTAATATTATTTGTGAATAATTAATTATTGATTCATATGATGAGGAAAATATTGATTTTATGTGGATATAGATGGAGAAAATTTTTAATGTGACAATTGTTGAAAATTGAAATTTTATCTTTTTCTGATAAAATAATTCATTTAAATATATTATTATATTTTAATAATATAATAATGGTGATATTTTTACAACGAATGTGGGATATATGAGTATACGAGGAGGAAGAATATTTTTGTTGCAATAAATGTTTAAAACATGTTAAACATGTCGGTGGACCCCATTTATTGACTGAAATTTGATTATAACACAGCAAATCGCCCGTTTGTGGATTTTGGTCAATTTCTATTTGGAATTTGGAAAAACTTTCTTACGTAAAGTTGTAGAGAATTGAATTTCCTATAAAAACTCATGAGATTCAAATTTTCTGATGAAAGGGCTATTTATTATGAATTATTGAAGTTTGAAGCTCAAAATAATTGATTTTGGAAGTTTAAAATATTTAAAATTAGAAAAATGTTTTTCTTACTTTTTCTAGAATGTGGCATGTGTTTGATGGCTGAAATCAGATTCTAGGCATGCGTGAAAATTTATATAATTATATTATTAATTTATTAAATTTTACTTTTGGTGTTCTAAGCAATTTCTATAAATAGGGTGCTTGGGTTAGAATTGAAAATCACACGAAATCGAAGTTTTCTCTCTATATTATCGAGGCGTATTCTTGTGAGTATTTTGAGTATACTTTGAGTATTGTTAGGCGGTGCAAGTTCCTTGACCTTATACAGATTCCAAATTAGAAGTCTTAATCTTTCGAGGTAAGGGATGTTATTTTCTTCTCAAAATGATATTATTTCTTCAATATCATTATCTTTGAAATATTGGTTGGAACTTTTATCAAATTTGGAACTTTTTCATGTCGAGTTACTATTCATGAGTTACTTATTCACGATTCTTATTCATGAGTTACTATTCACGAGTTCTTATTCACGAGTACTATTCATGAAAGCGTGAAGATGTTTTTTGTGGAATTTCTATCTTTTGGTGTAAGAGTTACTATTCACGTATACTGGCTTTATTCACGATATCTGATCTTATTCAAGTAAAAAATAAAATTTCTTCTTTTTTGTCCAAAATATCTATTCGGATACTAACTTTGATTGTATCCATGTTTTGATCATTCTTGAATTTTATACCACTATGATTATTTTTGAGGTATTTTTTTGAACATGGATAAAACAAAGTACGAATCCTTAATCCTTAATCCTTGTCATTTTGTTTCAATTGGATTCGTTTCTTTAAAATATTTTTCATCATCCTCGGTCTTAAATGATGATATTATTGAATATCTTTGGCACAGAGTGCAAAGATGAATGATTTCTGAAGAATATCTTTGGTAGTAGTGCAAAGATGAACAGTGTTTAGATGAACATGACCAATGATGAATATCTTTGGCACATAGTGCAAAGATGAATATTTGATTCGGATGTATATTGATTGATGTTACGGGGATAAAAGATGAGCGATGAACTTTTAAATTCATACATAGAAGATAGTAGTTTGCATTCTCTACTTAACTCTTCTAATGAATTATTATTTCCGTTGCGAATATTGATTTAAAATTTGTTGTCTATTGTATTCTATTAGATTTTTCCCTGTTGAAGACTAACGGTAATTTGTTGTATATTATCTTAGTCATAATATTCTTTACTAGGCTAGTTGAGCTCACCATTTTCCTTTTTTGTTCCATTTTTCTTCTCAGGAGGCGAGAATATAGTGAGTACGAGTTGGGGTATGGAATGAAGGTTTTAGAAAGAATTGTTTAGTAGTCCTCACCATTTTTGTAAAATAATGTATCAATAAATGTGATGAGGATTTATTTGAGTATAGATATTGTCTAGAAGATAATATTTGTATTCAAACTCACAGTTTTACTGTTGTAATAATAAAGTTGTAGTTGTTTCTGTACCATGTATTGACAACTCAGAATGGGTGATGTATACCTATTTTGGGGGCGTCACACCCTACACCAAAAACATTCAAATGGAACAACAATGATCATGATCATACCAATCAATTGTCTATCTTTGCATTGCGGACCAAAAATATTCAACTGTAATATCAATGGTCATGATCATACCAATCAATTGTCTATCTTTGCACTACGGGCCAAAGATGTTCAACTGTAAAATCAATGATCATACCAAATAATAGTCTATCTTTGCACTATGGGACAAAGATATTCATTTGTATCATCAGTGGTCATGATCATGTCAAACACTTGTCCATCTTTGCACTACGGGCCAAAGATATCAATCAACAGTTCTTTTTTGCACTACAGGTGTGAGACCCCAGATTTTATGAATAAAGATTTAAATTTCTCGAAATATTTTTTTATTATGGTGTGGATTTGATATAATGTTATAGTTGTGGGTGATATTTACAAATTTTTCAAAGTATGCAAGTTGTTATAAAATATTCGTTTGGTCGGGGAATATTCTTTTTGTCGGGAATATCCGTGCGACAACACAATCATCATTAGGTGAACCCACAACGGAAGTATTGTCGTAGTAAGAAAACGATAGAATTATCTTTTTATAAAATAACTATGAATTGTTACCATTAAAACCGCTTGAACTACCCTTAGTAGTAAAGAAATGCGATGTCTGGCGTGGTTGCATAGTAGCACACGGTATTGATTATTGATGCTTACGTGAGAAGTTACTCGGTTATACTCAATTAGTGCTATAGTAATTCTTTGCATCAAATCTCTCATATTATTGATTCGATTATTGTCACATATCATCTGCGCATAATATGTTATATTATTAAATCAATAATTGAGATGACAAAGTTATTCATATTATTAAATTGTAATATTTACAATGTCTAGAAGTTACATCGAGGAGAGGTTTGGTCATCTAATTGCGCTAATAAGGAGAAAAATCCTTATCGGAAAGCCCCCTCTTTCACAGGAGCGACACGGTTTGTTAAATATTATGAGTTATAATATCAATGATGAATAAGTTCGTGTTGATTAAAGATGAATTTGATAGTTCCATTGAGTTGAAATTATTTGTGTTAGTGGAAATCGACATTTATTTCGATAATAATTGATGTCTGGAGGTTATATTGTTCAATCAGTTATTCAGGGCACTTTTCGTGTCAGAGTACTATTCACGAGTTACTATTCATGGGATACTATTCACGAGGTACTATTCACCCAAAAAATATATTTCTTTTCGGTCCAAATCATTTTTGGGTACAATATTATTCCATGAGGAGATGTGTTAATTTTTCAGATCGTTGGTTGAAATTATAATAGTAAATCAATATGGATCGTTAATTTAAAGTTTTAATAGTAACTTGCCCCTTCAATTTTCCAAGAGTTATTTGTCCCTTCAGTTTTCCAAGAGTTATTTGCCTCTTCGGTGTTCCAAGAGTTAATTGCCCCTTCGCAAATAGTAGTTGTCTCTTCAATATTACCAAGAGTCATTTTGACCCTTCGTTAAGACCAAGAGCCACTTTCAGTTCTTCTATAAATAGAAGCTCATTCATTCATTATTTCTTATGAATTCACTGAAACTCTAGAGAGAGAAACTATAGAGAAAAAGAAGAAAAGTATCCTGTTACTTCACTACTCCAATATCCAGTTTCTTCTAAGGTAAGGGGTATTATTCTTTCGTATTCATGAAGAGAATTATTTTCTTTCAATACTCGTAAGAGTTGTTATTCCATTCTTCATTATTATGTTGGAATAACTTTGTTTATGTGAGTAATCGCATACATGGTGAAATTCTTCTATTATTCCATTCTTTATTATTATGTTGGAATAACTTTTTTATCATAAAGTACTGCGCATACATGGTGAAATTCTTCATTATTCCATTCTTTATTATTATGTTGGAATAACTTTGTTTATCACGAAGTCTGCATACATGGTAAAATTCTTATATTATTTCGTTCTTTATTATTACTGTGGAATATCACATGCAATGCGTTTACGCTTGACACAGTTCCATTATTTATTATTCGTGGGAATATCCTATGCGTGCGTTCGTACGCGGGACTGATTCCATTATTTATTATTACGTCGAGAATATCACATGCGTGCGTTCTGCATGACTGAATTCCATTATTTATTATTCATTGAGAATAACCATGCATCAGATCAATATCTATCGCATACGCATGGTGAATCCTTCATTATTCCATTCTTTATTATTACATTGGAATAACTTTTATATGTGGATTACCACACGCATGGTAAATGATCTTTTGTATTCATTCCTTATTAAATTGTGGAAATGATCTGTATACATGGATTACCGCATGGCGGTGAAAATCCATTTGCAGTTTCATATATTCTATTATACTCAGTTGGTTAAAGTTTTGGCTTCTATAATCCATGAAATTAGTAGAATATCCTGGATATTTGCGTTTCATTCAGTATCTTTTCATGGAAATATTCTTCTGAGCATTCTTGAATTTTACTCCACAAAGCAGTATCATGTTGACAATTTGGACGTTATTGAGTTCAGGATAAATTAACTTATAAATCTTTAAAATTTATTCTTGAACTTGTTTTATTGAATTATTATGTCACTGTCATCATCCTCATGTTTATATTATAATGAAAGTCATCTTTGGCTTACGTGCATAGATGGACTTAGTATGATTATGACCAGGGATTATTCGGTATAATCATGACATGTAATGTTATAAATGATGTGGTAAAAGTCCTCAGTGGACTGTAATGCATTGATGGACAGTTTTTGGTATGATTATGACCAGGGATTGTTCGGTATAGTCATGACCATTGATGATTTAATGAATATCCTTGGCCCGTAGTACAGGGATTGTGACGCCCCCAAAATAGGTATACATCACCCATCTTGAGTCGCCAGATACATGGTACATAAATTCAAATACAACTTAATTATACAACAGTCGTGCAAAATACGACGTCATATATACTGTGAGTTTCAATACAAATATTGTAACGTACATAATACGACAATATTCATACTCAAATTAATACATGCCATATAAAGTACAGCATCAAATATTTCAAGTCTCCAAAGGGACACGAGGAGATTTTTGTTCTCTTCATTTTACTACGGTGCACTTTTGACACTTTCAGGGTCGGGTTCTCATCACCCTATTGTTGTTCACCAAAATCAATTATTAAGTGACGTATAAAATATGACACACACATCTTAGGTCCTCAATACAATTATATATTGCATGTCATGCCATAGTGAGGACTATTAATGCTATCATCTGGATCGTCACTCCATTCCCCGACTAGTCCCAGCTATATTCTCATTTCCTGAAGAGAACAATAAAAGAAAGGGTGAGCTCAACTAGCCTAGTAAGAAATATTATGACTAAGATAATGCAGAATAATTATCATTAGTCTTCAACAATGTTAAAATGATAAAATATAATAGACATAATGTTTAACTGCAGCGGAACAAGCAATCCATTAAAAGAGTCAAGTAGAGAATAAAATCTACTATCTTCTATGATTTAAAAAGTTTTTCATCAACTTAATCGCTGAGACTCAGCTTAATAAATAAACCACAGCATCGAATCATCCCTATACTACGGGCCAAGGATATTCATTAAATCATCAATGGTTATGACTATACCGAATAACCCCTGATCATAATAATACCAAAAACTGTCCATCAATGCACTACAGGCCACTGAGGACTTTTACCACATCATTTATAACATTACAGGTCATGATTATACCGAATGATCCCTGGTCATAATCATACCAAGTCCATCTCTGCATGTAAGCCAAAGATATACAACTATAAAATCAATAATCAACAGTCCATCTTTGCACGTAAACCAAAGATATACATTTCAATAATCAACAGTCCATCTTTGCACGTAAGTCAAAGATAACTTTCATCACCATATAAACATGAGGATGATGATAATGATACAAGCATTTATCAAACTAAAGCAAGGATAAATATTAAAGACTATAAATTTATCCAAATATTATCAACCACCTAATAAACTCATAATCTAATATTTTTAATATTATAACAATATTTTAATAACTTCTTAAACTTATAAACAATTTATTTCAATTGTTTACACTTTACCACATAATGCATTTAATCATTCAAAATGTCATACTCATAAGATTTCATCACCAATGATCAAATCCCTCATCAAAAATCTGCATATACACTATACAGGATTTTCAAGCCATAAAATCATATTTACCAATTTTTCAACTTCACATAACATATTTAACTCATATGTTCGTAACTAAACTATTTTCATAAAAAATACCAAATCAGTCCCAACAATATTTCTTTTCTGGGATTTAGTAGAATATAGTCCCATAATGAACATATATTTTTCTCGGAATTTTTAAAATTCATTTACTATTTTTCAAAAATCAATTTCTAATTAATTCCTTAAGAAATTAGCTACCTCGAGTTTAACTCCAAAAATTCCCAAATTTTGACAGGATCTTACACATGTTAACGTGAGCTTCCAGTTTAAATTTCATGGTCATCAGAGTTATAGAACTCCGGTTATAGCGTTTTTCGTCGAAAAAACTTAAATATTGAAATGGTCATAACTTGCTCATTTTAAGTCGGAATGAGCTCATTTTTGAACAGGAGGTTCTTTATACCATATACTTTCATGTCCCAAAAGGCCAAAATTTTTCTCATAAATTAAGTGGCCGAAACAGCTCTTTTAAATTTCTGGGCAGTAGTTTTTTGCTATTTTGTAGCTTTTGACTCCTTTGCTAAAAATAGTCCACGCGAAAAATCTACAACACCTTTTCTAGTGATTCTACTTTGATAAGTTAGAAGACTCATAGATCTAACCCTAGAACTTGACAACACCCAAAAATTCAAAATATAATAGGAGATATGGTCAATTGAATTTCATGTTCCATTTTCACCAAAATCTGATTTTTAATCCTTTGTGATTTCTAAGAAATTTTCATGTTTTCACATAATAACCAACATAACACTTACTAATACTACATATACCCATGATTTTCATCAGTCCAATAATTTTATTATGACTTTCATCATAATCAACAGTCCAATGCTTATATTATGACTTTCATCATAATCCACGTAAACAGATCATTTCCACAATTTAATAAGGAATGAATACAAAGGATCATTCACCATGCATGTGGTAATCCACATAGACAGGTTATTCCAACAGAATAATAAAGAATGGAATAACAGAAGAATTCACCATACGCGCAATAGACTGCACAGACAGGTTATTTCTAACAAAATGATAAATAATGGAACCAGGTCATGCGTAAATGCACAGACAGGATATTCCGATAGAATAATAAATAATGGAACCAGGTCCGGCGTAAACGCACACACAAGATATTCCGACAAAATAATAAATAATGGAACCGTGTCCCAAAAGAACGCGACGCATGAAAGATATTAAAACCGTAATAATAAAGAACGGAATAATAGAAGAATTTCACCACGTATACGGTGATTGCAGATAAAACAAAGGTTATTCCAATGTAATAATAAGGGATGGAATAACAATAACTCTCTTCATGAATACGAAAGAAATAATACCCCTTATGAGTACAACAAATAATATCCCTTACCTCAAAAGAAGACTGGATATTGGAATAGTGAGGTAGCAGACTTCTCTTCTTCTTTCTCTCTATAATTTTTCTCTATAATAATGGCTCTAAAGCTTTAGGAAATTGGTGATAAATGAAGGAAGAATGAGCTTCTATTTATAGAAAAATATAGTTTCGATAATTGCACGTTTTGGGGCTCGAAAAATTATAGTACAATACCTTTAACTTTTCTTTCATTTTTAATTTAGTCCTGCAAGTATTATCAAACTTGCACCACCTCCCCTAATAGTAAATCATGTGAATCAATAGTTCAATCATGTGATTCAATAGTTATAATCATGTGAAAATACGAATTACGGTATAGTACCTCCATCTATACCTCCATCTTTAACTTAGTCATGCAAGTATTATCAATCTTACACCAACTCCCCTAATAGTATAAGAATGTGATTCAATAGTACACACATGTGAACAAATAGTTATATAAGCATGTGAATTAGTAGCAATTAATTGCTCATTTATCCGATTAATTACCCGATTTATCAATATAACCCCCAGACATCAATTATCATCGGAATAGATGTCGATTTCCACTAACAATAATAATCCCAATACAATGGAACTATCAAATTCATCTTTAATCAACACGAACTTATTCATCATTAATATTATAACTCACAATATTTAATAACCAGGTCGTTCCTAGGAAAGAGGGGGCTTTCCAATAAGGATTTCTCCTTATTGGCGCGCAATTAGGTGACCAAACCTCTCCTTGACATAACTTCTAGACATTATAAATATTGCAATTTAATAATATGAACAACTTTTTCGTCTCAATTATTGATTTAATAATATATCATATTATGCGGATGATCTTTGTGACAATAATCGAATCAATAATATGAGAGATATGATGCGAGGAATTCTTGTAGCAATAATTGAGTATAATCGAGTGACTTCTCACGTCGCGCGTCAATAAAAATACCGTGTGCTACTTATGCGACCACGCGTATTCATCGTACTTTTTACTACTTGGGTAGTTCAACGCTTTTAACGGTAACACTTCCGTAGTTATTTTTATAAAAATATAATTACTGCTTTCTAAATACGACAATACTTCCGTTTTGGGGTCCACAAATGATTGTGCCGTCGTACGGATATTCCCCGACAAAAAGAATATTTTCTAACAACTTGCATTCTTTGCAAAATTTATAAATATTACCCACAACTATAACATTATATCAAATCCACACCATCATATTAAAAAAAATATTTCGAGAAATTTAAATCTTTATTCATAAAATCTAGGGTCTCACAGGGATGATTAGATGATGTGTTTTATTTATTAAGCTGAGTTTCAGCGATAAAAATTGATGACAACATTTTAAACCATAGAAGATAGTAGATTTTATTCTCTACTTGACTCTTCTAATGGATTGCTTGTTCATTGCAGCTAAACTTGATGTCTATTGTATTTTATCGGTTTAACATTGTTAAAGACTAATGATAATTTATTACGCATTATCTTAGTCATAATATTTCTTCTTGGGCTAGTTGAGCTCACCCTTTCTTTCACCGTTTCTCTTGAAATGAGAATATAAATTTGACGAAGTCGGAAAAAGAGTGACGGTCCAGATGATAGCTTTAGTAGTCCTCACTATTCTGTTAAATAGTGTGACAATAAATGTAATGAGGACTCCTTTGAGTGTGGATATTGTCTAGATGACAATATTCCTATTAAAACTCTCAGTTTATGTATTGTCGTATATTACACGACGGTTGTATAATTAAGTCTATATTTGTATTCTGTACCATGTATTTGGCGACTCAAGATGGGTGAGGTATACCTATTTTGGGGGCGTCACAACGGGCCTAATAGATCTTTCATCATAAGTCTTTATCTATAACATTAAAGGTCGTGATTATAATAATACACAGTTTCTGGTCATAATCATACCAATTAACAATTCATCTTTGCACTATGGGCCAAATATATCAATCAACAGTTCTTCTTTGCACTACAAACCAAAGAGAAGTTTCATCACAAGTCTTTATCTGTAACATTAAAGGTCATGATTATACCAATACAAAGTTCCTGATCACAATCCTACCAATTAACAGTTCATCTTTGCACTATAGGCCAAAGATAACTTTACCAATAATTTAAGTCTGAGAATTATAACAATGATATAAATAATGGATCAAGTGATATCAATGATAAATATTAGATATTTATAATTCAATTTATCCAGAGTTCAAGAATGTCAAAATGATCAACATGATGATCAAAACGTTGATTTAAATTTAAGAATAAGATTAATATATCAAAAATAATTTAGACAGAAAAAGAAACTAATTTTATCGTGAATAGTACCCCGAATGAATAATATCGAATGAATAGTACCCTGTCATGCAAAGTAACCTGAATAAATAGTATCCCGAGTAAATAGTATCCTGACATAAATAGTACACTGATATGAAAAGATTAGAATTATAGAAGTAATACTTACCATAGTAAGTTTAGATTTAGAAATATGAAATGAAATAATATACGAAACTGCATATGAATTTTCACCTGTCATACGATAATCCGCGTATACAGATCATTTCTATAATTTAATAAAGATGAATACAAAAGGTTATTCACTAGGCATGCGGTAGACCGCGTAGACAGGTTATTTCAGCTTAATATAGAATGAATACAAAGGGTTATTCACTAGGCATGCGGTAATCCGCGTAGACAGGTTATTTCCACAGCTTAATAAAGAATGAATACGAAGAGTTATTCACCAGGCATGCGGTAAACCACGTAGACAGGCTATTCCCACGTATTAATAAGGAATAAAACGATAACCCTTACGAGTATGAAGTAATATCATGTACGAATATGAAAGAAAATAACATCCTTTATGAATATGAAATAAATAATACCCCTTACCTTAGTAATAAATTGAATACTATAATAGTGTAGTAGCAGAATACTCTTCTTCTTTCTCTCTTATTCTCTCTATAGTTTCTCTCTTTAGAGTTTTAGTGAATTGGTGAGAAAGAAGGAAGAAACGAGCTTCTATTTATAAAAGAATTGACTAAATAGTAAATAGCTCACTAACGGTCTAGATTGATTTACTATTAAAACGGACAGTCCATATTGATTTATTATTAAAACTTCAACTGACGGTCCATATTAATTTACTATTAAAATTTCAACTGACGGTCCATATTGATTTACTATTAAAACTTCAATCGACGGTCTTAAAAATTAGCATGTCCTCCCATAGAATAATAAGTCAAACTTACAACAAATGGCTCATGACAAACCACTCGATTTATATCAAAAATTAAATAAATAATTACCACAACACATTTTTAATCTTTCAATAATTACTCATCATTAATATTATAACTCACAATATTGACAACCCGATCGTTCCCAAGAAAGAGGGGGCTTTCCGATAAGGATTTCAACATATTGGCGCACAATTAAATAACCTAACCCCTTTTCTCGAACGAACTTTCTAGACATTGTCAATAATGCAAATAATAATATGAATAACTGTGTCATCTCAATTATTGATTTAATAATATAAAATATTGTGCATATGATACTATGAGAATAATTGAATCAATAATATGAGATACTATACAACAACTACTGTGGCAATTATTGAATAAAACTGAGTGACTTCTTACGTAAGCATCAATAATCAGAGATACTGTGCAATATCATGTGCTACTGTGTAACAACACGTATTACTGTACTTTTATCATTGGGTATTTCAACAGTTTAACGGTAAAAGTTTTGCCGTTATTTTTATAAAAAGGTTATTTTTGTCTCTTTCTATATCCGACAAATATTCCGTTGTGGAATCCACCAATGATTGTGCCATCGTACGAATATTCATTGACAAATAGAATATTCTCCGACCAAACGAATATTTTCCGACACAACGAATATTTTATGATAACTTGCTTACTTTGTAAAATTTGCACATATTACTCATAACTATAATATTTATTAAATTATCACATTACTATTTAGAATAATATTTATAAAAAAAAATTGAATACTTTTATTTCATAAAATTCGAGGTCTCACACTCTGCCTATCAAACAAATAAAAGGAAAAAAAATAAATATTGAATAACTATTTTAGCCATGGTCATTTGCAAAACATAAAATAAAAAAGATTTTTTTAAAAGTACAAACAAGGTGTATGGCCCGGTCACTAGTGTATACAACTATATACATAGTACAACACTTTTTAAATAGACTGAAAGACAGTTTGGACACCAAAGTTTGTGCATTGTTGAGGTTTGCACCCTAATATTTAAAACGTATCTAAGTGCACCCTAAACTTCTTTATCGCTAAACAAAATGCACCCTTCGTACAATTAACTGGTCAAAATTGACCGATTATGTCTGTAATCCAAAATTTGAAGGGGTAATTTCGGTAAAACATGATTAAGAAATAAAAAAATAAAATATCAAACCCTAAAATCCCAACCCTAATCCCCAAATCATTTGTTCATCATCTTTAATTTTCAAATTCTAGTTATCATCGTCCAATCCCAAATGTAATCATTCATTATCTTTATCTCCTACTCCACTGTTACAACAATCTAAAATCAAAATCACAAAAAGAAAAAACATAATTTTTTTAAAACACTCAGGGGGCATTGAAAAACAAATACATTTGGGCGAAGAATAAGCATTTAAGACAGAGAACTAGAAATTGATTGTAGAGATGCGAATTGATTACAATTCACTGGACAAAAAGAAAATTACAAGAGCATTTATTGAAAAAAGAATTAAGAAGAGAAAGGAAAAAGAAGAAGAAGAACATTAATTTACAGAGAGAATAAGATGGCAGCAGCAACCATGTGTAATATGATGATGTTGTTAGAGTGATCATCACCTGAACATAGAGTAAATCCCAACTGGATGAATATTACAAGAGCCATCTGTATACCCATTCTTCTTCAATTCATAATCTTATTCTGAAGTGGTTCTTGATTGCTTCAAAAAAAGAAAGACAGGTTAGGATAATTCAAACTGAAAAAGCACCACGAGCATGTTGAAAAACAGAGGATCTTGTTCCCTTGATGATTATTTATATTTAAATAATTTTGGAGAGAGATTTAGAGAGAGAATAAAAGGAAACATGAGAAAACAGGGATATATGGGGTGGGATGGGGATGTGATGGGGTGGCGTGGGGTTGAGTGAGTAGTGAGGGAGCAAAAAGGGAAATTGGATGGATGAAGACAGAGATGGGAAGAGAGTTTGGAATTGTTAGTGTGGTTTGTGGGTTGTCCAAACAGGTGATGCTTGTAATCATTGTTAAGAAAAAATGGAGATTCATTTCTACAAGAACCCAGAAAAAATGGAGATCCATTTCTTTCTCCTCATCATCCTTCAGTCCAGCCACTGGACAATCAAATTGAGGAAGCACCAGAACAAAGCTGGATCTTAGCAAAAACACCATATGTCTTCAGATTGGCAAGTTAATTGACGGCCGAAACTTGGCAAAGAGTGAAGGGGCGTGACTCGACGAGAGGAGAAAAACGAGGGGAGGACGATTGCTCAGTGTGGCCTTGAGGGAAATAGTAAAACACTAGAGCCGACGGTCAAAATTTGTATGAAGGAACCAACACAGGCTCGCCAAATTGAGGGCTCTACCGGTCGGAGCTGCTGGTCGGTGGCCATTTTTCTAGAGAGAAGGGAGATGTAGTAAGGTTTTGGATTTTAAAGTTTGATATTTTCAATATATTTTTTTATTTCTTAAACATGTTTTATTGAAATTTTCCCTTCAAAAATTGGATTACATGTACAATGGTTCAATTTTGTTCGATTAATTGTACGGAGGGTGCATTTTGTTTAGCGATAAAAAAGTTTAAGGTGCACTCATATACGTTTTAAATATTAGGGTGCAAACCTTAACAATGCTACAAATTTTGGTTTTCAAACTCTGTTCTAGTCTTTTTAGTAGGAATAAATCAACTTTTGGTACCTGTACTGGGACACGACTTACAATTTAGTATCCGAAGTGAAAAAAGTTACAAACTAGTGATTGTACTCGAAAAATGTTACACTTCGTTAAACATTAGGGACACGACTTATAATTTGGTACCCGAAGTGAAAAAAAGTTACAAACTGGTGATTGTACTGGAAAAATGTTACACTCAGCTTAAGCAAGAGGGTTTCATCTTTATTACTGCTTTGAAAATTAGGGTTCTCTTCTTCTGTCCTTCTTCTTATCTCATTCTTCTTGACTCGATTCTCCATTGATTACTGGTTCCCATATATTTATTAAAGGGTTTTCAGTGTTTAATTGAAAGGATGAGCTCGTCTTAGAGTGAAATTGTAAATGAAATCGGGGAAGAAGATTGTAGTTCATGTAATAAAAATGAATGGATTACACCAGAGTTCCCAAGTCGGTGCCACTGTGGAGCAATGATGCGAATGTGGGAGGCAAGGAAAGATGGAACGAAACATCGAGGATCTTCTTCGCGTTGATTTCGCTTCTTTCTCTGTATGTTTGTCTCTCCCATTGGATCAATTTTAACGATTATTTAAAAATTGGAAAGTCTGTTGCCAGATTTTTTCATTTTTCGAGTATAATCACCAACCAGCTTTTTTTCACTTCGAGTACCAAATTGTAAGTCGTGTCCCTAATGTTTAACAGAGTGTAATATTTTTCGACTACAATCACCAGTTTATAACTTTTTTCACTTCGAATACCAAATTATAAATTGTGTTCCAGTACAGGTACCAAAATTTAATTTATCCCCTTTTTAGTATTATTGAGTTTAGTTCGTAACTATATTTTTTTTTTGGTATATAATGCCCAGTGTAAGTTCTTTGTTAACATCACTGTCAGCTGTATCGCGATATCTCCGTTCGCTCTTTGCTGCGAACTGGTAAATTCGAGCCGAAGGAGAGAGAAGATGAACTTCCGGGCTAATTTGTAAACAGTTTTACCGATCTACTGTCTTTTTATGGCCCTAATTTTTAAAATAAGAATTAGAAATTGAAAATTTAGTCCTTTTCTTTTTTTCCCAAATCTGCCGAAAATCCTCTCCTCCCAATATTTCTCCGTGTTCAATTGCCTGGTAATTGTTCCGAATCTCACAATAATTTGAGGAAAATAGGTATTGGTGCCATTGAATTGTTTATTTCTTGAAGAAAATTAGTACTTTCAGAAATGAATTGAGGAATTAAGGAGTAATTAACACCTGAAAAAGGGAAAAAATGGCGGAGATGGGGCAAGAAACGGTGGAATTCTCAACCCTGGTGAGTCGAGCGGCGGAGGAATCCTTCTTTTCGTTGAAGGAATTGGTGGAGAAATCAAAATCAACGGAACTTTCAGATTCTGAGAAGAAGATTAATATCCTCAAATATCTTGTCAAGACTCAGCAGCGAATGCTCCGCCTCAATGTTCTTGCCAAATGGTGTCAACAGGTCACTCATCTCTCTCTGAATAATAGTTGAGAAGTTCTATTATTGTTTGTATTTTTGGAATTGTGTAAAATTAACAAGGGAGTAAAAAGATGGGAAAGAAGATAATTCGGATTAAAAAGTGCAGATATTTTTAAAATTTGAGGACTATAGGGCAAGAAGAAAGTTCACCAAAGAACATTTATATGTATATGTATTTTATTTCTAACAAGTCTAAGGAACATACAAGTAGATGAATTACTATATAACTGGTGATATATCCTTCATTTTCTTTCAGAACTACACTATAGTAATAGAATAGGTTACTGCTTATTTTTTTTTAATTAACATAATTTTATTGATGTTAGAGTTAAGAATGTTTGTTTTTCTGAGATTGATTGCTATAATTTTTGGTTATTCTGAATATAATATTTCTGAAGAAAGAAATAAAAGTATACGTACTAAATATTTGTTAGTGAACCTAGAGCTATTAGAAAGTTCAGTAGGCAGTAGAAGAGTTTTTTTGGACTCATTGTTCCCATGGCTTTATCTTCTCTTTTCTTAAATAGTTCTTCTATAAGAAAATAATGATTTTTGGATTCCTTGGAGGATGTTCTTCTTTGTCCTTTTTTGAATCTTCTTTCTCAGTAATAATATACTCTTCTTTTATCAAAAGATAAAGTGGAATAGGGTATAATTATAGGAGATATGAGAGTTTATGGATTCTTACTCTAACATAAGAACCTAACCTAGGTTGTTCTCTTTCTTTCTTCTTTCCTACAATTATTTTTTTTGGGTAACTGTTATTTCCACATGTGAAATTTGATATTTCCACAAGGTCTAACTCACATGAAAGTGGGTCCCATATACTATTCATGTGAGGGGAGCCTTGTGGAACTATTTAATTCCCTTGTGAAAATATCAATTCCCTTTTTTAACTGTTACAACTCACAAGAGTCGTAGTATTTTGGTTATTGCGAAAACAAAGATAAAGAAAGGTAAGTAAAACTTTTAAAAGTTAATCCCAAAAAATCAATTCAATGATAGCTGGATTGAGTTCCATTTAAATTTTTTCCTAAACAACTTAAACAAAAAGTATTTCCTAAACAAAAGAATGTTTGAAGAACTTGTGTATAAAAAAATGTTTGAAGTACTTATTTTTGAAATATTCAAAATTCTTAAAATATATTAAAATTGTAATATGTTGCAACGACAAAAAGATTAATGGTAGAAACCAAAATAAAAATTATTTCAAACTAATAACAAACATCAAATTTCAGGAAGAGGGCCAATTGTAGCAATAGGCAATAACTAGTGGACATCAAATAGAATACACATATCTTAGCCGTTCTTCAATACAAGCAATGAAAGCCAAGCCGCTTTGAGAACCCCACACCCGAATCTGATTAGACAATAGTTAGCACAATGGAAGATAAATATCCCAACCAAGAAAAAAATCTCCATAATGGAGAAAACAGGTCTCACAAGAGAAGAAAATGAAATTCTCTATCAATCAATCATCTCATTGAAAAAATAGCATCCTACACAGAGGGGAAAACAAACTCCCTTATAACGAGAGAAGAAAATACTAGTAAAAGAAAGAGAAATCTAAAGAGAAATCTAGGGGAGGGTCTCTCTAAAAAGAAAGAAAGCCCTCTCCAAATCAAAAATGGAGGCTAGTTTTTTTGTTTTTGATTAGGGAGAGAAGGAAGAAAAAAAAATATAAAGTTTTAGTTTATAAGAAAATGTTTGAAGGGTCTAGTGTGATAGGCTCTGAGTTATAGAATGAAATAAGCCCTGTTGGCTACTTTCGGTTATGTTGATATTCGCCGATCAGGGGAGGTGGAATAATTAACACCTCTCAATAGGGTGTGTAACAACCAGTCCATGTCAAAATTATCTCCCAACTTCACAAAGTGTATCAAAATTATAATAATCCAAGTCTATTTTTCAGTTGGTTCTGAAATATATTCCTAATAGGGAAAGATACATTGAACCTTGACACTTGATCAATAAACAAACTAAGCTTGATTTTCAACACAACATGTAAAAGTAAACAACCAAATAAGATCCTCCCGATATTCCAGTCATATCAAATCTAATAGATTTACCATAAATCCTACTTTCCTAAAAAAACTAATTAAATCCTACTACCTAAATATACGAAATTAAAATAACATAGAAATATAAATTTATATTTCTTGTGTTGCATCACATTATTTTGACAAGCTGAAAGTGCTAAGCTGTGCTAAGATGAGGAAGTAATATCAATTGGTGAGTGAACCTTGTCAGTGTTTAAGAACGAGGGCGGATCTAGCTATGGGTAGGGGGAGCAAGTGCCCACCCTTGTTTTTTGAAATTGTTTAGAAGTATAGGGTTAATATGGTAAAATGGTGTTCCCCCAATCCCCTTTAAAAAAATTGGGTTACTCTTCAACAATTAGATATTTCTAAATCCTCTTTCAAATTCAAATTTCAATTTTTGTTTTCACGAGTCTATTTAACTTTTTCCAATTTTTAAGGTTAAGATTAAATATCATTAAAATTTTCTTTATTTTTTTATTAGTTATTTATGAGTAGTTAATTGTTTAGTTTTGATTCTTATTTGTTTTATTCATTCATACTAATTAATACATCTGTACATGCTCTCTCTTTAATTTTACCGTATATATTGAAGTTTTTAGCATGTGTGTCATTGATGTCGTATTTAAATCAATAAAGACATAAATTGTGAATATATAATTTTGTTTTAAGGACATACTAGTGGGTGTTTGATTTGTTCATATTATTAAATTTATTATTTGTCTTTTCTATTATGTTGTGAATTTGTATTTGATATTTTGAATCCGGATGAATAGATATATGGATAAATATTTTCCAAGATCTACTGCTACTAAATGTCATCGATTCAATTTTTCTTCTGCTGAATCTACTCAAGAGAGTCAATTAGTAATATCTCAATCAAAGAAATAAAGTCTTGAAGAATGATTTTGCAACAACTTTTATGTGGTTTTAATTTAAATTTATATTTGATGAATTTTATTATTATTTTATTTAATTATAAGAGTGCCCATCCTTGCCAAAAAAAATCCAGCGTCAACTCCTGTCTAAGAATTTAACCCTTGTAAGTAAATGGCTTTGCTGTTCCCCTTTGGAGCTGAATTCTTGGCAAAGAGTGATTAAATGCATGTTTGGCCTTCATCAGAGTCTTTAGAACTCATGCTGCAGCAGTCTTTTGAGCCTCTAGGAGTTCATCTCTCAGGGCTTCAATTCCTTTTCTTTGATTAGTTAGAAGCTGGGGAATTGGTATCTTATATGGTTTTAGGGGACTTGGTTGGGGGATGTTTCGTTTCATTCTTCCTTCCCTTAATTTCCCCCCCATGGATGTCTCCTTTTTATAATGTTCTGTTTGGAGCTTTATTGTTCGGATGAGGAGTTGTTTTTGGAACTTCAATCTTGCAACCTTAATGATACAGTTGGAGGATGCTTCTTTTCTTGTTTCCCTTTACTTTTGATGTTGTCATAATTTTACGAGGGTATGGTCTTTGGAACCCACGGGATTTTTTTACCCCTGCCCTATGTTCTCTTTCTCATTGTCGTCAGCCTTTCATTCAGTTTCTGCTTTCCACTTGAATTTGAAAAGTTTAAATTTGTTTAAAGTAAAGGATTTTGTTTTGACTGGTGTTCTGGAAGCGTAGACCTAACAAGTCCTTATCTTAAGATATTTGTTCTAAGGGAGAAAATCTGAGTCCTTATCTTAAGATATTTGTAGTTCCTTGTTTGTTCCTTCTGTTTAGTGAGGCCTGGCTGAGCCATTCTTCTGTTGACAATTTCCAGCCAGATCAGATTTAGGAAATTTGATTGCAGCAAGATGGGAAAATGTCGTGACAGTGTGTGGTGTTTGCTATTCGTTGGGGGATATGGACAGTGACCGTTATAGAGCAACTTAAGGATTTTCACTAATACCTATTTCTCTACTATATTGCTTTGGGATAGGAATTATTATATCTTTCTTTTTGCTTCACTGTGGGTTTTGATGATGGGAGATTAAGGTAGCTATTTCTAGAGATTGGGGACAATCCTTTGTTAAGGACTTGTATTTGCTTTCTCCTGTTCCTTTTGGTGGTCTCCGGTATCTCTTTCTTCTTTCTAATTAAATTGTTCTATTATCTGTTGCTTGCAAGAGATGATTTTTTTATCTTTTTATCTAAATTATAAAGCAAATATAATTGGTGAGTACTAATAGTTACTTAAAGATTAAAAAGTTTGAAGGAACAAATAGTAAATGACATCATACTGATGGCATATGGTACACATGAGAAGTATGCAAAGGGGTGGATTTTAACTTTCATGTTATATATCCTGCACGTTTCCTTTCTTGCTTCCTTTTTGGCTGAATTTTTTTAATTTCTGTTTCTATATTTATTGTCAGCTGGTGATTTATAGGAATTCTAATGATGGTCAAATAATCTTACTCACTGAATCATCAGTGTCTCTTTGTTATTCGTTAATCTATTAGTTGTAAGTTATCATCATATCTTTTGCTAACATTGTCAGATTGCATGCCTTCTTTTACCCTAGGAAAGGGTATTCTTTGGTGTGGCTGCTGTTAATTGTGCTAATTTATCCAGAATTCCAAATTACTATTTTTTCTAGCTTCATAGTCTCTCAAAATTTCTGTTACTTGATTTTCAGGTTCCATTGATACAATATTGTCAGCAACTTACATCAACTCTATCAAGCCATGATACATGTTTTACCCAAGCAGCAGATTCCATGTTTTTCATGCACGAGGGGCTACAGCAAGCTCGAGCTCCGATATATGATGTTCCAGCTGCTATTGAAATCCTCCTTACAGGGAGTTATCAGCGTTTACCAAAATGTGTGGAAGATGTGGGAATTCAGAGTACATTAACTGTGGATAAGCAGAAGCCGGCCTTAAAAAAGTTAGACACACTTGTTAGGTCAAAATTACTCGAAGTTTCACTTCCAAAAGAAATATCTGAAGTCAAAGTTTCTGATGGTACTGCATTGCTTCTTGTGGATGGAGAATTCAAGGTTCTTGTGACGCTTGGATATCGGGGACACCTGTCAATGTGGAGAATATTACATATGGAGCTGCTTGTTGGTGAAAGAAGTGGGCCTGTGAAGCTGGAAGAAGTGCGACGGCATGTTCTTGGAGATGATTTGGAGCGTAGAATGGCTGCTGCAGATAATCCCTTTGTTACATTATATTCTGTTCTCCATGAGCTTTGTGTTGTTCTCGTTATGGACACTGTCATAAGACAAGTACATGCCCTCACGGCAAGGCAGATGGAAGGATGCAATTCGGTTTGAGTTGATATCTGATGGTAACTTGGGACAAGGTAGGAATGCTGTTTCATCACAAATGAATCAAGATGGAGAAACTGATTCGACAGTTCAACGAACTCCCGGATTAAAAATTCTTTACTGGTTAGATTTTGATAAAAACTTGGGTACATCTGATGTAGGTTCATGCCCTTTTATAAAAATTGAACCAGGGACAGATCTTCAGATAAAGTGCCTTCATAGCTCATTTGTTGTTGATCCTCTGACTGATAAGGAGGCAGAACTTTCCCTCGACCAGAGTTGCATTGATGTTGAGAAGTTACTGCTAAGAGCTATATGTTGTAATAGGTATACACGTCTACTTGAGATCTATAAAGAGCTTGGGAAAAATGGTCATATATGCCGAGCTGCAGGTGATGTTCTTCTTCATTGTCATGAGGACGGACATGATGCTGGCTACAAAAAGGTAGGTGAAAATGATCCCTTTTCCCTGGGTACTATATATATGCATCACTTTGAGATGTTTCTCTATCTTTTATTCTTATTTGATGTGCATGTGTATTTGTAGTACATAAACTGTGAGGGAGCCCATAAACTGTACTTATGGAGAGAGAGAGAGAATATGTGTGAGAGAGTTGGTTAATGTTGCAGAAGGAGAATTGGAGAGAGAGAGGTTTTGCAGGTATAAATGTTTCTTTCATCACTCTACAATCAACTAACTCAACTTTTTTTCCTTACAGTCAACTAACTATACTTTACTTTTCTTACAAACCGTTAGAAAAACTGTTAAGCCTTTTGACTTTAAACGAAAATAACTATAATTTACTTTTCTTACAAACCGTTTGAAAACCGTTAGTCCTTTGAATGTGGATCTAGAGGGAAAAATTTATGAAGAAAATGAATAAATAATTTTAAAGTATAATATAAATTAGAAAAGTTAGCCAAAAAAATAAGAAAATAAATGAAAAATATATTTAATTATTTTTGTAATTAATATCAAATGAATTTTATCTAATTATTGACAAATATAATTAAGGAAAGTATAAAACATAAAAACTAAAAATATGTTAATTAAAATTAAGGGGAATATGAAAGAATTTTTTAAAAAGTAAAATAAAATAAAAAATTTAAGAAAAAAACATGGAAAAAATAATTTGTTTTTACTTAGTTTTGTAATTAATAGAAAATGATTTTTTAGGCAAGGCTGAAATATTATTTCAAATGAATTTTTTACATTTATTAAATGTAAAAGGGTCAAACCATATTATAACCTTATAACACTTTTCTCTATCTCATTTCATCAAGCAAAGACCAATCAAATGCAAAATGAGTTCAAAACCAAAAATCAAAAGCAAACACAGACTCAAATGAATGATAAGTTTGTTGAATTGAAGAAATTATTAAAAATATTTTCAATTAAATTAATTCGCCTCCACCAATATTTACCATAGCACCACCGTCCTGTCACCATTTTTATTACTCAGCATTCTCTTTCCTCTCCATAGTAGAGACCCATCACCATTACTCCTACCCACCATTATCAACAACAAAAAGAAAACATCACACCAAAACACATACCCATCTAACAAATACATCCACATAACACATCATCACTGTTGATAAACATATGATCAATAGAACTCAATAATCACCGTCGATAAAATCGTCATCACTGTGAAAAGCAAACAAGGATACAAAAGATCTATTATCGCTCCCCGTCATCAAACAACTCAGATTTGAGCTGTCCAAACGACTACCGCCGCCGTCACTTTACATATCTGAATAAGATTAAGTCAAAAGTAAACCCATTTAGAGGAAAAAGATAGATATTTTTTTCTTCTCTCACCATGTGTATGTGTGCGCGTGCGTGTTTATAGCAGACTGAAATTTTTGATGCTTTGCTTCCATTGTTGTTTAGCCATATAATGGAAATGGTGCAACTTGTTATTTGGACAGAGATGGTGCCTGAGTTGAAGAATTGGTGAATATAGAACCCAAGGAAATAACTTTATTGAGTTAATTTTAATTTTAGATAAATGTGGTTTGACATATTTACCCTCAAATGATTAATAATTGTGAAAAAAATATTTGAAATAATATTTTTTAATTGCACATAAGCATGTTTAGGCTTAGTCATCAATTTATATTGAAAAAATTAAGCCACACAAGTGCCAAGTCGAAGTTCCGTTAAACATTTAACAGTCAAGACAAAATTTGAAATTTTTGTTGGTAAATTAAAGTTCAGTTAGTTAACTATAAGAAAAAAAAAATATAGTTAGACATTTGTAAGTTGTTGACCTAAAGTACAGTTAGGTAAAAAGCATTTAACCCAGGTTTTGTGTATGTGCAACTATGCATGTAATTGTTTGTGTGTGGGTGTGCACGACCGAGATAGAGTGGGAGAGACATAGGGTGACAGTTGCATACTGTCTAAAATGGTAGATGCTTCTCTCTATCTCCGCTTCTCAGATTCTCCATTATTCAAAACATGAAATTAGGGTAAATTTGAACCCTTTCGGTTTCTTATACAGACAGTAAAATTGTGGAGAAAACATGCCCCTTGCTTTGAAATAGAATACCAAGTAATCCATCATAAGAGGCACCTGACCTCGTCAAATCCAATTCTCCTTGGCTCACTTGAGGTGTTTTTTGCCCCCCTCGTGTTGCCTTATTGCCTTTTTCAGAGGCCCTGGAATGTATTTGACTACACTGTTAAGCTCCTAAATAAGTCCATGGAAGCGATGAACATGATGTTAAACTCCTAAATAGGTCTATCATCTATGGAAGAGGCGTGTCTAAATTATAGCCTTTCCTGAATTGGAGCTGGCGAATGCCATGTTTTTTTGGGTACCTACTATTATTAATTTCTTATCATGTCATGGGATATTACATCTGTAGTAAAAAACCCTTAATAGTAAGGTTGCTTTTGACTGCAGTATCCATTTGTTATTATATTGACTGATGGCTATTTGCTTTTAGATTTTACTTTATTTATTATTTAAACTTCATTCTTCAGACTCCGTTATCCGCAGGTTTTTAAATGATTAAATTGTGTTATAGATATATGCATAGAATGGTCATTCATGTCAAAACATACAAAACCTCTCGGATTGGCCAGCGAAGTTAGTTTCTAATGATGTGTGTATCTATTGCTCTTAAGGTGGCATATTTTTTTATTATTAATTAGACTTTTGAGTTGAATTTAATATTATACAATACAATATTCATATCCAATGCCCATACCTTTCTTCACTCATTTTCATTTTCAATCATTTAGAACTCTCTGTTGCTCAAAGATGATAATCTTGTTTAGTGATGCTATTGCTAAGTTATGTTTTGTCCTTGTAAATAACTTTACACTTGTCTATTTCAAAGAGTTTTATGTGCTGGTCTTTTGGGGTTTGTTGCCTTTACTTATTAACCACAATATAATGATGTCTTCTCATGCTTAACTTGATTTCTCTCTACAGAAGGATAATAAATCCAATGCTGAAGGGCAAGAGTTTCTACGTGTGCGCGCCTATGGTTCATCATATTTTACTCTTGGAATAAATATAAGGTTTTCCTTCATCTTTGCTACTAAATTCTGTTTTATTTATATAATATTTGTTACGTTTGTATATTTTGATACAGAAGTTAACTAGTGTAGGTAGATGTCATAAGATGATAAAACTGAATGGTAATGTTTATCATCATGTTGTCAAGATTATCTCTCTATCTCATTTATAAAATCATGCAAATGTATCTTTCAGTCACTTTTTGTGTGTGAAGAAAGGAAGTAAAAGAGAAGAGGACAAGATGTCCTTCAAGTGAAAAGAAAGAAAGAGTGGAAATAATTCAATATCCTCAACAAAGAGCAACCCTCAAGTTCTTATGAATATAACTATTAGAAATATGCACCTATAAAAGTGTGCAGAAAGATGCATTCATGTTTCTTTTTCCCATTCCAATCTGAAACTGCATATTCAAAGATGTTCTCAGTCTAATTAAATTTCATCAAACCTTTAGTGAAGATTACAAAGAGGCCATTGCAAAAATTATTTTAGCCAATAATCTTGTATACAAGTCCATCACTTTAATTGAAGATGTAATATAGTTTCTTATGGAATAAACTTTGATTAGTAGTTTTATTACAATATCATGCAACATATTTGAAGAAATCAACTATGGCTTGTCATAATTTTTGGGAATGGTTATTGGTATTGCATAAGGCAATATACCTTAGGTGAGTTCATAGGTGATACCTTGGAAAGTCAATAAATGAAAATTAGTTTTAACCTTGAGTTTATTTAGAGTTGCTAAGCTAAACTAGTGTTTGTTTCTAATACCGACTGTTTGGGGGTGTTTTTATCCAAATAAAATTATAAGGATCGAGTAAGAAAAGTTGAGCGGAAATAATCACTTATTTCTACTAATTGGATATGTAAGATCTAATAATCCATCTACTTGCAACTATTCCCTATACCTTTTTGGGTGTGTTGAAGGAATTTTAAGACGTATAAAAAAAAAATTCAAATATTATATTTTTGAAAATATATGTAGTATAGTTTAATATAACAATTAACATTTTAATTTTAAAAATATAAAGCTATATAACAAATATTATATTTAAATGTGTTTTAAAATCCTTGTCACACACCAAAAAGAATTTTAGCAACTAAAGTGGGGACGATGCAAGTATACTGGAACTAAAATTTAAATACCCTTCAGTAGGACAACAATTTTATTATAAGAAAATAAAGAAGAACAAAAGATAATGCCTATGGTGCCGTGAGAGAATCGTCCCACCGGAGAGTGTTTTGAGATCACTTTGCAAAGATAACTCACGTCCATGAGACAAAGATAATTTAAATAATCAATACTCTCAATCATAATGATATGTTAAGTTTGTAGGATTACATAAATATTTATAGGGAATAAAATCCTATTAAAGACAAAAATACCCTAACTAATTAATTCCACAAAAAGCTAAATCTCTGTAATTAGCTAGTCAACCCGTTGAAAATCCTCTGCAATAATTGCTCCATAGTTAGATAAATCAATCAGCTGAAAATCCTCCACAATTATTGCTCCATAAATAGATAATATTTCCTAAGAACTATTTTATATCTCCTAAATCCCCAATAATAAATGGGTTTTGATATTAATAGGGTTATAATTATGGGGCCACAGGGCAATTGATATTAATTTTTCTTTATTACCCTTATTATTTAAGACATTGTGTTACCTACTGCTTACCGTCAATAGCTCCTTTCTGCCATTTATCACCACCATAGGTCACCGACTCTGAGCCCTCAAATACAAAAAAACTTTGTTTCGATGTATGATTCCTTTGTATCTCCCTAATAGCACTAGTGGTCACTTGGGTCAAGCAACACGAGTAATCCGATCCCACTCACGATTTCATGGTACCCGGGTAAGATTTTTTCTTACATTTTTAAAAACTCGTAGGTAACCAAAATTTAATTTTAGCGGTCTTGGGTTTATACTTTTATGAACTTGCGAAACTTGAGGTCAACCAGGCCTGACCAAATTATATATGTGTGTGTGTGTGTGTATGTATGTGTGTATATATATATATATATATTTATATACACCATATTATTACTTGCATTCTATTTTAAAATTATTTTTAGAGATCAATATACGTTTGAGTTTTATTATATTTTCATTGTGCAATTTTTTTTAAATAAAAAAGGGGTCTCCTTATATAATATAAGAAGCATATTGTAAGAAACTTATTTATTTATTTTATTTGTTTTTAAATAAAAAAGGGGTTTCCGTCATTGTCTCCTTCCTCCTTTTTCAGAAACACTGATCAAATTAGTTTATAATTTGCCACATTTTTACAATTTCTTTTTAGTTACTATTTTGCATTGTTCTGGCTTACATACAAATTTAAATAAGAAAACTATTTATTGTTTGTACAATATTTGCTTTAGTACATGTTGTATTGTGTTGTGTAGTAATCTATTAGTACAAGTCAAACATAATTTAAATTGTTAATAATAATTTCTATTTCTTTTTTGCTCTCATCAACAGTGTTTGGTTGCTCGTAGTGATGTTCTTTTAGATTTCTGTCTATGATGTTTAACAAAATTTTTAGTTAATCTAAAATTGTGACGAAGTAGGTTTATTATATAGCTTTAATGTATTTTTTATAGATGTCCACCCAACCCAGCCTGAGCCTATGAATTTTAACGTGGATTGGTACGTGTGTAGCAAAAAGCAGACACGACCTCTAGGGAAGCCCATCCCGAGCACGATAAATTTTGTATAGACTAGGATTGGGATGACCCTTATATTGAAGTACAACGTGATAATAAAATCTCTAATCGAAACACAAAGAAAAACATTGAGGACATATAAAGTAAAACTTCGATAAATGAATATCCTTGGGGCCAAAAAAAATTATTACTTTAGTGAGATTATTTATTTATCAATAAATGAATAATTTATTCATTTATCGATAAATTAATATTTATTATTTTAGAGGGAGTTTTTTAATTTATGTATGTGGTCAGAAAAATAAAGAGACAACAATTAATGTATTAATTCAAGTCTAGAGAAGCTAAAAAGAATTGGTGAAACTTATAATGTCTTGGAAAACAAAAGATTTTAAGTTAATGTACATTGCAAATTAAAAGATTCAAGTCTTTAGCTATACAGTATAAGGTAGATGTGGATTATATATATAAATTTTTGTATGAAATTTAGTAACTATTAATTTATATTTTCATTGGGCCTTTAAGGATTAAATTTTTTTTTATTACTTAATGCATTTAGCGATGTTATTACTTTAGTACACGTGCCCAAGTCGGGACCAAAAGAAATTATTATCTAAGTGAAATTATTATTTTATCGAACATTCATTTATCGAGATTTTATTGTATTCTTTAATGGACTATATACTTAATAGGTTAATCTTTTGGGTCGAGATGTAATTCCAGATGAGTGCGTATGGGTCTGTGACATTCCGAACAACTGGTATCAGAGCAATGGATATGAGCTTGGGTTATGCGTATGGTTATAGATTGTATGATGAGTTCATTGAGTAAGTGGTGAACTCTTCTCATGAAAAGCTCTTGATTGGCTTTTGACAAGAAATATTGAAGAGTGTGGACTCATCAATTAGGAGACGTGATGGGCTAGGGGGTTGTATATGTACTCTTTGAGCAAGTGTGGACTCTTCTCGGAGAGGTTCTTGGCAGCTCAAACAAGAGATATTGAGAGATAAACTTGTTCGATAGGGAGACTTGATGGGCTTAGCCGAGGCTCTTGGTGGATCAACAAGAGTTATTAAAGATGGGTGACTCGTCAGTTAGAAGACACGATGTGCTAGGCTCAAAAAGAGTATGGTAGAAAGTTTAAAAGGGAGTTTGGTATTGACGTGAATGGAGTGATTACACGTTAAAAGGAGATTATTGAGGTACTGCGTGATAGTAAAATCCTACATCGAAACACAAGAAAAAACATGGATATATATGCTTTAATGGATCATAGGCTTAATATGTTAACCTTTTGGGTCAAGATGTAATTTCAAATGAATATTTACGGGCCTGCGACAGTCCCAACACCCTAGGCCCAATCCCGCACAAGTTGCACTCCTAACTCCCTAAGTAGCACTCAACTACATCTTTGAGTTGAACATCACCGACCCCCCGAACATCACACCCACATTTTTTCATTAAATATAACAAATTAATTTATCAGTTATTTCCTAAAAACAAATGCTCATTCAAATGAAGTCACAAGAATTGAATGTCTAATAAGCTAAATATGAGAATAACACACCACAAACACCCACAACTATACCAAAAGTTGCACAATATGAATGACCAATCAGCTAAATCTAACAATAACACACCACACACAGAGAAAACTTGTATACTATATACATATATAAAGTCAGATAACTAGAATGTAAAATTGGTGGAGAATGAGAGGTAAGAATGGAAATTAAATTAAACCGGAAATTGTTTCTTCGTTCTTATTTTAGCTGTTTGTCCTTGTTTTTGTTTAAAGTTTTATACACTTACACAGCTAGTTAGAGAGAGAGAAGTTTCTCTGGTGCCAATCTCGAGAGAGATTTAGTTTCCATTGAGAGTGATTTAGTTATGGATAATGGGACAGCAGAATAGCTAAATCTGAATACTATATAAAGTAAAAATACCTTTGCCTGAATGTTGTGTCAATAAGGAAGAAGAAAATGAAAGTTGGGCAATAAAATCCATGGCAGGTGTGATGGGCGGTGACACTCCATTTATTTTGACGAAAAGGGCTGAAAAAGGAAAAAAATATCAATTGCCCTGTCCCCACAATTAATAGCTCTGTTAATATCAACTTCCTAATAAATAACTACATCAATTTCATCCAAATTATACATAATAAAATTTTCATAAAATAAATAGAAATTTTTTCTTTGCTTTTGATTTTTCATCCTCATCAGCCACCCACCACCACAATTCATTAAACTCTAATTCTGCAGTCACATTTTTAGCCAATGCATTTAAAGTATCAGAGGCTCTTTTAAAGATAGGCAAGTGTAATCGATCTCATTAAGATTTATAGTATGTCTCAGAAGCATTTGTCAAGTGGCAGGAGATTATCTAGGAAGATCCATATGGTATTCTACACGGACTTGTTAAAGTACAATATTAAATTCTTTTGTTTTCTCATTTTTTGTATGGTGTCAATATGTCATTAACATAGATAAGAGTAAATCATTTTTGCTGACAGTGTTTTTTCAAATGGTTATCAAGTGTTTATATTTCTTCCATATCAATTGCTAAGGTTATGCTTCATTTTCCTCTCTTTTTTGAAAAGTTGCATGGAGTTGAAGCTTCTGTGCATTGCCTAGGATGATTGTTTTTTGTTTTAGTGGTTCATTTTATGTTCTTCAGCAGAAGCCTTAACATTTTTAATTTTTCTTGTGATTTTCAGGAATGGACGCTTTCTTCTTCACTCATCCAGGAATATCCTTAAATTGTCAACACTGCTAGAATGCGAAGAAGCTTTGAACAATAGAAGTATGACAGCAGCTGAAGTTTTTGTAAGCATGAGAAGCAAAAGCATATTGCATCTATTTGCGAGTATTGGCAGGTTCTTAGGCCTTCAGGTAATAAAGTTATTTCCCTTTACTTTTTCTTTGGCTTTTTATTTTTATTTTTTATTTTAAAGACTGAAAAAGAAATTTTATTAGAACAATAAAGAGATTACGAGTAGAGGGGGAACAATGAGTCCCACACACTATAATAAGTGGAAAAAAGAAAACTCTAAAGTAAGACCAGCCTTCCAATATGTACAAACACCAGATAATGAAATGCCCCTAAAGGCACCCATGTCAGAAGCCCATAGAGAAAGCTAAATAGCTGTCTCTGAGAAGTCGATCATTACACATGTTCTAAATCCGCCAAAAGCAGATAAGGTAGTGCACTTCCAAAGTATTTTTGGCGCCCTTTCTCCCTCCAAAGCCTCTGGACCGAGTAAGTAACAAATCCTGTACCGAAGCAAGACACCCAATCCTCCTTCAACGTACCAAATAGAGAGTTCCACAATCCCCAAGCATCAGGTCAATTCAAAAGTAAGTGGAAGTGTGTATCATCATTCTGTTTGCACATAAAACAAATGTCAGGAGAAAGAGCTTTGTAGGGTCTGTGAAGCTAATAAATATTTCAAGTATTCAGCCAGCAGATTGTAGAATGAGTGACCAAATAAATGCCCTGATTTTGGATGGAACCTCTGCCTTTTCCTTCCATATGACAGAAATCAAAGGAAACTGAATTGGATCATGAGAATGAGTCAAGAAAGAGATGTAGCTCTTAAAAAAGGTTGTAGAATAAGTTATCTATAGTACGTTTTCAACTCGGGAATACTAAATATTGTAAGAGTATTGAATATTTGCATGGGTGTGGTCAGTGGTGTAAAGTATCTACATGTTATAGGTGACACTATGATTTGGAAGTCAAACAGAATGATGCATTAGAAGTCATTCAACAATAGTATAGAAACCTATTTACTATAGCTGTCTCTGTGGTTCCAAATCAAGCAAGTAAAATCAGTCTATAGTTTACCATGCTATTTAGCTGAGATCTTGCTCACCATTTAATTTTTTGGATATGTATACTCAATGTGGCAGCTTGACAGAAATTACTATGTTGATTCGAGGTGAGGGTTATGGGATATTATCCATTTTGGTTTAGAGAGCTTCCATGACTAGGGAGTTTCAACTTTCACTTACAGAGGTTATGTGGCGTCCATAAATTCAAATTTGGTTTATTTATTGTTTGAATAAATGAACTCTGTGTCAGCATAAATTCTCCTTTTTGGCTGATTATGTTATGATTGATTTACCAAATCAAACATGCTGTTAGGAGAGATAGTCTACCAATCTACCTGTTAATATATAACTCCGTCCACTTGCAAATGATTCCCATGTGATTTTGACTCATATTAATGTTTGTTTAGGACACACTTAAACATAATGTTTTCAATACTTTTTGGCTAACAAAATTTTACGATTAAAATTTAATATTGAAAGAAAAACTTCAAATAAAATTCCCAGGATCTGTCCTTAATCTGCTTAAATTAAGTCAATGAGACTCTTTTTGGGCAGAGGGAGTACTATTGTATATTCTTGTCGTAACAATTTTACTATTTGCTATTTTGTTTTCAGGTGTATGAACATGGCTTCTCTGCTTTGAAGGTGCCAAAGAACATTTTATATGGTTCTAATATGTTGCTTATGGGATTACCAGAGTGTGGGAACTCTTACTTCTTACTGATTCAACTGGACAAGGACTTTAAACCCCTTTTTAAATTACTGGAAACTCAGCCAGATGTATCCGGAAAAGCGCAATCGTTTGGTGACTTGAATCATGTGATTCGGGTAAAAAATATCGACATTAGTCAGATGGAGGTGCTTGAAGATGAACTCAATTTGAGCCTTCTTAACTCTGTAAAACTGCTCTCCCTCTCTACTAATCAGACTTCTGAAAATAGTCTTCTTTCGGAGTTCAGCATCGGAGGTTCAAATCTTAACTCTGTGCTTCCATCCAGTTTCTCGTCGATAGTTGATGAAGTGTTTGATCTTGAAAGAGGTGCATCTGCCCCTTCTTTCTCTGTTCAGAGTCTGACTTCTGTGTTTAATACAACTCCGGCTTCTCACATTGGCTCTGTTCCAGTGAATCTTCATAGCATAAAAGCTGGAACCTCCTCTCCTAAATGGGAGGTAGGAACACTGATAAATAATGTGACAAAAGCTACTAATGTAGCCCCCAATTACAGTAGTTCTACTTATTTATCAAGCAATTTGATGGGCTTAACGCAGTCCAGTTCTGCCAGTTTACTATCTTCTGGTCCAGAAAGGAATACAACTGTGAAAAAACTATCAGCTTCCAAGTCTGACCAAGATTTAACTTCTATTAGGTCTCTACATTCTGCTGATGTAGGTCTTTATACCACGGTGGATGAAGATCAGCTCACCGTCTCTAGAAATCGATCAGCTCGACTGCCCCGATCAACTATTCCCCAGGTTTCTGCATCAAATGCAAAAGCTAATGCACCTAGGAACTCGCCTCCTACTGGAGTTACAGCTGGATCTTTTAGAGTTTCTGGTTCTAACTCATGGGTTGTGAATCCCATATGTAAGATTCCTAATCTAAGATCTGTTTTAACCATAGATTATATAATATAGCTAACGACTTTATTTGTAATTAACTACGTTTTTCCAATGCCCCATTTTCAGCCGAAAGACCAAATTCATTTCATAGCTCAAGTCTTGATGTTGTTCCTAGACATGATAAAGGATCAGGAAAGCGTACAGTGTCAGATATGCTGAGCTTAGTTCCGTCTCTCCAGTGCCTAGAGGTCGGTGAAAGATCTTGTAAGAGAAGAAATATCACGGAGTCGGTTTTTAATGAACAGCCTTCATCCCAGATGGTCATATCATCAGAAGTGATTGGTAAAACTGAAGGATATAACTATGCAAGTCTAATAGCTGAGGCAAATAAAGGAAATACACCCTCCAATATATATGTTTCAGCTCTTCTCCATGTGGTGAGGCATTGTTCACTTTGTATCAAGCATGCCCGATTAACTAGTCAGATGGAGGCACTAGACATCCCATATGTTGAAGAAGTGGGTCTAAGAAATGATTCCCCAAACTTGTGGTTCCGACTCCCATCTTCCAGGGGTGATACATGGAAACACATATGCTTGCGACTTGGCCGGCCTGGTAGCATGTATTGGGATGTCAAAATCAATGACCAGCACTTTAGGGACTTGTGGGATCTTCAGAAGGGAAGCAATAGTACTCCATGGGGTTGTGGTGTTCGCATTGCAAATACATCTGACATAGATTCTCATATTCGCTATGATCAAGAAGGTGTTGTTCTGACTTACAACTCTGTTGAGGCTGATAGCATTAAGAAGTTGGTGGCAGATATTCAAAGACTCTCTAATGCTAGGATGTTCTCCCTAGGAATGCGCAAACTGCTTGGTGTAAGTTCAGAAGAAAAGTTGGAAGACAGCACTACACCTTCTGATGGTAAAGCAGAAGTTGGAGTGAAAGGTGTTGAAGTGGTTGATAAATTTTCAGAACAGACGAGGAGGGCATTTAGAATTGAAGCAGTTGGACTGATGAGTTTGTGGTTCAGTTTTGGTTCGGGGGTTCTTGCTCGTTTTGTTGTGGAATGGGAATCAGGTAAAGAAGGATGTACGATGCATGTTTCTCCTGATCAGCTTTGGCCTCATACCAAGGTTTGTATCTTTGTTTTGTGTCTATCTTTTGTATGTTAATGTTATTTCCTTGGCCTTTATTCATGAGTCAGTATCATCTTTTCAGGCTAGTTAATTGGTTAGGCTTTTATATTTAACCAAAGAAAATAAGTTCTTTTTTATGCTTTTTGGCAGTTTTACTTCTTGTTATGTGTACCATATTTGTTTGGCATTGGTGTTTAATGATTCATATGTAATGTTTCAGTGTCTTTCCGTTTGCCAAACCTGTTGTTACCAGACAGGATATACAGAAATGTCACAAAATTGGAAACCTGTGAAGTAATGAGATGCACCTGGTTGGAATATTGGTTAGGCCTGGATAATGATTGAATTAAATTTAGGTGGTGTTTGCAAAAGGTGCCATGCTAGAAAGGTTGGAAGTGGAATTAATTCCCCTAGGCACTCCTAATGTTCTGAATATTGCCATTCGACTTTATGACCTTTCACATTTTTGAACAAAAGTGTTCTTGCTTCGTAAGGACTCTGCAATGGGCGTTTCCCTTGGAGTTCCTTCGAAACATCTTTCATAGACTGGATGGTTGCCTCCTCCATTGAATATTTTTTCCATCATGTATTTCTCTTTTGTTTTTTTATTGGAGGATGCCTTACCCTCCTTTTGCTTTATCTCTCATCTCCAACAAAATCTTCTTTATCTATTAAAAAAATATAATTATACTTTGATTTTTCTAATTTTTAAAAGTAAATATTTTGAGAGATGGTATGATAGCGTATATGCTTTAATCAGTTGATTAAAATCATACTTTAACATAAATACATATTATTATCTATTCTTTGTCCCTTTTTTTGGGTGAAAAGAAAGTTATCAATACAGATAACAACAGGTCCTTCGTAAAGAGTACAAAGGAAATTGGGAAAAACAAATTTATTGAAGAAGAGTCCTGTGATCCTGCTATCGAAACAGTGAATCACAAAGGCATGTGAACATGTGTTTTTTGGTCTGTGTCCGATACATGTGCTAAAGTTTCCGGTAGGTGTCTTCCGAGTTCCGAAATGGACATATTGACCATAAAATGTTCCTGCTTCTTTAATTTGGAACAAACCTTGGATTTCTTACTAGATTTATATTTAGGGAAAGACCGAAGATTGTGTGATAAACTGGGGAACTGGATGTCAACCTAGAGTAATCCAACAACCAAAATATTTACCATACAATGGAAAATGCTTTTGTTTTTATCTACAACATAACCTGGATGAAGATTTTGGAAAAGGCAAAAAAAGATGTACAAATCGTGTTTTTTGTTTTTGATATAAGAAATTAGTTTAGGGTTTTTAGTTCAATGTTGAAACTAGATTTCTATAATATTAGCCGCCAATATCAGATTCTTGGGTAGTATTATGTTGTATATGTTATTTTAATTCCCTATTATCTTGCTGTAAAAATTGCATATAATGTTTTTTTGTTGTTGCAGTTTCTTGAAGATTTTATTAATGGAGCTGAAGTTGCATCCCTTTTGGACTGCATTCGCCTCACTGCAGGACCCTTGCATGCTCTTGCGGCAGCTACACGGCCTGCGAGAGCTGCTCCGGTTTCTGGGGTCCCTGGTGTTACGTCATCTGTCTCTTCTGTCCCAAAACAGAGTGGGTACATTTTATCTCAGGGGAACTTGCCAGCCAATTCAAGTACAAATACTAGTCAAGCCCCATCTAGTCTTGGAGGGAACCCTGGTGTGTCTATCACTACAGGTACTCTTGGTACTCAAAACCATCATGGCGCTGCAATGTTGGCTGCTGCTGCTGGGCGAGGTGGCCCCGGCATTGTTCCTAGTTCATTGTTGCCCATCGATGTCTCTGTTGTACTTCGTGGCCCCTACTGGATTCGAATTATATATCGCAAACATTTTGCAGTTGACATGAGGTGTTTTGCTGGAGATCAGGTTTGGTTACAACCAGCAACACCTCCCAAAGGGGGGCCTTCAGTTGGAGGGTCGTTACCATGTCCTCAATTTCGCCCTTTCATCATGGAGCATGTTGCTCAGGAATTGAATGGCTTAGACCCTAATTTTACAGGTGTTCAACAAACAGTTGGATTGGGTAATTCAAACAATGCAAGTTCAAGTACAGGTCCACAACTGCCTGCGACTAATGGAAACAAAGTCAACCTTCCAGGTTCTGCTGGAATATCCCGTTCAGTAAACCAAGTAAATGGTCCCAATCGCGTAGGAAATTCTCTTCCAGCATCCTCGAATTTGTCTGTTGCTAGTCCGGGGTTGCCTTTGCGTAGATCACTCGGAGGAGGTGTCCCTGCTCATGTTAGAGGAGAACTAAATACGGCCATTATTGGACTTGGGGATGATGGAGGTTATGGTGGTGGATGGGTTCCTCTTGTTGCTCTTAAGAAGGTTCTTAGAGGTATTCTGAAATACCTAGGAGTACTGTGGCTATTTGCACAGCTACCAGATCTTTTAAAAGAAATCTTGGGGTCAATTCTAAAGGACAATGAAGGTGCACTCTTAAATCTTGACCAGGAGCAGCCAGCCTTGCGCTTTTTTGTGGGGTAAGACGATTACATTATCCATCACTTGTTACCAGCAGTTCTCTGTTAATAGTTGTTGACTGTTTCCTTTTCATGTTTTAAGAAATTCCGTGTTCTTATGTTTCTCCTGATTGTTTGCATGGGCTATGTTCGTTGATTGGATTTTTAATTTTTCATATATCTTTTTAAACTATTTATTTTCTTAATTTATCTGTTTTATTAATGAGATTGAACCATATTTAATGTCATGTTTGTTTACCCTCCCCTCTCTTTCCTTATTGTATTATAGTATGTCTGCTACCCCCAGTTTTTGAATTTGTGGTGCATATACTGTAATTTATGTACATGCTTCTCTCTCTCTATATATATGTGTGTGTGTGTGTGTATATATATATATATATAGTGGCTCGCATGTGTTCAATGTAACACCAATAGTTGTTGAGTTAAATATACCCTCTAGTTAAATTATATTCTTAAAGCAACTGTTTGTCTTATGGAATTGTGTTAGGTGAGATTTGAATTTTTTGAACCCTTAAATCCAAATATTTTGTAATGATTAACAACTAGGCTCTCCATTTGGTTTGTGAATTTGTGGTGAGATTTGAATTTGTACACTTCAAATCCAAATATTTTGTTTTGACTGAAAAGCGTGTATAATACATCTTCAAATCAATCCAAATCCTAAAATTTTCAATCCACTTTGGAAAAGCAAATTATTAATCTCTAGCCTTATTTGTAATCATCCAATTCCTATCTATCGCGCTAGCAGCCTAACATCCAATCACTAGATTCTTATTTTAAAATTAGTCTGTTAACCTTGTATCTAGTCAACCAAACAAGAAACTGTAATTCCACAAAGTTTGAAATCATAGATTTCTTAAACATATACATAAATGAAACTTAACCCTAACAAAAAAACCTTACAGACCCTTGCGTTGGTGAACAAGAATCAAATCTAAACTCGTTGATTCTAGATAAAGAATACCGACAAATTGAATTGAAAAAAAAGGCTTAAATATATTTTACTACCCTAAACTATTACCCTTTTTCACTTTGATGATTCACCTTTCAATTTTTTAGCAGTGTTATAAAAATCCCCGCCTAGGCCCCCCCTTGGTGCCCCGCCTAGGCCCCCTCAGCGCGCCACCCAGCGCTTAGGCCCCCCTTGAGCCTCGCTTTAATTTTGCAAAAAAAAATCCTCGAGAGAAAAATTAAAGTGGGACCTAAGTGAGATTTTTTTTTTTTAATAACTACCCAAGGATCTATTTATTTTTCTAATGATTTATCATATTCATAATACATATTGTAGCATATCAAATCACAACAAGAAGTGAACAATATCAAGTCAAAATAGATAATTTTATTATAGTTGTAATTTTTTGAATTTGTACAAACTTCAAATTATATAAATAATGATACATTTGTAATATTTAGTTTAATTCAATATAATTCTTAAATTTATGTTTAGTTTCTTTTGTTTTAATATTGAATTAAATTCTTAAAATTTAAAATTTTATTATTTAATAACAATCTTATTTATGAATAAAACTAATACGTTAAAAATATGTTTGAACTTTGAACAATTGCATGTCTGTGTTTGAACTTTGACATTAGCAATATGGATGTGTGAGAACTTTAAGCAAAGACCTTTATTATCTTTATTATAAATTTTTTTGCTTTATATTATTGTTTTGTTTGGATAAATGTAAGATAAAATATTAAAATTAGTTTAAAATAAAAATTCCGCTTTAGGCCCCTGCTAGAGGCCCTCCTTGGCCGCTTTCACTTTAGCGCTAGCGCTGTTAAACATTGTTTTTTAGATGAGTAAACTATTAATTTTTTCTACTTCTGTCTAATTTCTCTTGACACGTGAGAAATTGCTGACGTGACCCTTAGAGTGGACCCATGATGTGCAACTGACATGTCTTAAAAAAATAATTTTTTCACTATTTTATTAAATTAAAATGTTAGGGGCAAAGTTGGCAAGTACCTATTGTCCCTATTATTTTTTTCTCTCCTCCCTCTCTTCCTTCTGAACTCCCCTACTAGACCTGACAAAAATGGCCTAAGTCCGTAGGTCGGTAGAGCTTTAAAATTGCAATTTTTAGCCCAAGAAAAAACACAGGCGTTTTTTACCACCCGCCTTTCTTGGGCTCCAAACCAAAAAATAGCATAAAATAGTCACGAATTGGTCTCAGCCAGTGGCCTAAGACTTTGAATTGCAGAATTTAACTTTTTGGCTCGACCACCCACTCAATCCCCTACCTTCACTATTTCTTCTCTCTCCTCGAACCTCCCCAAATCAATCAAATCTCCACCCATTTTTCCCCTCTGTAGTTCCACCAATTTCTTGATTAGACTCGCTTCAATCGCCTCTTTTCGACTTTAATACCCGATTTCAAGCACACAATTCATGACAACTATGAGTACTGAATGATCTTCAGAGCTCAATAAGCATATGATTTTGGGGATTTCATTATTGGACTCAATTTCATTAACTAATGGACTCTTGATTAATTTGATAAGGGAACAAAGAACTTTGAGGGAGGAATACGAACCCAGTGAAATTAAGTTTCGAATTGTTTGACCCATCAAAACTTGTCCCACAAACACGTCCTTATTGAACCTAATTAACTCCGCTACAACAAATGCATCACTTTCTTGCACTTTCTTCGAAACCCTATTTTCAAATATAATCAACTCCAAAGCTTCAAATACTTTGAATTTCAGTATCAAATCCTGTAATTCCCGATTAAACCCTTGGGAAATTCTGGTCTTGAACTGATCGATTTTGTGCACCAAAACTTTGACAGATTCTGACTGGCGTAAAGATGCCGACAGGTTTTCGATGGTTTTGCGATCAATCCAGGAGACTCGGGAGATCTCGTGGGAGGAAACTTGCATATTTACGAACGATTTGAGGCTGAGTCGGTTATGGGAGTTTTGAAGGGTTTGGATGAGGGATTTGAGGTTGGTGAGGCGGTGAGATAAGGTAGAGAGGAGTGGATCGTTGGAGAGGATGGAGTCAGTTTCAATTTCAAGCTTGAGTAGAGCTTTAATGATGGACGAGTTGGAATCGGCTGGGTTGGTTTGCAAGTGGTGGGAAGCTTGTTTTAAGAGCTTCTAAGAGGGTTGGTTGTTAATGTTCTCCTCTTTAGCAGCTTCGCCTTCCATAGGAGATGATGTTGCTTCTAGAGAGAGAAATAGAGGCGAGCGAGAGAGATGACCATTTTCTCGACGACTGGTCTCCATTTTTATGTTCACATGCTTTGCCAACTTTATCCCTACTTAAACATTTTAATTTAACAAAATAGTGAAGAAATTAATTTTTTAAGACACGTCAGTTGTACATGGGCCCACTCTAAGGGCCACGTCAGCAATTTCTAATGTGTCGAGAAAAATGAGACAGAAATGAAAAAAATTAATAGTTTACTCATCTAATTGACAAAATTTAAAGGTGAATCATCGAAGTGAAAAAAGGTAATAGTTTAGGGTAGTAAAATATATTTATGCCAAAAAAAATATTTTATTGAATCAAAAACCGCCTAACCATAAGAGGCTTTACAAACTATTTATAACGAAACCCTACATACAACAAACTTATTAAAATTATGAAAATACCCCTAACTTATTAAAAGTACAAAACGTTACTGAAAAATGTAAAATATGCCGTTTTGACCCTCAAAACTATGAAATTTGCCTAAAATCACGTCAGGCACAAGACGAAGTCTTGCGTTTTGTCCCACTCCCGTTGCGTTGCATCATTCTCCCCATGGTGGAGAAGATTCGTCCTCGAATCAGAAGCCCACTCATCACCAGAGGAACTGTCACCTGAATAAGGTATGAGATGCCGAACATTAAAAACATCAGATGTGTGGACATGGCTAGGAAGTTATAAGCGGTAAGCATTCGGATTAACCTTCTTGACGATCTCCACCGGACCAATCTCGTAACAAGTTTACTGTATTCATGGGCAGGATAGTGGTCCTTAGTTAAAACAACCCATACATGATCCCTGGCATTGAAAGCGACAGATCTACGCTTCTTGTCCATCTGCAACTTATACTTATCAATAGAAGCAAACAACTGAGAATGAGTCTGATTGTGAACGTGCTGGAGTTGGGTGATAAAAGCCTCTGCGATCGCATGAGGGCGCACCTTACTTGGCAGAGTGAGCAAATCAAGAGGGCTGCAAGGGACCAAGCCATAAACAACTTGAAAAGGACTAAAGCCAGTGCTACGACCGTATGATTGTGAGAAAATTCAGCTTGGCATAACTTTGAATCCTAGGATTTCACATGTTCGCCTACAAAACTACGTAATAAATTACCGAGGGAAACGGTTGACCACCTCCTTTTGCCCATCAGTCTGTGGATGGTAAGCACTACTAAAATTGAGTGTAGTATTAACCAATCGCCAAAGACTTCACCAGAAATGACTAAGAAACTGAGTATCGCGATTAGACACAATGGAGGTTAGCAATCCATGCAAGCGATAAATCTCTCGAAAATACAACTGAGCAACAAGAACAGCGTTGGTGGTACGCTTACAAGGGATAAAGTGAGTCATCTTGGAAAATCGATTGACCACAACAAAGATGGAATCATTGCCACGTGTGCGCGGAAGACCAAGCACAAAGTCTATACTAACGTCTGTCCAAGATTGAATGGGAAGAGGCATATACAAACCAACATTAGTGGAAGTACCTTTCGCCAACTGACAAACACAACAATCAACAAATCTGGCCACTTCCCTACGCATAGTCGGCCAAAAGTAAGAACTAGATACCAGATGCAAAGTGCGATCACAACCAATATGGCCCTCATTATGCAATTCCTGGATGATTTTCAAACGTAAGCTGCTCGCTAAGCACGTTTTGCAATTGGAGTCGCAACCCCCAATATACTTGGAAACCAATTGGGATTGGGACTCAACAATCTTCGTTCGGGCAAGCAACGGGTAGAATTCTGCAGAATGGTTGTCACCGATCGAGGCCCTGACGCAGAAGTTGAAAGCGTTGATACAGTTTACGTTCATAGTTGTACGGGAAGAACGCTTCCCTCATATGCTTTCTTAAACTTCTCTCAAGTGACGATTTTTGTCTAGCCAGTTCGTGCCCTAGTTGCCTTTGTCCGCTGCCACAATGCTTGTGCTCTACCACGCAGTTGCATAGTGATTAAGGGAACACGATGAGGATCTGAAACCTCCTTAAAGTCGAGGACTTCTACTGTATGCAGCCAATCCAGAAATTCATCCTGGTGCCTCCATGGAATTATGGAATTTCAACCTTGAACCCGGACTCCCATTGCCGATTTGTTTGCTGAAGTTGGTCACACGGGGGTAGCAAAAGGGTTTTCCCCGTGATTAAAATCGCCATCCTGGTGTGTTAAATGGTCTACGGCGTAACTGTGCAACTCATCTCTCCGTTTGGGCATCATTAACACGTCTCCGTGGCGACATGGTGCATGATCGTAGTGTATTTGATACCATCTGATCCAGCGTGCGTTGGTGAACAAGAATTGCAAATCAAAACTCGTTGATTCTAGATAAAGAATACTGAAAAATTGAATTGGAAAAAAAAGATTTCATTGAATCAAAATCTGTCTTAGCCATAAGAGGGTTTACAAACTATTTATAACGAAACCCTACATGCAGCAAAACTTATTAAAATTACAAAAATACCCCTAACTTATTGAAAAATTACAAAACGCTACTAAAAAAATGTAAAAAATGCCTTTTTGACCCTCAAAACGATGAAATTTACCTAAAATCACATCGGGCGCAAGGCGAAGTCTTGTGTTTTGCTCAGAAGGTCATTTCCACCCAAAAAGTTGTATTTTCTTTTCAAAAACGGACATAGTTGACTTTTATGGTCAAACTTGACCTTTTTGGGTCTTAGGGTGCTCTATTCAGATCCAAAAATCTCACTCCCGTTGCATTGCATCACTACCTAACAAAAAAACCTTGTATATAAAGTAAAATATTTATATCAAATCCAAAAAATTTAGGAATTTTTTACTTGCATCTATAATATTGTAATTCTTTGACCATGATATTGACATAATGACATCCAAAGAACACAAAATTAAATTTATAAATCAAATCGATCAGCTCTATTTTCTGTCATTGAAACAATTTGTTTTCTTTTGACATAATTTAAAATTTTAAAATCTTAAATCATACCTTATTAAATCTCATAGTGATCCAATTCCATGAACTGAACGGTCCCAAACCGAATTCATTGGATTGATTTTGGGGATTTCTTTCCTAACCCTGGACAAAATATTTTGTTTGGACTCAAAAGCATGTACATATCTCCAAATGAATCCAAATCCTAAAATTTTCAATCCACTTTGGAAAAACAAGTCAATCTCTAGCTTTATTTGTGACAATCGAATTCCTAACTATCATGCTAGTAGCCTAACATCCATCATAGGTTCATATTTTAATATTTAATTAGTTAACCTTATATATAATCATCCAAAAAAGAAATTGTAATTCCACATAGTTTGGAATCATAGATTTCTTAAACATGCATAAATGAAACTTACCCCTACCTAATAGGCTAATAAAAAAAAACTAAATACTCCCTCTGTCCCATAATAATTGCAGCCTTTGACATTGCATGCATATTAAGGATTTATGTGGATTCTTGGTTAAATCTCCAAATGCCCAGGTAATAGTTTAAAAATGGTGCCAAAAATTGAAAATTTCAATATATCCAAGCTTAAAAGACAACTACTAGTTTGAATTTTGTTATGATAAGGATGAGACCATATGTACTTTGAAGAATTAAGTATGTGGGACCATTAAGGGTAATTTGGACAATTAATCTAGTAAAACTTTCTTAAGAAGGAATTTTGAAAACAATGTGGGACTGCCAAAAATAGGAATGTGTTGCAATTATTATGGGATAGAGGGAGTATTAATTAAATCTTTTATATCAAATCCAAAAATTTAGGGATATTTTTATATTATATGCATCTATAACATTGTTAAAACAGGAAGATTTCAGTTCTTAACCATTATATTTACATCCAAAGAACACAAAATTAAAATTACAAATCAAATTGATTATCTCTATTTGCTGTAATTGAAACAATTTGTTATATTTGGTTATCCCTATTTCTGACCCCACAAAGCTGTTAACATTGATTCCTTTGTATAATGTTTTGGATATTGTGATGCTTCTATAAAGAAAAGCATTGGGAAATTCATAATGAATGAGAAGGAAAAGTAGCTCCAATTTTTGTGCTTTGTTTTTGAAGCTACCGAGAGATTTGCTTCTAACCCTCATTTTCAGTCTTTTCAGAAGCAAGAATGTAGTGTTCTTGCTATTATCTTCTTTTATTGTTTTACTTCATCTATTCATAGTTTCATACTGATTTTTTTGGCACACATACTGACTTGTCAAAAAAACAATAAAGAAAAGAAGTACTTACTAACTAATATATACACAGTTACACGGACACACATGGAGAGAAGGGAGAGATATAGATAGAGAAGCTGTAGAGGGGTGGTTGAGGGAGAGCTATTGCTTTAGATAATGTCAGCATTCTTCATAAGCATCATAATTTTCACTTGGTTAATAGGAGTATATTTTTTGATAAAAAAAGGCAATAGTCAATTTTCATTGATAATCACATCGTGGTTATTAAAACGGTTTAATCCTACTTAAGATATCAAGTTGTGTTGCATCATCCAAGTTTTTGAACTTCCATGTATTAAATTTTATTGGTATTTCAGTAGTCAATGCTTTTTTGGTATGTAGCTGTTAGTTTTAGTGTACTTTGAGATAATAAATTCTGGCCAACATCATTCAGTTCGTACCATGCTCGACTCACTCATTTTCCTAGTTCTGATTAAATGACTTTCTGCAGGGGCTATGTATTTGCTGTTAGTGTGCACAAAGTTCAACTTCTCCTCCAAGTCCTTAGTGTAAAGAGGTTTCATCATTCACAGCAACAACAGCAAAACTCAGCTATTGCTCAAGAGGAATTAACGCAGTCTGAAATAGGTGAAATATGTGACTACTTCAGCCGTCGTGTTGCATCAGAGCCCTATGATGCTTCTCGTGTTAAGCGCTTTTATTACTCTTCTTACTCTCCCAATTTCAGTTCTGAGAGAGTTTTTGAAGCTTATAGCTTGGAAGAAAGGATTAGGTCAGGCACAAGCTGGAGATATAGCTCCCACACAGAAATCCCGCATAGAATTATGTCTTGAGAATCATTCAGGATTACATATTGACGGAAACCCGGAGAATTCATCCGTATCTAAAAGCAATATCCATTATGACCGACCTCATAATTCTGTTGATTTTGGGTTGACCGTTGTACTTGATCCATCTCACATACCCCACATAAATGCTGCCGGTGGAGCTGCTTGGTTGCCCTACTGTGTTTCTGTAAGGCTGAGATATACATTCGGGGAAAATCCAACTGTTTCATTTCTAGGGATGGAGGGAAGCCATGGTGGTCGGTCTTGTTGGCTGAGGTTTGATGACTGGGAGAAATGTAAACAGAGGGTGGTTCGAATTGTGGAAATGAATAGATGTTCAGCTGGGGAACATAATCAGGGAAGGTTGAGAATAATTGCAGATAGCGTACAAAGGGCACTACATGTGTGCCTTCAAGGATTGAGGGATGGCAATTCGGTCCCTGGCAACACTGGAACTGCGTGATGGATCAGTTTACGCGCTGCAGTGATGACAATGAAGGGAAACGTGAATTTCAAAAAATAGTTAATTAGAGAAACGACCGTAAACAATCCGAGTCATGGTTTATTTGAGGTCTTCATTTAGCATATTGGTTAAATTAGGTTTAATCAGATCGTGGTTTTCCTTTGTACAGGTAACCATATAAAATATGTTTTGCTAATCGCTGTACACCTTCTTCCCCTTTCTCACTGCAAAGTAAAAAAGGGGGGAAACCAGAAGAATAGCCTGCATCCTGGTCCGTGCTTGGAAGCAATTAGAGGTCAGTATGTTCATTAATGGACTGATGGACTCTGTGATGTTTAAATGTTTTGAGATTTTTGGAGGAAAATTGTACTGGAAATTTTATAAAGGTTCACATAGGAGCATATTTGGATGCAGTTGAAGTTGGATATTATAAAAAATTTTGCTGTGTTGTTTTTAACTCTTTTCTCATAAAACTAACATTGATTTGAGACATTGATTTGAGTTGGGAATTCTTATTTGCACAAGGAAAATTTGATTTTGAACTTCTTATTCATATGAATGTGAATTTCATTTACTATTCATGTAAAGAGAGTAATCAAAAATTCCCTTCAATTCCCAATGAGTTTTGTGTATTGTTTTTTGCTTTTTGTTAGAGCATTCACAATAGTTTTCTTATCTCTATTTCTACTCTGTAGTACTATTGGATCATTTTGTAGGATAGAGATTCAATTTTTTCAGTATGTACTCAACAAGTTCTTTATATTTATTTCTTAAATAAAAAAAATTAAAATTTAAAGTTAAAATTTAAAAGTTCTTACAGTCAAAATATATTTTGACTGTGGTAACTATTTGACCTTTGTATTAGCTACTGCAACCTCTTGTTTTTAATTATAAAATTGTTATTAATTTATTAATCTTTTTGAAGTAAGTAAGTGATATTTTTAAATTTAAAATTAATATAAATTTAATCAATACATATTTTAACTTATTTAGAAAAAAAAATACTACTAATAAAATTTATTATTTTTACAATTCTTAGCAAAATTATTAAGTTTGAGAATGCATCAAATTGACTTATAAACATTAATAATAATTTTATAATTTATAAAAAGAGTAATTTATTAATTGTATCCCACTTTGTAAAATAATTTTTATTTTATTTAAATTTTAAGTAATTTATGAAGGGAGTATTGAATGGATTGTAGTTGTAAATGTACATAAGATCAATATTAATTTTAAAAAGTTAATTTGTGATATTTTTAAATTTAAAATTAATATGATTCATTTAAAATTTGAAAATAATAAATTTTATAATTAATAGTACTTTTATAATATTTATAATTATATTAACATGAATTAAATAAATTTATATCAATTTTAAATTTGAATACGTTTGAAATTAATTTTTAAAAAATAAGTCAATATTAATTTTATAATTTGAAAATGAAGATGAGTTTGATAATAATTGATGAGTTGTCCACTTAAATGAAATGTCATTTTGCATACATATAGAGAACGATTTTTGACTCCTTCATCCTTAGGAGTAAAATTTTATATAGAGATTAAAATAGATTGTTAAATAAGGATAAAAAAACTGTTAGATAATAATTTGTTGATGTATTCTTTAAAATTGAGAATATAAATTTTATTAGGGAAACGGTTGTAAATACTATCAGTACCTGGCAGGATAAAGGAAATTCCCTAATCAATTATGGGCTCATTAGTTCTCCAGTATCACCTCATGAAATCTAATGGGCCAGTTTACATGGCCTAACACAATCTTCTTCGATTCTAATCCAATAGTCGATTCTAATCCAATACCATTTAATCCAATCTCTCTGGTAATGGTAAAAACTATTCCCCGTCCCAAGATAAAAATCTTTATTACTATTTTGGGTAGTCTTATGTTAAATGTTCACTTTTCTTTAATAACCAAACTTTTACACATTTTTTTCTATTATATCCGTAGCATTAAATCTCATACTTTTCTTATTTTAATTCTCCATCCATATTTAATAAGTATAATTAGTTATGTGCTAGAAATATTTTGAATTGAAAAGCTAGAAAGTCACTCTTTCACCTACATTAAAAATAATTAATGACATTATTATGGACAATTTTGTCATTTTATTCTTCTTCTTAATATGCGTGAAAAATCTACCAGAATTTTTATCATGAGACGGAGGGAGTATTTCTCAAACTGGCCCAACAACTAATGTAGAGATACTTGTGCAAGTCTGTGGGACTTTTGCCGCTATCCAACTTGAAAATAAGGTGATTGGCAAACACATAGGCTAAATACTCTTTATCAAGGTTTTCAGACCGGATCGGTTATCGAACCAAAAAAGGTACAGAGTGAATAGATCACTGGTTCAACCAGCCCAACGATGTTATTAATATATAAAAATATATATTACTAGTAATTAATAAAATTATAAAAAAATCTCATTTTTATAAACATAATAAATTTGAGTTACAATATTATTTGAAGTGGTTAATTTTAATATCAAAAAAATTTTGGTACAAAAAATATTAAAAAATAATTAAAACCGGTTCACTGGATCAACTTAATTGGTTTTATCCAAGTTTTGACCAAAATTGAGTTAATGGCCCGAATCGGACCGGAATACAGACCTATTATAATTTTTACCGATTGAATTGGTTGTCCGATCTGGATTTAACAACACTGTTCTTTATTGTTGTAGTACTCTTTTAATCGGAATGAGTTCATTTAAAAGATACAATATTTTAATAATGAACTTTACTAAAGCTAGGAAGCAAGTTTAAGTACAATCTCAATATGGTTAGGAAGGTTTCTATAGACTCATTTATCCATGCCATAATCTTGCTACAAAGGCCCAGAAAGCAAATTATATGGTTTATGTTCTAAAATTATATAGTTTATCCTCCTAATGCTACTTTTCGATTGCATAAATAAATGTAAGAATAAAATGACTTATTTTTATGGAATGAAAAGAAATATGTTTGATTGTTCAATTGAAATAAATGAATCATTCTTATTCATCCTAATTTTATGAATTTTATTCATTGAGGGAGGTATGGAATGACTCATTTTAACCGCAATAGAATGAATCATTCCACTCTTCAGTCCAAACATAACATAAATGTTATTCTGAGCTTCAAATTTGATATGTAATTATTATATTGTTCGATAATTATGTAATACATAAATATTAAAAGAGTCATGTTGTATATGTAAGCTAATATCAACTTGAACTAATCACTAAATTGTGTTTGTAAATTTTTATTTGAGGGGAAAGGAAGGGAAGGGAAGGGAAACTAATTAAGATCCTCCAACTCTCATGTTTGTGAGTTTTTTAGGAAGAAAGGGAATGGATGAAGGTAAAATTGATTCAATTGCTTAAAATTTAACTCTACGTAGGAATCTGTTTGGGTTGTTGAATATTTTAAGGAATCAAAGATTCCTAATTGCATTTAATTTCCAACTCTTAAGGAAAATGTCATGATATAATCCGACCTCATTTCTTTAAGGATATTATGTTCAATCCCATTAAGGAATCATACCTAATGAGAAATCTTAATTCTATACGGGGAAGGATGTGTGATCACTATAAATACAAGACTATACCCTAATCATTAGGTACACACACATATTATTTTACAGCACTAGAGCATTAAGCCTCTATTGTTAAACCTTATTTAGCCTATACTTATTCTCACACCGGACCTATCCCCCGGCGGCCCAAGCCGTCAAGCTTTCGGTGTAACTTCGTTTCTGTGCAGGATTAAACGCGCTTTGGTGATTAAGAAGAGTTACTCAGTGTACTATGGGCCTATCGGACTTCTCCGAGGACTACTGTAGGTGACTCGCCATTCAGACTAGCCTACATGACTGATGTTCTTATTCCTATTGAGATTGAGTCTCCTTCACTTCGGGTCATCCAGTTCAAAGAATTATATAATAACGAAGGCCTTCGCCTCAATTTGGATTTATTAGAGGAGATTAGGGAGTCGGTCTTGGTAAGGCTTTCAGCCTACCAAAGGAGAGTGACCAGACATTATAATAAGGGTGTGAAACTTAGGAGGTTTGAAGTCGGGGATCTAATTCTTCGGGAGGTGGAGGGTTCTACAGCCCAAAATCTTAGGAAGTTGATGCCTAATTGGGAGGGACCCAATGAGGTCATTGCAGTGCTGAAGCCAGGCACTTACTGACTTCGAGCAATGGATGAGACAGAAGTCAAGAACACTTGGCATGCAGGTAGACTTCAAAAATATTATCAGTAGTGCATGCTAAGTAGTTCAGTATGATGACTCTGTAAATTTTTCGCAAGTTATATTAATAAAATGGATGCTCAGCTTTTTAACGAATGTTTTCTTTGATTGTTATTCAGTTTCCCGAAACGAATACTCTTCATAATCTAGTTAAATGAATATTCATTTTTCCCAAAACAAATATTTTTACATTACTTATTCAGTTCTACCGAATGAATATTTCTTCTTTATTATTTGGCCATGTTAAATGAGTATTTAGTTTTTAAACGAGTATTGTAAATTAACTTCTTATGTTTAAGTGGGTGTTCAGTTTTCCCTAACGAATGTAAGACCTCAACTTTTTTGAATAAAGATTTCTTTTCTCTAAATATTTTTTTGAATAATAAGGTGTGGATTTGTTATAATGTTATAGTTGTGGGTATTATTTATAAAGTTTGCAAAGTAACAAGTTGTTATAAAATATTCGATTGGTCGGGGAATATTCATTTTATAAGGGAATATTCGTACGACGACATAATCATTGGTGGACCCCACAATAGAATTACCGTCGGAGTTAGAAAACGACAGAAATAACTTTTTATAAAAATAACGGCAAAAGTTTTATCGTTAAACTGTCGAAATACCCGGTGGTAAAAGTACAGTAATACGCGTGGTTGCATAGTAGCACACAGTATTGTTCAATATCTTTGATTATTGATGCTTACGAGAGAAGTCACTCAGTTTTATTCAATTATTGCCATAGTAATTGCTGCATAGTATCTCTCATATTATTGATTCAATTATTGTCACAGTATCATCTGCACAATATTTTATATTATTAAATCAATAATTAAGACGATAAAGTTATTCATATTATTATTTACATTATTGACAATGTCTAGAAAGTTCTGTCGAGGAAAGGGGTTTGGTCACCTAATTGCGCGCCAATAGGGAGAAATCCTTATCGGAAAGCCCCCTCTTTCCTGGGAATGATCTGGTTGTTAATATTGCAAGTTATATTATTGATAAATAAATATTGTTAAAAATATTTCCATTGTTTTGAGATTATTAGTGTTAGTGGAAATCGACATTTGTTTCGATAATAGTTAATTTTTGGATGTTAAATTGACCAAACGGGTAATTAATCGGATTGTTAGTTCCCAGTAGGCACATAATAGATCTAGAAGGGGGGGGGGGGGGTTGAATAGATCCTTTTTATTTTCAAATACTTTTTCTGTTTATTTTGTATTGCTAATGAATTAGCATATGACAAACATAAGAATATTTTCAAGCACAACGAAATAAGTAAAATATCCCCTTCATTGATATATTCATAATCATACATACATTGTTCTTAGAGTTAGTTAAGTGGTAAGCAGTTAATACATACATAGCAGTTAGAGCAGTTAGATACATAATGTAAATGACATAAAGTAAATGACTGAATGTAAAAGACACAAGGGATTTTAAGTGGTTCAGAGACTCAACCTCCTAATCAACTCTTCTGCTTTAACTAGCAGGATTTCCACTAAGGAAGGGCAGCACCCTGAATCACTAAGATTCCTTCAAGGCCAGTAGCCTTGGAACTTCAGTTCACTGAGAACTCTTCAAGCCCAGCAGGCTTGGAACTCCTCTAGTTCCCTAGGAACTCTTCAAGCCCAACAGGCTTGGAACTTCATTTAGTCCCTCCGAACAAGGACCCCTCAGGCCCTGGCTTCTTGTTGTTAGTGGTGTTGTTGTTATTGGTACCTTGCTGCTAAGATGTCTTTAAGCTTTAACATTTTTTGTACTTAGCAGCTTGGCGTGGTCCTCTTGCATTCTACTTCGAGTCTGGACCACATCTTCTTTGGTGCAACTGATCTTCACTCTTTTCTGCTCATCTTCATCTGATGTTAGCGGTGCACCATCACCATCTGGATTTGCTAAGTCTCTGAGCTTTTGGTAGACTTTGTCTGGCTCTTAACAATCCCTGAACCCTTCTTGAATGTTTTACAGACATGATTCTACATCTGTTCTTTTTTAGCTTTTGGTTCTTGGTGACTCGTAGAGTGGTTCTTTTAATCTTCTTTGTACTCTACCACTTTTCTGAATGCTATCTTCTTGGCCTTCTCGGCTCTCAGCTTAGCTTCCATCTTAAGTGGCATTCTCATCTTTGTTGAGTAAAGCTTTTAGTCTATTTGATTCCTTCTTTAAAGCTGCTTCACTTCCACCTTTGTAGTCTCACTGTCACCGAGACTTGTTCTGTTTAGCTCTGGTGGAACTCATAGAGTTATCACTATAGCATTCTAACAACTCAACGATCCTTTTACTTAACAACTCTTGATCCTTGAAGCTCTGGCTTATATATACTCCTTCCCAATCTTCTTGTTGGAATATAGTCGTTGAAAGTTATTTGAATTGCTTCGCAGATCTCGAGTTATTTGATACAGACTATAGATGTGACATGACATCCCCTTTTTCATCTTTTTGACACTACAGTCTACTGTTTCACCTACCCCGTCAGAGATGTTACTTTGATATCTCGGGTAGGTAGTCATCTTTATTTCTTCTTTCTGACTTCTCAATTAGAACGTCAGGATCTGTCCTTTTGCATTGATGCTCTCAACTAGCAATGTTTGAATATCAGTCTTTAGATTGAACCGTTGCCAATGCTTCAATCTTTAGATGATCAAACTCTACGATTCTGATGCATATGTCCTTGGACCTGATCGTAGTGTCTTGTTGAATGTTGCTCATTGACTGGTTGAGACAACACTACGATCCTGAAGAATTTTCATTGGATATTCAATGTAGAACACTTCTTTCTCCATTTGTGCAGTGCTTCAACACTTCTGTTTGCCTTTGACTGATCTCAGGAACTGATAGCTTGACTCCTTATTCTGGTATCTTTTGAATAGCAGGACACCTCAGATTTGTGGCATGCTCATTGTGATCTCCCGTTCACTTATCATCAATTGATTGACCCATGCTTAATCACTTTAGCCTTGTTCTTCAGAAGCTGGCCAGTATCTCTGTGTAAACTATATTAGTTCCTTCTTTGTTTGGCAAACACTACAATCCTGGTTAACCCCAAGATCGTTATCTTCTGTTCATTTGATAGCTACTGCACTTGCTGACTTTTCCTTAGTTAGTCATTTTTACTGAAGTCTTCTTTTGATCTACTTGTAGAAGGCTTCATCTTGAATGGCTTTACAACTCAATCTAGATGCTGATTGGGTTGGTGCTTAGATCTTCTGTTAGCTTGCAATCCATTCGTTGAGTGCTCTCTGGTTTCCTTTAGGTGGTGTGTAACTTTGCAGCTTTGACCAGAGGCTTCATCCTTTAGATCTTCCGGGAGTGCTCATTTGTTGAGAATCATGTTTACTCTACAATTCTTCCTTGGCGTTATGAGCACTTTTGTTGAAGTCTTAGTTCTACACTCTACGATTTTGCTTAGGTTCTGCAGACACTACGACTTCGAGATCAGATCTTGACACTCTATGATTTCTGCCTTTAAGCTTGTTGTCTTTATTTGATCTGGCTCGACTACGATCTCTGCCTCTTATTTGATCAGTAGACTCTACGACTCCGAGTGTGGTCTACAATTCTTAACTTGGCTTTGGCAGATGCTTGGTCGGCTCTTAGACTGGCTGTCTCTACGATTCTGAACATGACTTCCTCAACGGACTATGGCTTCGAGGAAGTTCTTCACGACACACTACGATCTTTCCTCGTCTCTCCTGGCAGTCTACGAACTCCGAGATCTACTATCTTGCAGACTACGATTTTGCCTTGATAGTTCTCGAGCTTTCCTTGACTCTTCTGGCAGACTACGATTTTTGGTACAGTGCTCGATGATCAGACGTGCCTATCTATTACATTATAAGATCAACCTAACAAGCTTGATCTTTCTATATTTATAGTCCTTGTACATCATTTCTTTTTAAGGACTTTACAAAGTTATTTTGCTTATGTAGGATCAGCCTAACATATTTGATCAATTCATTCTAAGTCCTTGTACATATGTTCCTATTATCTATCAAAGGACTTTACAGCTTTTCTTAATGCAAGCATACTTGCATATTCATTCATTTATATCATAATCAAATCATATATAAATAGGAATATCATTCACATGCTTATTCTTAACACGGATAAATGAGCAATTAAGAACTATTAGTTCACATGCAAACAACTATTTATTCATATGCATGGAACTATTGATTCACATGCATGTACTATTAGGGGAAATTGTGCAAGATTGATAATACTTGAAGGACTAAATTAAAAATAGAGGTAAAGATGAAGGTACTAAATTGTAATAAGTCAAGCCGCTAAACGTGCAATTATTGAAACTATGTTTTCTTATAAATAGAAGCTCATTTCTTCTTTCATTCTCACCAATTCACTAAGACTCATTAGAGCAACTGTAGAGAGAAAGAAGAAGAGTACTATTTTGCTACTTCACTATTGTAGTATCCAGTCTTCTACTAAGGTAAGGGATATTATTTTTGTTAAATATTCGTATGAAATAATATTTTCTTCCATACTCTGTAGTATGTAAGTAATATTATTTCGTTTCATATTCCTTATTCTACATCCATTTTGTTAAGTATTACTTCTATACTCCATAAAATTAGTAGAATATCCTTGAAATTTGCGCTTCATCTAGTATCGTTTCACAAGGATATTTTTCTGAACATTCTTGTTAAATTTTAAGTTTTTCATGTCGGAGTACTATTCATGGGTACTATTAATTTATATGACACTATTCATACGTACGACACTATTCATATGTACGGTACTATTCATGAAGTACTATTCATGGGGTACTATTCATGAAATACTATTCACGGGGTACTATTCACTCGGGTACTATTCACCTGAGGTACTATTCATGATAAAAATTAATTTTTTTCAGTCCAAATTATTTTTGATACAATATTATTCTTGAATTTTACTCCACAAAACAGTATCATGTTGACAATTTGGACATTATTGAATTCTGGATAAATTGAATTATAAATCTTTAAAATTTATCCTTGCTTTCATTTAATTGAATTCTTATATCATTGTTATCATCATCATGCTTATATTATGATGAAAGTCATCTTTAGCCCGTAGTGCATTGATGGACAGTTGTTGGCATGATCATGAACATTGGTGATAACACAAATATCCTTGGCCCGTAGTGCATGGATAATTCGTGGATGTGATACTAATGAATATCCTTGGTTCGTAGTGCATGGATAATTCAGTGATGTGGATTATTTATTGAGCCGAGTCTGTAACGACCCCAAAATTTAAATGATTTAATTCTCACCTTCGGTCGTTAACAATGCATTCAACCTCTAATTTTATATTATTAAACGATAGTACAACCATTGAAATTTGCGAAATAATTAAAATTTTCTATTACAAACTATTCTCATTCCCAAAACTCTCAACCTTTACATTTAAACATCTCAAAATCATTTTAATACTACAAGAGTTTACATTGCAAAACGATATTACAATTCAACATTAATACATTATTTAGAACCTTAAACGTGGTTTAAATAATAATAACCCAGCCAAAGTACATAAATCTTCAAGAATCACATCCGATTCATGTCTTTCAAGTAGCACATAACTTTACCTTGAATCTTTAACTTGCAAAAGTGGTTATTTGCAAGGTTGAGCTCGACAACCCAGCAAGATCTAACAATTTTCATGCATCACGTAACACATAATAGCATGCTTATCATACATCTCATAAAGATTGAACTAACATAACATACATGCTGCAGTTCATATAAAAAGTATAAAGATTGAGTTCCTTACTTAATCAACATTCATTGCTCAATCAATGTAGTCATATACTGACTTTAACGTTTCATGCTTTCAACATATATATAACACATCATGCTATTTGCAATAAAGATGTAAAACAGTTCATCATCAAGTTCACATAGCAAATAGGAACTGAAAGACTTGCCTGGCTCTTAGATTACCAATTACCGAAAAAAGCTGGAATGCTTTGCGTACATCCTACAATAGTTCAAAGGTTCATATTCACATGCATTAGTTACGCATATATAATGAAACCACATTTACTCTTATTCTTAATCTTTTTATAACTTGCGTCTCTTTGAAACTTAATACATATCTTCAGGTGTTTACTCCTCTTCGTATGACACTTATCATTACATAATCCCATTTTGTGTTTCTTTATACTTCTTTCATAACCCACACTTAACATTCATTAAAGTCGTCATAGATTCCATTACCTTATATTAGATGTATTACACTTGTTAACAACAACTAAGTTATATAACCTCCACCTTATATCTCGTTATGCTTCTCTTACAATTGACAGTTAAGTCTTCTAACGCGTATTTACATCCTTTTAAACATATATTAGGTTAATTAATCAAGTTAACATTCAAATCGTTCTTCCAAATTTACCTCATGCTTTCCAAAACATTTACTCAATTGGTACTTAACCTGTAGATAAGTCCCTTATATTGACTCTACACCATTTTGGATATATATTAGGTTAATTTAAATTAAGTTAACCTTTAAATCATGCTTCCAAATTCTTCCTTTAATTGATACTTAATAATAATTTAAGTATTTAAAGTCTTCTGATATGTGTCTGTTAAGTGCTTAATGGACGTTAGAATCGATTATATAACATTTCACTTTACTATACATTAAATCTCTCCTCACTGTCTCTGTTTAGCACATGGCGCTACCATTTACCATGTTTGCTTTCTGATCATCTTCTTGCAAGCGCTTCAGTATGCAGCGGCAGCTTAACTTGACTTGGGTTGCAGCACGGCCACGCTGCAACGCAAACTCAGTTTCTGCAGTTCGCGATAAAGCACTGTTCATCCCAAAACACCCAATTTCTTCACTTCAACAGTAATTTAAGCATACCCAAACATCATAAACTTTGTTAAATCAATTCTAAACATGTATTTATCCATTCCACTTACATAAACATTACATATACACAAATTTGAAGAATCAAACCCTCAATTTTCTAAATTTCTTCAATTTTAACACTTTTAGCGAATTCGATCGCCACGAATTCGTTTCTTAACCAATTAACACGATTCAAACTACGCCATTTTCGTTTCTTAACCTACTAACACAATCCAACATCAAATTGCAGATTATAACACATATTGAGCATGAAATTTTGTACTTTTTTTTTCTTCATACATAACCACTATTATTTCATTTTCTTCCTACAATCCCAATTTCACGTGTTTGATACTCAAACAACACTCATATATGATGATTAACAGATTATAAACCATGTATACATGTATATATATCAATCCAACACAACTACAATTAGAAATTTCAAAGATAGAAGTTAAGATTAGAGTAGATTATACCTTGAATCTTTGTTTGTTGGGAAGAGAATTGTTTTCCCTTGACACTCCAACTCCCTAGCAAAATCTACAGAGAATTTCTCTCTTCCTACCAAGCTCTCTCTCTCTATACTCTGTTATCTAACCTTAGTAAAATAAGACGTGAAGAATAAAATGATATGGCTTTCACCCACGTACTCTTCCGTTAGCAAAAGAATACATCTGCATCAGTTACAATAAGCCAAAGGCCACAAGGCCTTGTTTGGCTACACACAATCCCCCCCCCCCCATTCCAATTTATTTTGATAATATTATATTATATAATTTTTATTTGTCACACCTGTAACCAATTTACATAACTTACAAATTATAATAATTACAATTTTTATTATGATTATTCTGATGATTAATAAATAATTATATATCTAATTTAATTAATAAATTAGACTTAAACATCGCTTTATTTAATTTACTTATTTTCTTTAATATTAAACAACTCGTTTAATTTAATTAATTCATTAAATTAAATCTTCAAAGAATAAAATTTACCTTTGCTTTAATTTAATTATTATACACACGTAACTAAATTATTATACCACAATTTTTAATTTATTTATTTTTCTCAATAAATAAATTATTTAAAATATTTATTTAATTCAATAGATATTTAAAATTAATTATAAAATTCATTTAATTTCTTTAATAGTTAACTTAACTATTAAACCTCACTTTCCCAATATATGAATATATATTTCTCTTCACACCAGATCACATATTACAAAATATATAGCATGTATATATATACACTCAAACTCAAAACATCTCATAATAAGAATTTTAATTATTCATTTCCTATTTTAATAACTTATAAAAATTCAGGTTGTCACATCCTTCCCCCCCTTATAAGGATTCCGTCCTCGAAATCAACGAAACCTCCTTTACTCGGTTTTCACCAAATCTCTTTTCAAAATTTATCATCGAATATCTTCAACACATTACCTTAATATAGGTTTTATTTATTAACACTACCACCATTCTTTATAATAAATTATTGTAAGTTTTATTTCATAACCTTTACTTAGACTCAATTATATTTGAGTATTACATATTCTTTGACCCGTTCATTATCTTTCTCTAAGAATAATTATCATATACTATATTCTCAAACTCTCGGGACATTACAGAGTCTCAACGATAAAATTGATGATAAACTTTTTAAATCATAGAAGATAGTATATATCATGCTCTACTTGACTCTTCTAATGGATTGCTTGTTCCGCTGCAGTTAAAATTGTTGTTATTGTATTCTATCAGTTTAACACTGTTGAAGGCTAATGATAATTTATTCTGCATTATCTTAGTCATAATATTTTTTACTGGGCTAGTTGAGCTCACCCTTTTGCTTTCATTGTTCTTTTCAGGAAATGAGAACTTAGCCAGGACTAGTCGGGGAATGGAGTGACGGTCCGAGATGGTGGCTGTAGTAGTCCTCACTATTTTATAAAATAGTGTGATAATAACTGTAATGAGGACTCCATTTGAGTTTGGATACCGTCTATGAGATAATATTCATATTAAAACTCTCAACTACGTTTTTGTCGTATTGTATAAATAAAGTTTGTATTTAAGTTTTGTACCATGTATTTGGTGACCCAAGATGAGTGATGTATACCTATTTTGGGGGCGTCATAGTTGGTATCAGAGTATAGGGATATGATCCCTGGATAAGATTTGAGACTAGAGCTAGGAGGGGAGAGACGAGTAAATCCGTCGCTAGTATGACCTACCTAAGCTTATTTGTTATTTAATTGGTCGGTCAGAATATAGGGTAATATGTGGCATGTTAATTAACCCTTTTTTTTTGCAGTGTTTGAAAATAACATCTAAAAATTAAGAGATGAACTCATATAGAGTTTTAAGTGATGAATCAAAGATATTCATTTAAAGAATAAATATTAAAGTATAATATTTTGTTATAACAAAGATTTTATTGGGGAGTACTAATTAAGTTATTAAACTTGATTGTAGGATGTCAAGCGAAGAAGAAATTAGAGATATCCATGTGGTGAGTGAAGAATTAATAGTTGCACACGAGCTAGTCGCAAAGGTAGCAGCTAAGAGTGAGGAAGAAGAGGAACCCGAGGAGAATTTATTAGGAGAACTTTATGATCGAAATGTAGAACTACAAAATCGTATTCATGAGTTAGAAGAGCAGGCTGAAGAACGACAGGCGGTCGTGGAGCAAAGAGATGCAACAATTCAAGATTATGTTACCCGATATGTGATGCTTGAACAGAAGCACTCTTTGGCAGAGTATAAGATGATAAAGCTGGAATCTGAGAATTCAAATGTCAATGATCAGCTGAAAGAAGAAACAACTGAACGAGTGAGAATAAAGGATGCATGGGTAAAAGCCACACGACGCGTTGATATTGTGGAAAGAGAAGTCCGATCTAAGATGGCTAAAATAGATGATATGTATTTCTCTTTTTAGATAGCAATTGGGAGAACCCAACATTGAGTTTTGAATTACCCTGTACATTGCGGTCAACCCTAATTCGATATGGATCAAAGATTAATGATTCAGATCATGGATCAGGAATACAATGAAGCAGTTGAGGGTGGAATATGCCCTATAGCGAAAGTCAATTCCAGCGGTAATGATGACACCAAAGGCTGTCCCAAAAAAGTCAAAGTCGGTGGTTCAAGTGAGAGTGCTTTTTGTGACTTCCCAAAAAGCGAGGAACCCGAACGAGGTTATCACAGGTAAGCTAATCATAAACTCTTGCAAATTTTATACCTTATTTGATACCGGTTCTACCCATACTTTTATTTCTCCTACTTGCGCTTAATGTTTAAATTTGACTCCGGAGAAATTAGACTTTGACTTATCTGTTGAAACTTCGTTGGGAGAAACCTTCATTACATCCACTGTTTATAAATCGTGTTTGATTCAAATCGGTACCCTCAAGTTACCTGTCGATCTTATCTCTTTAAAAATACTTACATTTGATGTAATTTTAGGGACTGACTGGTTAACTACTCATCATGCTAAAATTGATTATTTTCGTACGGTTGTTAGCTTTCATATTCCTAACCAACTTATTATGTGAATTCAAGCAACCAAACTGTTAGTTCCTATAGGCACAATAGTTATCTAGAAGGGGGATTAAATAGATATTTTAAAATTTCTTTTGCAAGATACTTGTTAGATTTTTTAATGAACTAATCACATCGGAATTTAGGTTTTGTTTATTTTCCTTTTAAGATAAAACGAGTTAATAGAAGATAAGCAGTTATGATAGTTATAGCAAGAATATAAGAGACACGATGTTTTTAAGTGATTCAGAGCACTCAAGGCTCCTAGTCTACTCTTCTACTTCTTGAGTAGGAAATCCACTAAGGATATCTTTACAATCTTTGAATTTCACAGATTCCTTCAAGACCAGCAGTCTTGGAACTTCTTAGTTCACTTTAGAACTCTTCAAGTCCAGCAGATTTGGTACTTCTCAATTCACTTAGAACTTTTCAAGTCCTTCTGACTTGGGACTTCTTACTTCACTTAAAGATAGTTGAGTTCTTGAATGATGCTACTCAGTGCCGTTAAGCTTGTGTTCGAAAGAACTGAGTAGCTGAGCAAGCTTTCTTTTCAGATCGTAGAGTTGAGCTTTTAGTGTTTTTCAGCGTTTTGTTGTATGCTTGCTTAAAAACTTCTTCTATCTCTGATTTGCATATAAAGTGATTTTAAAATGTATCCATTTGAAGGCTTCCGTTGAAGCATTAAATGCATTTTACATTTCTGAGCACTGATGGTGACTTTCTGCAAATCTTCTGTTTAGCCGTCTGGTCCCACTGACACAGCAGAATGTTATCTCACCTAACACCTGAAAAGGTGTTTTTCAGCTGACTTATAGTACTTTCCTTAGCTTCTTCAATACTTTTCTTTGTTATACTAAGGATAAGTGTTAGGTAAGTGGGATTCTCGAGGATTTCAACGTTTATAATCCATTCCACATTTGTTGCATTTTATTCTTAAACAAATGGGCAAGGCTCGATGCTTCTAAATGCAGACATATGATGCATGTAGACACTCAAAATTTTCTGCACTCCTATTACTAACATTGCAGGAGGGTAGATTCCTCTTTTAGAGATAACCCTGAAAGACAACTTACATCCATTCCGGATACTACCGGAAGTTCAGTTCCAACCCAGAACACAAACCGGGAACATCATCTCAAACCCGGAACACACACCGAGAATGTCATTTCCAATCTCGGAGATAACCCCAAGATATACAGATCAAAAGACCGGCAACAACACCGGAGATGACAGTTCTGTCTCTTGCAATAACATCAAGGCCTTTCGGTTCGATCCCAGAGAAACATCGAGTAAGCAACCCCATCCTTGGTGATAGCCCCAAGAGATGCCATTGCAGTTCCGGAGATAACCCCAGAAATACTTGTTTCAAACATATGCAATCAGCTTCAACCTCAGACATCCTGTCGAGGCACATACACCTCAGACCCGGAGTTGACAACGGGCATATAGGAACACCCACAGATGACAGTGAGACATACAAACAAGCAGCAGTCCAATCTCAGATGTAACCCTGAGCAACGTCTGCTTTCCTCTTAAACCGACGATAACCCCGGTGAGGAGTCACAACGTCATCCTACCATCTCAACAAGATGATATCACGGCATACCAACAAGTAGTCCAATCTCAGCTGTAACCCTAAGCAACGTCTACTTTCCGCTTAAACCCGCGATAACCCTGGTGAGGAGTCAAACGACATCTTGTTCCTTCGACAATGGCACGTCGTCTCAACACTTCATACATACATACATACATACATCCAACAATGTCCCACAAGAGCCGAGGATTGACAATCCCGTGACTACTATTACGCTGGCGATTTCTGGATAGAATTTGAAGCTTGAAGACCATGGGCATAGACCCCTCTTCTTGACTTCGTACAACCTCTAATCCATGTCATTGCGTAACTCTCGACACAAGCGGTTCAAAGAAGGTCAGATATACCTCGTTCGGATGCTCGGATTGAAGTTCTGCAAGTTCGAGCGGACATTACAATGCATGAGTGCACGTCTTGAATGAGAGACAGGACCCACGAGGCTCAGATGCACCACGACCAACTTAAGTAAGCTGCATGGGTCGCCGCAGTGTACTGCTGGCCATCCATCTATATATATAAGCCTTGGGGTCAGCCATTTGAGAAGAAGAGGGAGGGAAAAAGGCGAGGAAGTCCTGTCCATTTTACTCTGTATACACATCTTTTGAGTGTTTCCTCACTTCTAAACAATAGTTAGCTCACATATAGCTATCTTTTTATCCCATGAGAGCGAGTGTTTATCCATTTAAAGTCATAGAAGTCTACTTTGGCAGCCCACTGTAAGCCTTCTTATATTCTATAAAGCCTTCTTCTCATTTTAGCACACATTGTTGTACACATTGAGAGTCATGTGAGTGTGTTTGCCCGGACTTCGGTCCGTGGTTTTCATTTTTGTCTGTATATATACTTATATATATGTATATATTTCATATATGGACTAACATTATCGAGTTATGCCTCGATTTAGCCTTTGACTTTGATGCGAGCGCGTTTAATTGCTTATATATATATATACTTATATATATAAACCGTGGTCGATTTTTTTCCGATGAGCCCGGATTTTATATCCTATATGCGTTAATTGCTTATATATATATATATATATACTTATATATATATTGTTGTCGGACATATCCGATGAGCACCGATTCACATCCCAAGCGTTCGCTTTTTTATATATATATATATATATATTTGTACATATATATATTTACATTCCTGTCCGGCCTGGAGTTTACTTTGTGGCCTTTTACAGCTTTATTTACATTTCGTCTTGCCTGGAGTTTACTTCATGGCAGTTGATTGCTTTTACAGCTTTATTTACATTTTGTCCCACCCGGAGTTCACTTCGTGGTGGTTGATCATGTCCATATATATATATTTACCGCTTTTATATATTTACATTTTCGATCCCCATGGAGTTGCTTCGTGGTGGTTAATCATGTTTGTATATATATATATATATATATATATATATATATATATATATATATTTACAACCTTTATATATATATAACTCGCTATCGCTTTCCATACAAATTGCGAGATCATGTGAGCCTAGAATAATGTGATCACAGAGTTCGGTTTCTTCAATCTAGATTCTGTTCCCATGATGGAAATTTTTCACCAAGTAGCATGTATATTATTTTACGATGTCTCGAATTTCCTTGGATGGTCATCATGCCCATGAAGAGTTCGGCAGATCGTCAGATATTATTTTTTTCGAGAATGCTTCGCATCTCGAAAATAAAAGCAAACAAAAGCCGAACATTTAATAATAAAATGGAAGTATGAAAAGGTCTCAATTCCTATTGAGCACAGGGTTTGAAAAACCTCTTTTACAAAATGTCATTGCTATATCTTGGTGTGAACGAGGCCTCGTAACTTTCAAATAATTGCACATTGATCCACACACACACACACATTCATATAATAATTTCTTTGAAAAGTGGCGGTCTCCGTGGTAACACGGATGTCGGGGGGGTGCCTAACACCTTCCCTCCGCATAATCAAGCCCCCAGACCCAAAATGAAACTCGGTTTTATAGACCCGTCTAGCAGTGTCAAAACACTGGGTCAATGTGCAAACCTTTTCGGTTGCGTTGGTGCAACCAGTTAAATACACCAACTGGCGACTCTTAAAGTCAAATCGTCGACATTATACATGTCGGACCTTTTTCACTTGTTTTTTCAAACAAATCTCACATTAACATGAGAACACCAAAGAACAAGTAACGAAAAGGGACACTTAAAAATCCCGACGTCGACAATGCACTACAATCTTGATCGTAGTGTTTTGCCACATTGACGCTTGATATGGTACTGATAGAAGAGAACACTACGATTTTTCTTAAGCACTGGTAGACTACGATCTTTTCTTGCTTGATTTGCCGACTCAACGCTTCCAAGAGCATACGACAATCTTTGAGTTGGCTCGGTAAGTGTTTAGACCACTGATGAGTGGGATTTATACCCGCGAATCGGATACTTTATGACTTAAATAATTTCCTGAATTCGTAGTTTTTATGTAGTTTTATATAAATATAGTGTTATTGTGCTTAATCGTTGCATTGCAGAGCTTTACAGTGATTTTCCAGCTTTAAAGGGGCAAAATAGTCAATTTATGCATGGTCAGCAACCCTACCAAAGTCCAACTTAAAAAGTCACCACTGGCGCCACCTCCTAAATCTTGATGACATCAGCACCGCGTCGTGGCGCCACTACTTCTCCTTTGGCTCACGTTGCAGCGCGAGCTCCGTGTCCCAGATTCTAATATAGCGCCGTAGCGCCATCTAATGCTTGGTGTCCCGTGCCGCGGCGCCACCTCCGGTGCCCAGGCAGAGAGAAGTGATTTTTGACCTAGCAAAAGGAAGGATACTGGTATAAGAAGGAGAGGAGGCTCTGCATAACACACACGGAGTAGATCGGAGATAGAGAGATAGCGTAGATTAGTTTTCTCTGTAATTTCTCTTCCTCTCTTAGATAAATATTTGTAAATATAGATTTATTAGATTAGGGAGAAGTTTTGGTATTTCTTTAGAGCATCAAGAGCAATGAGCTATATGGACTGGAGAGTTTGATTTGAGTAGAATGCTTAGAGATTGAAGGGCCTTGACAGAGTTTCTTCTTATCTATTTATTTTTTCTGATTTTATAATCCATAAATGTTGTCTTTATTGCTACTTGTATTTTGTTCAATAACTATGAACTGAATATTTGCTTTAAGGTTATAATGGAACCATTTTTTTATTTAAATTGACTGTCTTATCTCTTTGGTTGGCACCATATGATTTGGTTCGATATATTTATGCTTAATGATTCTCACTAAGACATTAGTGATGATTTTGGTAATTTACATGATATCGACAGAAGAATTATAGATTTACACCTTAATATATTGACATGTGATTATGGGTTTCGACTGTACAAGTTGTGCGTAGAATAGACATATATCTGTGCACCGCGTGCGACCTAATAGAGAGCTTTTGCTTAAATCCTTATTCTGATCAATTCACATAGACATATGTAGGATTGTATCTAGCTTGGGCGTTCTTTTCTGTTCTATTCGCTATCGGGTGGATCTGGAAAGGATATGTTCGTACATACCTCGATAGAGGTGTATGAGCACTTGTGTGTTCTCGGTCGACCAATTATCGTGACCATTTAGGCCATAGAGAGAAGGGTAGCTAGTTTGATGAAACATAGTACGCCAGGTGTTCGACAGAATGCCTGAGTGGGGTGAAGTTATAACCTTAGCTTGTTATTCCCCAGATTACCATTTGTTATCCATTTACTTGCTTTGATAATTAGTTATGCTTAGACTAATCACTCTTTCATCTATTTTGTTCGAATAAGACTTTAGCGAGATAAATTCGGTATTTGGTAAATATTAGTGACAGTTCCTCGTGGGTACGACACTCTACTTATCACTATATTACTTGTTAGACCGCGTATACTTGCGCGTGTTTAGTGATCGGTTATCCGACCAACAACCATTCTAAGATTCAGAGTGAGGTCCTCCAAGGTAGACAAACTACGATTCTCGATACTCTACGATTCTGCCTTGGATTCTGCAATCTCTTGACTAGCTCGATAGACTACGATTTCGTTAAAGCCTATCTATTACATCTCAAGGGATAGATCAACCTAACATCTTTGATCTTTTCTTTTATACATTCATTTACAGAATGATAAACATTAAAGCTCAGATCAACCTAACAAGTTTGATCTACCACTAAGTCCTTGTACATGTATTCCTTGAAGGACTTTACATATAGGCATGAATATATAACTTTCAATATCAAATTTAAATATACAATTTCCCAACAAACTCCCCCTATTTGATGTTGATATAACCAAGGAGATTTGTATCATGATCATCAATTTCTAGATGCAGTTGCTAGGAAGTAAATATGACTTAGTGTTTCAGTGAGCAGCTGAAATCTTTACAGAATAATCATGAATTTATTGATGTTTGTAAGGATAGATATTACAATAATTCTTAGTTACATCAATAAGAAATAAAATTCAACTTATCTCTATTTCTTCTGCCTTTTGCACCTTGGAGGATTTGCATGCTCTGCAGCTCTCCTTCTCCTGCTGGCTTCGTCTCTCCATGGTATATCTTCCAGCTCACTTTGACTCAGCCTTTTTGTATGATCATGTCTATTCATAAAGGCAGGGTCTCCAATTGGCATATGTAGGCCAGCAGTGGTTACCCCTTGTGAGCTGGGAGATGGCCCTTGACTCCTTAGCGGTTGTGCCATGATAATTTGCTGCTATTCAGATTGTGGAGTCTGCTGGTGAAGCTGTCTTGAGGGAGGGCTCTTTAAGATTGAGCAATGAACTTGCCTCTGCCTTTACCTTTCTCTCCTTCCCCTTTATTCTCCCTCTTTATGTCAGCATAGAGGGTTCAAATGTCTTCAGATAGTCGATGCATACCTTGGACGAGCTTGTGGAGCTAATTCTTAGATTGAGCATTATCTTCACGATTTTCTTAGACCAAAGAATCAGTTCGAGATGTGCTTTTTGTAGAATGGCCAAGACAGTTTCTGTTAGTTTCATTTGTCCCATGGAAAATGCTTGGAATTCTTGCATTGAGGTTCATAGACTTGATAGACTTTCCATCATAAGTTTATTCTGAGATTACTGAGTCTTTTGCAATAGGAAACCGCTTCTCTTGTTTCGGCGCGACTTGAAAGTGAATTTGATCCCTTTCATTGATACTTTAGATCATTTCTTTGATAATCTCTCTAAACTTCTTTGTAAGCTCAGTACTCAGGTTGCTGGGGAGGGTGTTGACAACATCGATGAAATGAGTCAGCCTCATATGAACAAGTTCAGAGTGAACTTCAAGATCTTCTTAAATATGCTTGGTCACCTTTTGAGATGCATTAGACAACTCCGTTTTTGTGGGAAGATCTGAGATAAGCTCAAGGAGTTGTTGAGTATCTGGAGGAAAGGTTCTAGTATTTTGTTCTTGCAGATTGTAGAGAGAAAGTTCAAGATTAAAATAATTATTAGTTGATGATGATGGAATATATGAAGGAGGGGCAGGTGTGTGAGGTTGAGCTTCAAGAGGAGGTGATATTTATGCTTGCTGAGTGGTGACTCTACGATTGGAATAAGATCAAAATTCATAGAGTAAGAGATTGGATCAACATAAAATTAGACAAATTTGGTACTTCGGTTGCAGAATGTTGGGATTCAGTAACTGGAAATTGGTTTAATGGATAAAGTATCACTTCCAACCATCTTGGTAATTTATAGAATTGGTTGAAAGTTGATGGACAACAGTGATTAATCCTGAAAGAGATGGGAATAGATTGTACCTCACGCCCATTTTCTGTAGAGGGACCGTTAGTGTTCAGCTTTTGGGAAAAAGTGAGGTTGCCTGGGAATCCATGAGCTAGTACAAAGATTGCTGGATAAGCTTTGAAGGTCCAGAACATGTGATCTCGAGAGTTGAGGATTTGTCCTCTGTGAAAGGGCAACATAGGAAAATAGGAGAACAGTTGATTGTAGTTGGCTCTTTTATATCCATCCCATCCCACTGCTATAATTTCAACTTCATGATCCTCTTCTTCTTCTCGATCTTCATTTTATATTTCCACCACATCAATCATCTCCACTTCTCTTCTCTGTTCTTCTACCCTCTCCACCTCCATAGCTTCAACCCTCTCCATTTCTACGGTTTCAGAAGCTAAGATCTCTTGAGGAACTGAGGAAGGTTCATGATAATTTTTTTGTAGTTCCTCCTTAGCAGTAGTCTTCTTTGTCACAGGAACTTCGTGAGGCTCCCCTTCGATTTGATCCTCTACCTATTCTAGTTCTTTAGGAAGCTCCCCTCAACCCGAGCTGTATTCTCCTTAATAGCTTCAGATTGCTCTTTCTCAGCAGCTATTCTTCTGTCTTCCTCCTTTAAGACTCCTTCATTGACAAGAATGTATTTCTTGACAAGCTTTCTCTTTATTTTCTTAAGCTGAGCCACAACCTCAGTACCCTTTTCAGCTTCATATCTAAAAGTTTTATCTGGTTGAGAAACTGTTGCAGCATCTACTTCTGGAGTGACATTAAGTCTGGACTTTACGATCGGTAGTGACTCTACGATCGAAGACTTCTTTGATTTATGGCCGTTTTTTCCTTCTTAAGCAGTTGAGAGATGGTAGCTTTGTCTTCTTCCTCCTCAGACTGCTTTTCTTTCCTCTTCATTTCCTTCTGAGTTTCAGTGCCAGAACTCTCTTGGGGTGCATCAGTTGTTGAGCCTTGAGGCTCCTCTGTCATCTGAGCCTTCATTTTCCTGCTACCTTTGCTTTTCCTGACCAAAGCGATGGGTTCCTCTTTATTAATTTCTTCTTCTTCATCAGTTTCCTTCACAACTGACATATTTCTTGGTAGCCCAGACTTCTTTGCTTCACCAGTCCTTCCACTGGATTCAGACATCATTTTGACATTTTATGCAGGATTTCTCTTCTAGTTTTGAAATAGCTGCTGGGTCATTTTTCTGTTGGGGTTGATAGATTCTCCTTCATTGTCCCCAATTTTGTCACTTAGAGCCGATTGCAGAATCATGCTTATGAACCGCCCATAGAGAATCTTTCCAGAGTTCTTTAATTTCTTTGAACTGAGTATCCACTTCCCAATCCAGTCAATAAGTAGGGCCCCATAGTTGAGTTGAATCCTGAACTAGATTGATGTCCTGAGCTTCAGTTGGACTTCATTTATAGAGTCGTGGCCAGAGCTTTTATAGCATATGCACTTCCCAACAATGTCGGCCAGAAACTTATACTTCTAGGGAAACTCTTTCTTCCTGTATGCCTTGACGTTCTAAAACTTTATGTGACGCATCTTCTTCAGACCTTCATGAAAGTTGATGACCTCCATAGATGTAAGTCCCTTTGATTTGAAACCTAGGGCTAGGTTTATATCTTCAGCCTTGAGTTTAATTTGTACTCCCTTGACCCTTGTAGTGATGATGTCGTTCTCAAGGACTCCATTATTATAGAACTCTTTTACCAGCTTTGAATATATCCATGTACTGGTGCTTAAAGCTTCTTCCAGACCAGCTTTCTTTAGAAGAGATAGAATCTTGTGAAATTGTGGGTCAGCTATCTTAAACTCGTTGAAGCACAGTTGGTAACCAGAGATAACATTTGAAGTCGCCATTGATTTTCTTGAACTGAGGTTGGTTGAGCGTTTCTGAAAGTTAGGGTTTTTGCTGGTAGGGAGAGAGAGGAATGAACTTTTGAACTTCTGAGGTGACTTTTCAAAAAGACCTTTTCAAACTGTATTTATAACTTCCCTTCTCTTGAGCTGCTTAGTGGGGCATGTGTCGAGTCCTGCTTGGTTCCACGATATTTAATGATGTGGAAAATACTGATATGCCCTTAGCTCCCCCTGAGCTAGTGTATTCTTTGGGAGGACTACGATCGTTGAGGTTGCACTACGATGTTGAGTTCATTGCTGGATCTACTCTACGATCGTTGTCTGTCCTGGTCCTTGTGATGAACTTTGACTTAGCATTCCTTCTGGGTTAAGGTAGCTCAGGAAGGGTCAACCTCTTAGAATGAACTAAGGATCAGTTTTATCCCTGAGGCGTTTATCAGAGGGATTGCTTGGATTTGTTAGGAATGTTGTCCTCACAAGATGCTTCTTTGACATGTCGAGGCAGTTCTATGATCGTGGTTCTTCTTGAGTCACATCTATGATTTTGAACATATCCTTTATATCTTCATTGTTAGCATAAACTAGAGGAAGGAGTTTAAGGATGTAGATTTAGCATGCCTAACTCACTTATCAATTTATTTAATCTAGATTCATCTAGAGGCTTTGTAAAGACATCAGCAAGTTGATTTTCAGTAGGGATGTATTGTAAAGATATAGTTCCATTTTGAACATGATCCCTAATAAAATGACATCTTATTTCTATATGCTTAGTCCTAGAATGCATGGCAGGATTGTGTGTTATTGCTATGGCACTCGTGTTATCACAATGGACAGGTATAGATTTGAAATCAAATCCATAGTCTGCTAGCTGATTTTTCACCCATAAGATTTGGGCACAGCAGCTGCCAACAAAAATGTATTCAGCTTCTGTTGTTGAGGTAGATACTGAGTTTTGCTTCTTGCTGAACCAGGACACAAGTCTGTTCCCTAACAACTGACATGTACCACTGGTGCTTTTCCTATCGATCTTGTAGCCTGCAAAATCAGCATCTATATATCCTGTCAGTTCAAAGGAGGACTCATTGGGATACCAAAGTCCCAAGTGAGGTGTGCCTTTGAGATACTTGAAAATTATTTTTACAGCAGTTAAGTGTGATTCCTTAGGATTAGCTTGAAATCTAGCACATATACATGTTGCAAACATTAAGTCTAGTCTACTGGCAGTTAGATATAGAAGAGAGCCTATCATACCTCTGTATTGAGTTATGTCAATACTTTTACCTTTCTCATCTTTGTCAAGCTTGATTGCTGGAGCAATTGATGTTTTCATGGGAGAGGCTGATTCCATGCCATACTTTTTAAGTAAGTCTTTAATGTACTTGGCTTGGTTTATGAAGATACCTTCATCAGTCTGCTTTATTTGTAATCCAAGGAAGAAATTTAGCTCACCCATCATACTCATTTCGAACTTGCTCTGCATAAGCTTGGCAAATCTCTTGCATAGTTTTTCGTCAGTAGATCCAAAGATAATGTCATCAACATATATTTGAACTAATAGGATTTTGTTTTTATGCTTTCTAAGGAATAATGTTGTGTTTACTCTCCATCTAGTGAAACCATTTTCAATAAGAAAGTTAGTTAATGTTTCATACCATGCTTTAGGTGCTTGTTTAAGTCCATATAAGGCTTTGTCTAATCTATAGACATAATTAGAGAGTTGGATTGATAAAACCTGGAGGTTTCTCCACATATACTTCTTCTTGAATTTCACCATCCAGGAATGAACTCTTGACATCCATTTGAAAGTCTTTGAACTTCATGTGTGCAAAAAAGGCAAGGAATATCCTGATGGCTTCTAATCTGGCAATAGGTGCGAAGGTCTCGTCAAAGTTGATGCCTTATTCTTGAGAGTAACCTTTGGATACTAGTCTTTCCTTATTCTTTGTTATCACCCCATCTTCATCCATCTTGTTTTTGAAGACCCACTTGGTTCCAATGACTAGGTGGTTTCTTGGTCTTGGAATTAATCTCCATACTTTGCTTCTCTCAAACTGATTTAGTTTCTCTTGCATTACTTTTATCCAACTTGAGTCTTCCATAGCATCTTCTATCTTCTTAGGTTCCATTTGTGACAGAAAGCTTAGATAAAAACACTCATTCTGGGTGGCAGATCTTGTCTTGACTCTTACATTTGGATCTCCAATGATTAGGTCTTGAGTGTGATCTCTTGCCCATCTGTTTCCTGTTGGAACATCTATCCTGATGCCTCCTTGTCTAAGTTCTTCAAGATCAACCTTTACTTCTTGATGTGTAGGTTCGTTGTCTGGAATATCTTTTTTTATGATCTCCTCTAAAGGCTCAAAGATTTCATTTTCTTGGGCTCGACTGCCTTGTTCATAGTGTTTGAGTTCTCATTCGTAGTGTCTGAGTTGTCATTCGTAGTGTCTTGAGACACAATTTTGTCCAAATCTGTTTCATCGAAGATGATGTGAATCGAGACTTCAACACTTAGCGTCTTCTTGTTGAACACTGTTGGTTGATTTCACAATCAAAGCAAACGTGCAAGTATACACGATCAACAAGTAATATAGTGATAAAATAGAGTGTCGATCCCTCGAGAATTCCAATTAATAAATTCCATCTACTAAGTATCAGATCAATTCAATTTTATTTAAACAACCAAAATTGTGATCTTTAAAACTAAGAAAACAAATTTTACTAAAGCAAGAAATTATTCTAAAAGAAAAATAAATAACAAACTAAGAATTGTTTGAATGCAGATAAATGATAATTAAGACTCCAATATTCCCAATTATGATTATTAAATCAATTATCCAATTATCCCAATTATTATGTTCATCAATTGTTAATGTGGATTTCTCAAATTCCAATGACCTCTCTCGAGTGATCAATTGCCTTCTATTTAACCCAGATTAATTTTCCTATATCTCTATGCAAAACAATTGAATTAAACTCGTTACAATCCCAATTCCTTATGTGTTATATGCGGCAAATAGATATTCTCATTCTATTCACAAACCTAATTATTCATCATGCAAATAACTAAGTCACATGTCACCGCTTTCAGCTTCTAACTCTAGAATTCCTTTCTCAATTCCTTCTAGAGTAACAAGGTAATTATTGGCCAGATAATTAATCAATAAGTACAAGGCATGATGAACAATTCACTTCAATATAAATAATTGGAATAAATTAAATAATCGCTAATAACCATAAAAGGTTCCATTGGAATCTTAATAAAAGAAATTAGTTCATGATTTTAAATAAAAACCAACAATAATTGATAAATCATCCTTAATGAATTACACAATTTAAAAGAATAAAGAAGAAGAAGAACTCCAATCCCAAGCCTTCAGATCCGCTTCTTGCTCCTTGATCAATTTCCAATTGTGTAAAAAATTCGCCTCCCAATTCAATATAAAGAAGCCTTTATATACTCCCTTCTTCGATCCACAATCCAATTGCCCATCAACTTCCTCAAGTGTCCACCTCAATATTGATTTTAATGCCAAGTCAACGCCTCACGCTGCGTCCTCGACCAGAAGCAAATCGAGGCCCAGTACCCGTGCCAACAGAATTAACTCCGTGAGGCAAATACCGACGTTTGCCATGCAAAAACTTGACAATCTTGCCACTTCTAACCCAAATGCTACCAAACATTCCAACCGTGCATAATCCTGCCACAACACAACTTGAACAAGTAAAATGACTCTAAAATGCTTTGGAAACACAACAAATTAAGGTCAAACATATCCAATTCATGGGTATATTACCCAATCATCAAACACTCTATAAGCCTGACTGTCTATAGCATATCCGAGAAAGATTCCTTCATCTGAATTAAATTAAAACTTTGTCAGATACTATTTTTCATTGTTGAGAATATAGCATGCAGAACCGAATACATGAAAGTAGCTGACACTTGGCTTTCTTCCTCTCCACAGTTCGTAGGGAGTCTTCTTTAACGTAGAGCGCACAAGAGATCTGTTTTGAGTGTATCATGTAGTGTTGACAGCTTCTTCCTAGAAGTATTCAGGCAGACGGGCTGTTGCTAGTAGAGTTCTTCAAGCCTCAATCAACATTTTGTTCTTTCTCTCAGCTACTCCATTTTGCTGAGGAGTTCTTGGTGCTAAGAAGTTGTGACTTATGTCATTGTCTGTGCAGAACTGGTCCATCTCAGAGAAGTCGAATTCTCTACCACTCCTTATAGCCTTGATTTTCTCCCCTTTCTCGTTCATCACCAGTCTAAACATCTTGATTAGTTGGGAGCTTATTTCATCTTTTGAGTTTAGAAAGAACACCCATGTAAATCTGGTAGTCATCCACTACAACCAATGAGTATTTCTTCCCTCCAAGGCTTGTTGTTAGAATTGGCCCAAATAGATCCATATGAAGTAACTGCAGAGGCTTGTCAATTGAGTTAACAGTTTTACTCTTAAATGAGCTTTTAGTCTGTTTTCCAAGCTAACAGGCATTGCATGGCCTTTCTTTGACACAGCTGAGCTTGGGTAAGCCTGCTACTAGATCCTTGGAAGCCAGTTTTTACATGCTTTTGAAGTTGAGATGAGACAACCTTCTATGCCACAGCCAACTCATTTCTTCAAAAGCTTTAGCAAGAAAGCATATTACCTCATTAGAACTCAGTTGACCAAGATTAACAGTGTAGACGTTCCCTTCTCTTGTTCCGGTCAACTTTATAGAGAAGGTCTTCAGGTCTCTGACTTGACATTGATTTCTAAGAAAGCATATGATTATTGGACCCTCTTTCTCTATGAAGTTAGACAGGAGGGCTTTGTTCTCGGTCATGTGCCTTGAGCATTCACTGTCCATATACTAAGTTGTGATCGTGGAGCTCTATACCTGTGGCAAGATTAGACTCTCATTTTGGTACCCATACTTGGATTGGTCCTACATTGTTAGTACCCTTGATAAAAACTAACAATAGCACATCAACTTAAAAGAATAAAGAATAAATCAAATTACACAATTTAAAAGAATAAAGAAGAAGAAGAACTCCAATCCCAAGCCTTCAGATCTGCTCTTGCTCCTTGATCAATTTCCAATTGTGTAAAAAAATTGTCTCCCAATTCAATATAAAGAAGCCTTATATACTCCCCTTCTTGATCCACAATCCAATTGCCCATCAACTTCGTCAAGTGTCCACCTCAATATTGATTTTAATGCCAAGTTTACGCTTCCTCACGCGCGTCCTTGACCAGAGCAAATCGAGGCCCAGCGCCCCGGCGCTGTCATGCAGAAACTTGACAATCTTGCCATTTCTAACCCAAATGCTCCCAAACATTCCAATCAAGCATAATCCCCGCCACAACACAACTTGAACAAGTAAAATGACTCTAAAATGCTTTGGACACAACAAATTAAGGTCAAACATATCCAATTCATGGGTATATTACCCAATCATCAAATACTCCCAAACTTAAGTCGTTGCATGTCCTCAAGCAACAAAACACAACCAACATGAAGAACGAAACATCATGCAAATGCAAATAATCTATATGACCTTAATTATAGCAATTCAATAGTTGACGAATGTCCACGGCCTCAGAAAAATCACAAAAACATGCTAATACATCATGTTAAAGCAGATCAATAATATCCCAACAATCAATCAATCAAAATCTGTTATTACTGATATTGTGAGTGTGTGTTCAACAACCATGCTAACCAATGAAAAGCAAAAATCTAAAAGATAATAAATTTCATAATAAGCTTCATACAGTTCAACTCAAGAACTCATCAAATAAACTAGATTTAACTGAAATTAAACAATCACCAAAATTCAGGGGTCAACATGAAATACTTATGCTTATTTTTTTTTAGACGGGGGCATTTTGCACTTTTCCCGCTTTATTTATTTATTTTTTCTCATGACTATGCATTGTCTTATTCCCTTAGGCTTTTTAATGCTACCTTAACGAGCTTTCGACCAATGACTCCCAAGCCATTAAGACCTTAGGGCGCTAGGTGTAGAGACAATCCCCTCGGGCTTACTTACTCAAGTAACAAAGGCCACAAAACTAGACAAGCACGCCACGGTGTTTATTTATTTATTTTATAGCTTATATACTCCATATATTTTTCCCCCAAACTTGAGTTCATATCTAAATTCAGTCTTCACTAACTATTTAACTTGCTCTTTCATTTCACTAGCATTCATCCTTTAGAACTCTATTATCTATCCATTTTAACTATCATAGCTAACATGGTCATTTTGCAAAATGTGCTATCCTTGAAATATCAGTGTCAAACAGATAGGGATTCAAATCATGTCAAGAAAATCATATCACTAACTCAACAATCCTTACTAGACTTGTTCATGCAATTTTAAGTTCATCATTGGCCTTCAAATATACTCACTATCAAAAGCTGGAATTAACATGCAATCCTAAATGCAACATTTATAATAAACAAAACATCCACAAACTATTAACAATCATAGCTCACTCATGCAACATAAAACTAAACAACTACCCCCAAACTTATCTAGAGCAATGTCCTCATGCGAAATATAAAGCAAAATAAAACAGAGGACTTCCCTGATGAGCTTAAGTCTCGTGTGGAGCATCATCATCCTCGCCATCTCTAGATCGATGGAGGAGGAAAATCGGTAGGATCAAGGCAGACGGAACCGACCGAGACTCACACCCTAAAAAAATTTGGACGCTCATAGCATTTTCGAGTCGCAAACCGTCAACCAAATATTTATAGATAACATCTCGCGCGTTCAGACAAAGCGATATTTTGGGCTTCAATATTGTAGAACCATCCATTAACTTCTCGTTGGACTGCTTCGGGAACCACACCTCGATAAGCTGCAGACGAGGGACCATAAGTAGGTGGAGCCTGAGTTGGTGGAGCTTGAGATTGTTCGACTTGGGGAATTATGAAACCCAATCCCCTAGGGTGGTTTGCTCCACTAGTCCACACTTTGTACCTACTTATCAACTTATGGTCCAACACGGGCATCGGTGTTTGAATCATCTCGTCTGACTTCCATTTGACTTCGAACTTAGCACATAATACGCAGATTAGAGACGGGTGTGGTAACCCTCCTGTGGTTCCTCCGCGAGATGCTCAGAGGACAGATTGCTGAATGAGATGGCCTACATCAATTTTAAATCCTTTGATTATGGAGTATAAAAGCACCGCTTGCTCCTCGGTCATACGACTCACATGGGTGCATGTCATGAGTTTTATGTAAATAAACGCATACCATACCTTCCCATATAAGTTTCGAGATTCGCTAGTGGAAAGGTCATGCTTCCGCTGCATGTATCGGCCCATGTGGTGCCCGGTACCGACAAAGTTCACGAATTATCCGCTTCATAATCCGACCCATCACTCACAAAACCATGCGTTGCTCGCTGCTTAGTCCCTCCATCGGCAAATGATAACACTTGTTGAAGTCTTCTTTGCCAATTTCCACTGTTTTGCCCCTTACAAATACACCGTAATGATAGTGTTCAAGCACGTTGGCATAGAATTCCTTAACAACCGCAATCACCGCCGGATCTGGTTGCTTTCGGAGTGTGAACCAATTTCTCTCCGCTATCATCACTGCCAACTCCCCATCCTTTGCTTGATCTGGTCTCAGGCCACGTTCTGGGACTAGTGAGCGGGTAGCCATGTGGTTATAGCGTTCATGGGCCTCAATGAGATTTAATCGTCATTATCAAATCTCTGAGGGGATGAACCCTAAACCTCACCGCGTTGACGTTTTGAAGCCATGTAGAATTAACCTGTCTTGTTCTTTAATGAGTAATGAAATAGTTGTGGTGGAGAAGTGCTTGAAGTAGAATTGGAAACAGAGTGATAGAGAATGAGGTGTGGAAGGGATCTAATAAAATAGATGTATATGTGTGATAGAAGTGCAAAAGGTGTAGGAGTTATGTTGCATGAAGAGTCCTTATCATGGACGGTTATATTTGAAAACTCAACTCGGCTTGGGCACCGAAAGTTAATGTGATGTCCAGAGCGCCGGCGCTATAAGTCGTACGCATGACACGCCTTAGCGCCGGGGCTCTGGAAATGAGCTTGTCTACGCCAATGACGCCAGATGTCGTGGTCGTGAGAAACTCCTCAGTGTCGGGGCGCTTGAATTGTACTAATGTACAAATGGCGGGCGCTGCATCGTGGGTGAGTGATTAGCTTTTAACGCAGGGCGATGGTCGCGTTCGAGCTTTGAATCTCACCGTGATTATCTGATCGTCCCCATGCACAATGACTATGTTGAAGCACAAATCCTCAATCTGCAGCATGAAACTCATTTAACAAAATATTATGCAACTAAATAAATAAATAAAGAATAAAAATAATAATAAAAATGATTGGGTCGCTTCCCAATAAGCGCTTGTTTACAAATCATTAGTTAGCCCGACTTTTGTCGTCATGCTCAATTATCCACCGGATCGGAGAGGTTCATGATCGTAGTTTGACATTCGATGGGTCCACTCCAAAGAATGTTTGAGTCTTTGACCGTTAACCTTGAATGTGCGCTGCTTTGAATTTGGTTTCTCGATCTCGATATTACCATGTGGTGTAATGTATAAACCGTAAAAGGTCCCGACCAACGAGATTTTAGTTTCCTCCGTGAAATAACCGCAATCTTGAGTTGAAAAGCAAGACTTGTTGGCCTTGGTTCAAACGCTTTTATCGAGAATTTTCTTATCGTGCAAGCTTTGACTTTCTCCTTATAGAGTTTTATGCTTACATAGGCGTTGAATCGAAATTCATCCATCTCGTTCAATTGCAGTAACCTTTTCTCGTCCGCTTCTTGTACATCGAAATTGAGCTTCCGAATGGCCCAATGTGCACTATGTTGTAGCTCGACCGGGAGGTGACACGCCTTTCTGTAAACCATTCTATAAGGTGACATACCGATCTTATTCTTATATGCTGTACGATATGTCCATAGAGCATCGTCAAGACGTAAGAACCAATCTTTTCGTGAGGGATTGACTACCTTTTCCAGAATTTGCTTGACCTCCCTATTCGAGACCTCAGCTTGACCATTGGTTTGGGGATGATACGCTACGCAATTTTATGATTTAACACCATACTTCACCAAAGAATTTTGTGAATCGCTTATTGCGTAAATGCGCTCCTCATCACTTATTATTGCCCGCGGTGTTCCGAATTGTGTGAAGATGTTTTTCTTTAAGAAGCAGAGAACAACGTTGGCATCATTCGTGGGTAACTCTGCAGCTTCTACCCATTTGGAAACATAATCCACCGCCAACAAAATATACTGATTATTAAAAGATGAGGGGAACGGTCCCATGAAATCGATTCCCCAAACGTCGAACAGTTCTACCTCCAAAATAGAGTTGAGTGGCATTTCATTTCGCTTGGAGATATTACCTATGCGTTGGCATCGATCACACTTTAGTACATAGAGATATGCATCCTTGAATAAGGAAGGCCAGTAAAATCCTGATTGTAACACCTTGGCTGCAGTTCGATCACCGAAATAATGGCCCCCATAATCTGAAGAGTGGCAATGACCCAATATATTGTCCATCTCTTCATGTGGAATACAGCGTCTAATCATTTGATCCGCGCAGGCTTTAAACAAGAATGGTTCATCCCAATAGTACTGCTTCACGTCATGGAGGAATTTCTTTCGTTGTTATGAGTTCAAATTCGGTGGTAATACCTTAGCAACCACGTAGTTCACATAATCAGCATACCAAGGCAGTGTTGTGGTTACTCGGAGAAGTTGTTCATCCAGAAATTTCTCGTTAATCAGTGCATTGTCTTTTCTTTGTAACTTTGCATTTTCCAACCGCGAAAGATGATCCGCCACTTGATTTTCTGTACCCTTTCTATCCCGGATCTCCAAATCAAACTCTTATAGCAATAACACCCACCGAATTAACCTCAGTTTAGCATCTTTCTTCTCAATCAGATATTTGATGGTAGAATGATCCGTGTAGACGATTACCTTGGTCCCAATGAGATATGCTCTGAATTTATCGAAGGCAAACACAACTGCAAGTAGTTCTTTTTATGTGGTTGTGTAGTTCAACTGCGCATCTCTCAACGTCTTGCTTGAGTAATAAATTGTGTGAAAAATCTTGTTGTGACGTTGTCCCAGTACAGCTCCCACTGCATAGTCACTGGCATCGCACATCAATTCGAACGGTAAAGACCAATCGGGTGCCACAATGATTGGACCAGAAACCAACTTCTTCTTTAATACCTTAAATGCCTCGACACATGTTTGATCCATTTTGAAGGGTACGTCTTTCTCTAACAGGGAACACAAGGGTTTTAAAATTTTTGAAAAATCTTTAATGAAGCGTCTGTAGAAACCCGCATGTCCCAAGAAGCTCCAGATTCCCTTCACAGATGCTGGAGGAGGTAATTTCTCAATAGTCTCAATCTTTGCTTTATCCACCTCTAACCCTGCTGCAGAAACCCTATGCCCGAGAATAATCCCTTCTTTCACCATAAAGTGACATTTTTCCCAGTTAAGAACCAGATTAGTCTCCACGCATCGTTTCAATACTAATATCAGATTTTGAAAGCAAAGATCAAAGCTATCACCAAACACAGAAAAATCATCCATAAATACCTCCAAATTTTTCCCGACCATATCGAAGAAGATCGCCATCATGCACCGTTGAAAGGTTGTTGGTGCATTGCATAAACCAAAAGACATACGCCGAAATGCAAACGTACCGTATAGGCATGTGAATGTCGTTTTCTCTTGATCCTCCAGTGCTATGGCAATTTGATTATATCCAGAATAACCATCCAAGAGACAATAAAAATGATGTCCTGCTAGCCTATCCAACATCTGATGAATGAATGGAAAGGGGAAGTGATCCTTACGTGTGGCTTTATTTAGCTTGTGGTAGTCCATACATACTCTCCATCCTGTAACTGTTCAAGTAGGGATGAGCTCATTAGCTTCATTCTTCACCAATGTTATACCCCCTTTCTTTGGTACGCATTGTACAGGACTCACCCACGAACTATATGAGATCGGGTAAATAATGCTAACATCCAACCACTTTATAATCTCCTTTTTCACTACCTCCTTCATGATGGGGTTTAGCCTTCTTTGCATCTCGATGGTTGGTTTTGCCCCTTCTTCTATTAAGATTTTATGCATACAGAATGATGGGCTAATACCTCCTAATGTCCGCTATAGTCCACCCAATTCATTGCTTTTGAATTCTCGCAAGACCCGTAGTAGCTTTCTCCTTTTGATCGCTTAAATCATGTCAAAACAATAACCGGTAGGGTATCGTCTTTTCCCAAATAAGCATACATCGCAGATGGGATGGTAATGGCTTTAATTCCAAAGACCGGTGGCTCTTCTATCAAGGTTTAAACTTTTTACCTTCCGCTTTCGCCCTCTATGGTGTCGAAAGATTGAGTGCTTTTCCGAAAGACTGATGGTGTGTCTAGCCATTTGACATATTCGATATCCTCTTCAATACCACATTCGTTTGTCCCGAGTAAAATGGATTCAAGTGGGTCCTCCGAATAATTTGTACTGAATTTATGATTCACCAATTCCTCCATGATATTAACCCGCATACATTCACCTTTTTCTTTTGGGTAAGACACTGACTTGAAAACGTTAAAGGTGACCTGTTGATCTTCAACTCGCATTGTCAATTCACCTTTTTGAACATCAATCAATGTTCTGCCTATTGCCAAAAATGGTCGCCCTAGAATGATCGGGATTTCACTGTCCACTTCACAATCCAGAATAAAGAAATCCGCGGGGAAGATGAATTTATCCACTTTTACTAGCACATCTTCAACAATACCTCATGGATATGTAACCGATCTATCCGCTAACTGCAAACTGATATTCATTGGTCGTGGAGCCTGAAGTCCGAATTGGCTGTAGACGGATAATGGCATTAGATTTATACTGGCCCCCAAATCACATAATGCTCATCCCAAAAATTGATTTCCAATCTCACACGGTATATTAAAGCTACCTGGATCCTTAAGCTTCGGCAGCAACTTATTCTGAATGATAGCACTGCATTCTTCAGTCAATGCTACTGTTTTAAATTCACCCAATTTCCTCTTCCTCGACAAAACCTCCTTCATAAACTTCGCAGAAACTCCCAAGATCTGCTCCAAGGCTTCTGCAAGGGATGTTGATATGCAACTTCTTGAAGATATCCAAAACCGTGAGAACCGCTTATCCAACTTGGATTTTTGAAATCTCTGCGATATATGGTATGGGAGGCATTAGACCGGGTTGTTCCGAATTTTTCACTTGAGGTCTCATCTTGACGCTTTTCGCCTCCACCACTTCCTCTATTTCAATCACGCATTGTCCTCCTTTTTTCTATCCGTGATCGATCATTGTAATTCTTTTCCACTTCAGAGAGTTACCGCTTTACAATTCTCATCTCGGCCGGGTTTTTCTCAGATCGCTTCTAAGTGTTCCAAGTGGTTTGCTTATTCATTGCATGTGCTATTTTTCCCATTTGATTTTCCAGATTCTTGATCGATGCATTCTGGCTTTGCATATTCAGCTCCATTTTATTCATATTCAGCTCTATTTGATTAAATTTCTTATCATTCGCCTCGCTCCTTTTCTCAGATGCTTTTACAAATCTTTCCAAGGCTTCTTCCCAAATTGCTTTCCGCTCAGGTTGTTGTATCTGATTTTGAAACCCAGAATTGTTTTGTTATCTCGGCACTTGTTCTGTAGCTTGATTGTTACTCCATGAAAACCCCGGATGATTTCTCCACCCCGAATTATATGCATTTTGATTCAGATAAGGCTGAGTAGACCGATTATAACTCCCCACATACTGTGCTGATTCAGCATTTATGGCATATTGATCCGTAGTATGACCCCCCAGCACATATTCTACAAACCATCGCTACCTGCTGTGTGGATTGTGGACGCAATAATTCTATTTGCTTTGCCATTGCGGCCATTTGCATTTGTAATGATGTTATCGCATCCACATCATACTTACCCACTGCTTTTGGAGGATTAGACCTAGTCATGGTCCACTGATAGTTGTTGGTGGCCATCGTCTCTAACAACTGATATGCCTCATCAAAATTTTTAGACATAATTGCTCCTCCTGCTGCTGCATCAATACTTGCCCTCGCGGATGCTTGTAAACCATCACAAAATATCCCCAATTGCATCCACTGTGGAATTCCATGGTGTGGGCACTTGCGGAGCATATCCTTAAGCCTTTCCCACGCCTCATACAACGATTCTGAATCAAACTGTGCGAAGGTATAAATATCATTCCGTAGTTTTGCTGACTTCGCTGGTGGGAAAAACTTAGCTAGAAATTTTTGAGCTAAGTCGTCCCAAGTGAGGATTGAGTCAGGAGGCTGAGAGTGTTACCAACTTCGTGCTTTGTCTTTCAAGGTAAATGGGAACATCCTCAACCTCGTAGCATCTTCCGATACATTTTTGAATTTGAAGGTGTCGCAAACTTCCAAAAAACTTAAGATATGCTCATTCGGATCATCTAACGAACTACCCCCAAACTAACATTGATTCTGAAGCATTTGAATTATTGCTGGTTTAATCTCAAAAGTGTGAGCATTGATTGCCGTCCTCCTAATACTCGACTGTATATCCATGACATTCGGCATGGCATAGTCCCGAAGTGATTTCTGATCGTTCCCTGCCATGTTCACTGGAATTTCTTGTTCCGCCAGTTTTTCTTCCTCGGGTGATACTACACTAGTCGATTGCCCTTTCCAGAACTTCCTTTCAATCTCGTCTGTATAAGGAAAAAGTTCCTTTCTTGCCCTTGATCTAGTGTGCATACACTCGCAAAGAATTCCTGCAAAGACAAGAAGAAAAATAAGTAACGTTTAAATTAAGACCGAATTGATTATAACTAATATGGAATTAATATTAACAAAGAAGTCCCTAGCAATGGTGCCAAAAACTTGTTGGTTGATTTCACAATCAAAGCAAACGTGCAAGTATACACGATCAACAACTAATATAGTGATAAAATAGAGTGTCGATCCCTCAGAGAATTCCAATTAATAAATTCCAACTACTAAGTATCAGATCAATTCAATTTTATTTAAACAACCAAAATTGTGATCTTTAAAACTAAGAAAACTAATTTTACTAAAGCAAGAAATTATTCTAAAAGAAAAATAAATAACAAACTAAGAATTATTTGAATGCAGATAAATGATAATTAAGACTCCAATATCCCCAATTATGATTATTAAATCAATTATCCAATTATACCAATTATTATGTCTACTGAATTGTTAACATGAATTCTCAAATGCCAACAGCCCTCTCTCGAGTGATCAATTGCCTTCTATTTAACCCAGATTAATTTTGTTATATCTCTATGCAAAACAATTGAATTAAACTCATTACAATTCCAATTCCTTATGTGTTACATGCGGCAAATAGATATTCTCATTCTATTCACAAACCTAATTATTCACTATGCAAATAACTAAATCACATGTCACCCTGCCCAGTTCTAACTGTAGAATTCCTTTCTCAATTCCTTCTAGAGTAACAAGGTAATTATTGGCCAGATAATTAATCAATAAGTACAAGGCATGATGAACAATTCACTTCAACATAAATAATTGAAATAAATTAAATAATCAGTTCATAACCATAAAAGTTTCCATTGGAATCTTAATAAAAGAAATTAGTTCATGATGAAAATAAAAACCAACAATAATTGATAAATCATCCTTAATGAATTACACAATTTAAAAGAATAAAGAAGAACAACTCCAATCCCAAGCCTTCAGATCTACTCTTGCTCCTTGATCAATTTCCAATTGTGTAAAAAATTCATCTCCCAATTCAATATAAAGAAGCCTTATATACTCCCCTTATTGATCCACAATCCAATTGCCCATCAACTTCCTCAAGTGTCCACCTCAATATTGATTTTAATGCCAAGTCAACGCCTCGTCACACGCGTCCTTGACCAGAGCAAACCGAGGCCTAAAGCGCCCGGCCACCGAATTAACTCCGTGAGGGCAAATACCACACTGTCATGTCATGCGTAAACTTGACAATCTTGCCATTTCTAACCCAAATGCTCCCAAACATTCCAACCGTGCACAATCCTGCCATAACACAACTTGAACAAGTAAAATGACTCTAAAATGCTTTGGACACACAACAAATTAAGGTCAAACATATCCAATTCATGGGTATATTACCCAATCATCGAACACTCTATAAGCCTTACTGTCTATGGCATATCCGAGAAAGATTCCTTTATCTGACTTGGGTTAAAACTTTGTCAGATACTGTTTTTCATTGTTGAGAATATAGCATGCACAACGGAATACATGAAAGTAGCTGACACTTGGCTTTCTTCCTCTCCACAGTTCGTAGGGAGTCTTCTTTAACGTAGGGTGCACAAGAGATCTATTTTGAGTGTAGCATGTAGTGTTGACAACTTCTTCCCAGAAGTATTCAAGCAGACGGGCTATTGCTAGTAGAGTTCTTCAAGCCTCAATCAACGTTTTGTTCTTTCTCTCACCTACTCCATTTTGCTGAGGAGTTCTTGGTGTTAAGAAGTTGTGACTTATGTCATTGTCTGTGTAGAACTGGTCCATCTCAGAGAAGTCGAATTCTCTACCATGATCACTCCTTATAGCCTTGATTTTTTCCCCTTTCTCGTTCATCACCAGTCTGAACATCTTGATTAGTTGGGAGCTTATTTCATCTTTTGAGTTTAGAAAGAACACCCATGTAAATCTGGTATAGTCATCCACTACGACCAATGAGTATTTCTTCCTTCCAAGGCTTGTTGTTAGAATTGGCCCAAATAGATCCATATGAAGTAACTGCAGAGGCTTGTCAATTGAGTTGACAGTTTTACTCTTAAATGAGCTTTTAGTCTGTTTTTCAAGCTAACAGGCATTGCATGGCCTTTCTTTGACACAACTGAGCTTGGGTAAGCCTGCTACTAGATCCTTGGAAGCCAGTTTTTACATGCTTTTGAAGTTGAGATGAGACAACCTTCAATGCCACAGCCAACTCATTTCTTCAGAAGCTTTAGCAAGAAAGCATATTATCTCGTTAGAACTTAGTTGACCAAGATTAACAGTGTAGACATTCCCTTCTCTTGTTCCGGTCAGCTTTATAGAGAAGGTCTTCAGGTCTCTGACTTGACATTGATTGTTGAGGAAGGTGACTTGATGACCCTTGTCGTAGAGTTGGCTTATGCTCAGAAGATTATGTTTTAGTCCTTCCACATAGGCTACTTTACTGAAGGACACTGCACCATTTCCAGCTGATCCATATCCTTTTGTCTTGCTAGAACCATTGTCTCCAAAGATGATTGTTGGACCCTCTTTCTCTATGAAGTTAGACAGGAGGGCTTTGTTCCCGGTCATGTGCCTTGAGCATCCACTGTCCATATACTAAGTTGTGATCGTGGAGCTCTATTCCTGTGGTAAGATTAGACTCTCATTTTGATACCCATACTTGCATGGGTCCTACATTGTTAGTACCCTTGGGAACCCAAATCTGTTTGACTTTGGGTTTGATATGTAGAGAGTTATTGTAGTATACTGTAGCTTATGATATATATAACATCTAGCATGATGCATGCTTGTGTGTGTATGTGGATTCTTTCTCTATTTGGACTTATGTGGGTTCTTGGCAGTCTTTCCTTTAAACTAGCTTTTCTTTTTCCATGTATCCTTGTGATTCATGATTTGTGAAGAGTAAAACTTAGCTCTACTGTTCCTACCCAGTTGGTTCGTGGAGTTGATTTTACTCAACTCTACTATCCTTCGAGGTTGGAGAGTAGTGACTAAGTTACTCTTCTCTTTTCTGAATCCTAGGCCCGCATGGGATCTGTTATGCCTTGGAACATGGATTGGATCAGAAGAGTAGGGAAGGACTGGTTTTTTCCTTTGTGAGGATTTCACAAATGTAATTCTTCTATTAAAATTTGAAACATCACTACTGTTAGTTTCCTTTATCTTTTCCACATATGGTTCTGAGGTGGATTCCCCAAAACCTAAACATGTTCTGTCAGATGCACTTCTCTGACTGGAGATTAGGGATTCCCTGGATGAAGAGGATCTGTTCCACATTGAGATTGTCTTTTCTATTTCCTCAATCTTGGAGGTTAGATTTAACTCTTTTTGTGTATTAAGTTCATTGGTCTATTTTAAGAGTTTATTCTCAGCTTCAAATTTGGAGAGAGAGTTAGTGCTTAGAAGAGCTGTTTCTAGTTCTTCCTGAACTTTCTCTTTCTCTTTTTAAAGAAGAGAATAATCTTTAGACAGAACTCTGAAACACTTCATGTATTGATGCATATTAGATGTTATGCCATGTAGTGCAGTTCTTAAATAATCAATATCTACATCAGGAGAGTTAAAGTCAAATACCTCATCTATACTTACTTCATGATTGTCAGGGCTTTTCTTATCCTTTGCATGTTTGGCCATTAGACACATATTTGCTACTTGAGGATCTTCATCATCTCCGGACTTAGGAGTTGTGTCATTGTCTGAGTCACTGCATGATCCTTCGGCCACAAGACCTTTGTCTTTCTTCTGGAGCTTTTTGTTGCCTTTGAATTTTGAATTTGATTTCCTCTTTAGTTCTTTTCTAAGAGGTTTTTTGCAATTGAAATGGCCAGGCTTCTTGCAGTTGTAGCATAAGTCATTTATCTGTTCCTGGCTGTTGTTGTTGTTGAATCTCTTAGGTTTGATGCTTCTGCCTTTACGTATGAACCTCTTAAGTCTTCTTACCAACATTGCAGTATCTTCATCATCATCTTCCTCAAAGTCAGAGTCATTTACAGTAGATGTTATCTATTGCTTTGAGAGCAACTCATTTGTCCTTCTTTCTTCCTTTAGATAGAGTCTCTGCTCGCTGAGTCAGCTCTAGTTCATAAGTGAGAAGGTTGCCATATAATTGTTAAACAACCATTTCATTGATATTCTTTGATTCTCTAATGGCAGTGGTTTTGGCATCCCACTTGCTAGGTAAAGCTCTCGTGAATTTATGATCAGATCTTTGTTTGGATAGATCTTTCCAAAGGCTCGAAGAGAGTTGAGCAGTACGTTGAATCTCTCATAAGTGGAAGTGACATTTTCACCTGGAACATAGGCAAACATTTCGTATTGTTGAGTCAGAAAAGATTGTTTGTTTTCTCTGACTTCTTTAGTTCCCTCGTGCATAATGAGAAGTGCTTCTCATACTTCCTTTGCAGTTTTGTTGTTGACCACATTTTCAAACAGATTATCTTCTAAAGATCAAAACAAAATGTTCTTGGCCATTTTGTCGAGTTGGACAACTTTCTTTTGGTTGTCAGTCCATTCTGCTTTGACCTTGATTTGAACTCTGTTTAGATCATCTGGAGTTGGTGCAAGCTTTGTTGGAGCGTAGGACCCATTTAGAAAAGTTTCAAATAGATCTTCATCTATTGAATCCATGTATTCTTGCATAAAAACTTTCTAGTTGGTGAATTTATCTTTGTTGCACATTAGTGGCTTGCTGCCTCCTTCAGTCTTTGATTCGCATATCAGATGTGCCATTGGATCTACTTAAGCTTTGTAGGCTGATTGATAGAACCTGCTCTGATACCAATTGTTAGTTCCTAGAGGCACAATAGTTATCTAGAAGGGGTGTTAAATAGATATTTTAAAATTTCTTTTGCAAGATACTTGTCAGATTTGTTAATGAACTAATCACAACGGAATTTAGGTTTTGTTTGTTTTCCCTTTAAGATTAAACGAGTTAATAGAAGATAAGCAGTTATGACAGATATAGCAGTTATAACAAGAATATAAGAGACACGATGTTTTTAAGTGGTTCAAAGCACTCAAGGCTCCTAGTTCACTCTTCTACTTCTTGAGTAGGAAATCCACTAAGGATATCTTTACAATCTTTGAATCTCACAGATTCCTTCAAGACCAATAGTCTTGGAATTTCTTAGTTCACTTTAGAACTCTTCAAGTCCAGCAGACTTGGTACTTCTCAGTTCACTTAGAACTCTTCAAGTCCTTCTGACTTGGGACTTCTTACTTCACTTAAAGATAGTTGAGTTCTTGAATGATGCTACTCAGTGCCGTTAAGCTTGTGTTCGAAAGAACTGAGTAGCTGAGTAAGCTTTCTTTTCAGATCGTAAAGTTGAGCTTTTATTATTTTTTAGCGTTTTGTTGTATGCTTGCTTAAAAACTTCTTCTATCTCTGATTTGCGTATAAGGTTCTTTTAAAATTTATCCGTTTGAAGGCTTCCGTTGAAGCATTAAATGTATTTTACATTTCTAAGCACTGATGGTGACTTTCTGTAAATCTTCTGTTTAGCCGTCTGGTCCCACTGACATAGTAGACTGCTATGTCACCTAACACCTGAAAAGATGTTTTTCAGCTGACTTATAGTACTTTCCTTAGCTTCTTCAATACGTTTCTTTGTTATACTAAGGATAAGTGTTGGGTAAGTGGGATTCTCGAGGATTTCAACGTTTATAATCCATTCCACATTTGTTGCATTTTATTCTTAAACAAATGGGCAAGGCTCGATGCTTCTGAATGCAGACAAATGATGGACTACAATCTTGATCGTAGTGTCTTTCCACATTGACGCTTGATATGGTACTGATAGAAGAGAACACTACGATTTCTCTTAAGCACTGGCAAACTACGATCTTTTCTTGCTTGATTTGCCGACTCTACACTTCCAAGAGAAGACTATGATCTTTGAGTTTGCTCGATAAATGTTTAGACCACTCTAAGATTCAGAGTGAGGCCCTCCAAGGAAGACAAACTATGATTCTCGATACTCTACGATTCTGCCTTGGCTTCTGCAATCTCTTGACTAGCTCGATAGACTACGATTTCATTGAAGCCTATTTATTATATCTCAAGGGATAAATCAACCTAACATCTTTGATCTTTTCTTCTATACATTCATTTACAAAATAATAAATATTAAAGCTCAGATCAACCTAACAAGTTTGATCTACCATTAAGTCCTTGTACATGTATTCATTGAAGAACTTTACATATAGGCATGAATATATAACTTTCAATATCAAATTTATATATGCAATTTCCCAACAAACTCCCCCTAATTGATGTTGACATAACCAAGGAGATTTGTATCATGATTATCAATTTCTAGATGCAGTTGCTAGGAAGTAAATATGACTTAGTGTTTCAGTGAGCGGTGAAATCTCTAGAGAATAATCATGAATTTATTGATGTTTGTAAGGATAGATATTACAATAATGCTTAGTTACATTAATAAGAAATAAAATTCAACTTATCTCTATTTCTTCAGCCTTTTGTACCTTAGAGGATTTGCATTCTTTGTAGCTCTCCTTTTCCTGCTGGCTTCGTCTCTTCATGCTATATCTTCCAGCTCACTTTCACTCAGCCTTTTTGCATGATCATGTCTATTCATAAAGGCAGGGTCTCCAATTGACTCTAGAGAAATTAGACTTTGACTTATCTGTTGAAACTCCGTTGGGAGAAACCTTCATTACATCCATTATTTATAAATTTTGTTTGATTCAAATCGGAACCCTCAAGTTACCTGTCGATCTTATCTCTTTAAAAATACTTGCATTTGATGTAATTTTAGGGACTGATTGGTTAACTACTCATCATGCTAAAATTGATTATTTTTGTAAGGTTGTTAGCTTTCATATTCCTAACCAACCTATTATGCGAATTCAAGCAACCAAACTGTTAGTTCCCATATGCACAATAGTTATCTAGAAGGGGGGTTGAATAGATATTTTAAAATTTCTTTTGCAAGATACTTGTCAGATTTGTTAATGAACTAATCACAGCGGAATTTAGGTTTTGTTTGTTTTCCCTTTAAGATAAAATGAGTTAATAGAAGATAAGCAGTTATGACAGATATAGCAGTTATAGCAAGAATATAAGAGACATGATTTTTTTAAGTGGTTTAGAGCACTCAAGGCTCCTAGTCCACTCTTCTACTTCTTGAGTAAGAAATCCACTAAGGATATCTTTACAATCTTTGAATCTCACAGATTCCTTTAAGACCAGCAGTTTTGGAACTTCTTAGTTCACTTTAGAACTCTTCAAGTCCAGTAAACTTGGTACTTCTCAGTTCACTTAGAACTCTTCAAGTCCTTCTGACTTGGGACTTCTTACTTCACTTAAAGATAGTTGAGTTCTTGAATGATGCTACTCAGTTGCCATTAAGCTTGGGTTCGAAAGAACTAAGTAGCTAAGCAAGATTTCTTTTCAGATTGCAGAGTTGAGCTTTTATTATTTTTCAGCATTTTGTTGTATGCTTGCTTAAAAACTTCTTTTGTCTCTGATTTGCATATAAGGTGCTTTTCATATGTATCCATTTGAAGGCTTCTGTTGAATCATTAAATGCATTTGAGATTTTTGAGCACTGATGGTGACTTTCAGTAAATCTTCTATTTAGCCGTCTGGTCCCACTGACACAGCAGACTGCTATCTCTCCTAACACCTGAAAAGGTATTTTTCAACTGACTTATAGTACTTTCCTTAACTTCTTCAATATGTTTCTTTGTTATACTAAGGATAAGTGTCGGGTCAATGGGATTCTCGAGGATTTCAACATTTATAATCCATTTCACATTTGTTGCATTTTCTTCTTAAACAAATGGGCAAGGCTCGATGCTTCTGAATGCAGACAGATGATGCACTACGATCTTGATCGTAGTGTCTTGCCACATTGATGCTTGATTTGGTACTGATAGAAGAGAACACTACGATTTCTCTTAAGCACTGGCAGACTATGATCTTTGCTTGCTTGATTTGCCGACTCTACGCTTCTAAGAGCATATTACGATCTTTGGGTTGGCCCGGCAAGTGTTTAGACCACTCTAAGATTCAGAGTGAGGCCCTCCAAGGTAGACAAACTATGATTCTTGATACTCTACGATTTTGCTTTGGCTTCTGCAATCTCTTAACTAGCTTGATAGACTACGATTTCATTGAAGCCTATCTATTACATCTCAAGGGATAGATCAACCTAACATCTTTGATCTTTTCTTCTATACATTCATTTACAGAATGATAAATATTAAAGCTCAGATCAACCTAACAAGTTTGATCTACCACTAAGTCCTTGTATATGTATTCCTTGAAGGACTTTACATATAGGCATGAATATTTACTTTCAACATTAAATTTAAATATGCAATTTCCTAACAATCTCCCCATATTTGATGTTGACATAACCAAGGAGATTTGTATCATGATCATCAATTTCTAGATGCAGTTGCTAGGAAGTAAATATGACTTAAATTTTTAGTTAGCAACTAAAATCTCTAGAGAATAATAAGCATGAATTTATTGATGTTTTTAAGGATAGATATTACAATAATGCTTAGTTACATCAATAAGAAATAAAATTCAACTTATCTTTATTTCTTCTACCTTTTGCTCCTTGGAGGATTTGCAAGCTCTGCAGCTCTCCTTATCCTGTCGGCTTCTTCTCTCCATGCTATATCTTTCAGCTCACTTTGACTCAACGTTTTTGTATGATCATGTCTATTCATAAAGGCAGGGTCTCTAATTGGCATATGTGCCCATGTCACAGATTTAAATAAAAATTCGTCAGATTTGAATGATATTTCTATTGTTAATAAATTTCCTGACGTATTCCCTGAAGAACTTCCTAGCCTACCCCCAGAACATGAAATTGAATTTCGTATCGACGTTGAAATCAGTACAAAACCCATTTCTAAAGCCTCATATCGAATGGCTCCTATTGAACTTCAGGAGTTAAAAACCCAATTGCAGGAATTGTTAGTCATCGGTTTCATTCGTCCTAGTATGTCTCCTTGGGGTGCTTTTGTTCTATTCGTAAATAAGAAAGATTGGAGTATGTGACTTTGTATTGATTATCGGGAATTGAATCATGTCACCATCAAAAATAGGTACCCGTTGCCTCGTATTGATGACCTGTTTGACCAGTTGCAAGGTGCTAAATTCTTTTCAAAGATCGATCTTCGTTTTGGATATCATCAGTTAAAGATTAAAAATGATGACATTCCAAAAACTGCTTTCAGAACTTGGTACAGACATTACGAATTCCTAGTCATGTCTTTTGGATTAACTAATGCTCCTGCTGCCTTCATGGATATGATGAACCAAGTATTTAAGGAATATTTGGATCATTTTGTGGTCGTCTTTATTGATGAAATCCTCATTTACTCCAAAAGTCGTGAAGATCATGAGCAACACTTAAGGCTGATACTCCAAAAGCTTCGTGAAAACAAGTTTTATGCCAAATTGAAGAAATGCGAGTTCTGGCTTGAGGAAGTAGCTTGGGCACTTGATATCAAATCACGGAATATCTGTTAACCTAGCGAAGATTAAAACAATTCAAAGCTGAGAGCAACCTAAGTACGTAGCTTTCTGGGCTTAGCTGGTTATTATCGGCGATTCGTGGAAGGATTTTCTTGAATCGCTACTCCATTAACTCAGCTAACTCGAAAAGTTACAAAATTCGGTTGGAGCGAGGAATGTGAGAAGAGTTTCCAAGAACTCAAGAGGAGACTCATTTCAGCACCTGTTCTGACAAAACCATCTGGTTCGGAGGGATTTGTCATACACAGCGATGCTTCGGGTAAAGGTTTAGGATGTGCTCTCATGCAACTTGGGAAAGTCATAGCCTATACCTCACGACAACCTAAAGAATATGCGAGGAATTATCCTACTAATGATCTAGAGTTGTCAGCTGTCGTTTTCGCGCTTAAAATCTGGAGGCATTACCTGTATGTGGAGAAAGTGGAGATTTATACGTATCATAAGAGCCTCAAATATTTCTTCACCCAAAAGGAGCTCAACACGCGGCAACGACATTGGCTTGAGCTGTTGAAAGATTACGATCATACCATTCAATACCATCCTGGAAAAGCGAACATAGTAGTTGATGCATTGAGTAGAAGATCATATGTGGGTATGAGTACGATGTTGTCAACGGAAAGGCCCATTTTGTATGACTTACAAAGGATGGAGATAGAGTTAAAGACTCTAGGGACCCACGTGATGATGACAAATATACGAGTAGAACTGACTTTAATTGATAAAGTTAAAGCTGCTCAAGCTACAGACCTGGAGCTGATGCGTATGAGGATGAAAGTACAAGAATGTGTTATTCCGGAAGCAAGAATCGATGAAGAAGGAATACTTCGAGTCAACTCCAGACTTTGTGTTCCTAAAGACTCTGACTTGAAGTATAAAATCATGACGGAGGCACACAACACACCATTTGTAATCCATCCCGGGAGTATCAAAATGTATCGTGATCTTCGACAAACATTTTGGTGAAGCAATATGAAGAGAGAGATCGCGGAGTTTATCTCAATTATTGAGACTACAAAGTTATTCATATTATTATTTGCGTTATTGACAATGTCTAGAAAGTTCTGTCGAGGAAAGGATTTTGGTCACCTAACTGCGCGCCAATAGGGAGAAATCCTTATCGGAAAGCCCCTTCTTTTCTGGGAATGATCTGGTTGTTAATATTGCAAGTAATATTATTGATGAATAAATGTTGTTAAAAATATTTTCATTGTGTTGGGATTATTAGTATTAGTGGAAATTGACATTTATTTCGATAATAGTTAATTTTTGGATGTTAAATTAACCAAACATGTAATTAATCGAATAAATTAGCTATTAATAACTACTAGTTCACATGCAAATAACTATTTATTCACATGCATGGAACTATTGGTTCACATGCATGTACTATTAGGGGAGGTTGTGCAAGATTGATAATACTTGAAGGACTAAATTAAAAATAAAGGTAAAGATGAAGGTTCTAAACTATAATAAGTCAAGCCCCTAAATGTGCAATTATCGAAATTATATTTTCCTATAAATAGAAGCTCATTTCTTCTTTCATTCTCACCAATTCACTAAGACTCACAAGAGCAACTATAGAGAGAGAAACTATAGAGAGAAAGAAAAAGAGTATTCTGCTACTTCACTATTGCAGTATCCAGTCTTCTACTAAGGTAAGAGATATTATTTTTGTTCAATATTCGTATGAAATAATATTTTCTTCCATACTCTGTAGTATGTAAGTAATATTATTTTGTTTTTTATTCCTAATTCTACACTCATTTTGTTAAAGTATTGCTTCTATACTCCGTGAAATTAGTAGAATATCCTTGAAATTTGTGCTTCATCTAGTATCATTTCATAAGGATATTTTTATGACGCCCCCAAAACAGGTATACATCACCTATTTTGAGTCGCCAAATACATGGTACAGAATACAAATACAATCTTAAATATACAACATGAGCTGTGAGTTTTAATACAAATATTGTCTTCCAGACAGTATTCAAACTCAAAAAAAGTCCTCAATACATTTATTAACACACTATCTCATAGAATAGTGAGGACTACTAATGCTATCCTCTGAGGCAAATCACTCCCGTTCCCGACTAGTCCTCGCTACCTTCTCATTTCCTGAAGAGAACAATGAAAGAAAAAGGGTGAGCTCAACTAGCTCAGTAAGAAATATTATGACTAAGATAATGCAGAATAAATTATCCTTAGCTTTCAATAGTGTTAAACTGATACAATATAACAAACATCAAGTTTAACTGAAGCGGAACAAGCAATCCATTACAAGAGTCAAGTAGAGAATAAAATCTACTATCTTCTATGTTTTAAAAGGTTTTTCATCATTTTTATCGCTGAGACTCAGCTTAATAAATAATCCACATCATCCCTACACTACTGCCAAGGATATTCATTAGTATCACAACCACAAATTATCCATGCACTACGGGCCAAGGATATTCGTGTATTCATCAATGGTCATGATCATGTCAACAACTGTCCATCAATGCACTACGGGCCAATAAGGACTTTTACCACATCATTTGTAATATTACGGTCATGATTATACCGATTAATCCCTGGTCATAATCATACCAAGTCCATCTATACACTACAGGCCACAGATGACTTTCAACATAATATAAATATGAGGATGATAACAATGATATAAGAATTCAAAAAAACAAGTTCAAGAATTAATTTATCCATGAACCAATAACGTCCAAATTGTCAACATGATACTTCTTTGTGGAGTAAAATTCAAGAATGCTCAGAAGAATATTTCCATGAAAAGATACTAGATGAAGTGCAAATATTAAGGATATTCCACTAATTTCATGGTGTATAGAAGTCAAAGCTTTAATTAACTGAGTATAAGAGAATATATAAAATTACAAATGAATTTTCGTCCGCCATGCGGTTATCCACTTAGACAGATCATTTCCATAATTTAATAAGGAATGAATACAAAGGATCATTCACTATGCATGTGATAATCCAACAGAATAATAAAGAACGGAACCATGTCATGCGTAAATGCACAGACAGGATGTTCTAACAGAATAATAAAGAACGGAACCAGGTCATGCGTAAACGCACAGACATGATATTCCAACAAAATAATAAATAATGGAACCAGGACATGCGTAAACGCACAGACAGGATGTTCCAACAGAATAATAAAGAATGGAATAACAGAAGAATTTCACCATGTATGCGGTACTTAGCATGATGATGTTTATTCCAACATAATAATAAAGAATGGAATAACGTAAGAATTTCACCAAGTATAGGGTAGTCCAAGTATATAGGTTATTCCAATGAAATAATAAAGAATGGAATAACGAAGTTCTCTTCATGAATACAAAAAAGAAATAATACCCTTACCTTAAAAAAGAAGAAAGTACTTCAATCGGTAGGGCGAGAATTTTCTTGAAGAAAACTTATCTTTTGCTTTCATGCTCAAAGGTTCTTAAAACTCTAAAGAAATACGCTCAAGATTATAGAAGAAGAATTCTCTGAATTTCTTGTGTGATTTTCAATTCTAGCTAAGCATCCTATTTATAGGAGAATGGAAAGGATACTATGCAATAAAATATAATATATTCTATTTATAATATATATATATATATATATATATTATATATTTTATTTAAAATCTAATAAAACAAATAACTTTATAAAAGTATTACATTTTTATATAAAAAGATTTTACTACGCAGAGCCTTATATGCAATACTATGCATAATAGAATATTATATATTCTATTTATAGTCTAATAAAATAAATAACTTTATAAAAGTATTCTATTTTATATAAAAAGTTTTCTGTTTTATTACATTTATAATAATTATAAAACAAAACTTATCATCTTTATTATAATTCACAATATTAATCGACCAGGTAGTTCCCAGGAAAGAGGGGGCTTTCCAATAAGGATTTCTCCCTATTGGCGCGTAATTAGGTGACCAAACCTCTCCTTGACAGAACTTCTAGACATAATTAATATTACAAATAATAATATTAATAACTTTGTTGTTTCAATTATTGATTTAATAATATATAAAATATCGACAATAATTGAATCAAATAACGTGAGATCTTATCAAACAATTCTTGTAGCAATAATTGAACAAAATGAGTGACTTCTCACGTAAGCATCAATAATCAATCACCGTACTCTTTTATGCAACCACGCGTATTCATTTTTTTTAACACCGGGTGTTTCAATAGTTAACGGTAAAACTTCCGCCGTTATTTTCATAAAAAGATATTTTTGTCCTTTTTCTCAATCCGACAATAATTCCGCTGTGGGGTCCACCAATGATTGTCCCGTTGTACGAATATTCCCTGTTACAACGAATATTCCCCGACCAATCGAATATTATATAACAACTTGTGTACTTTGCAAAATTTATAAATATTACCCACAACTATAACATTATCTCAAATCCACACCATAATATTCAAAAAAATCTTTATTAGTAAAATTTGGGGTTTTACAATCTCCCCTCCTTATGAAATTTCGCCCTCGAAATTTATGTACATACCTGGAATGCCGAACAGATGAGGATACCTCGTCAGATTCTAACTCCTGAGGTATAACCTTTGAGTGTTGAATACGATCCCTTTTATGCTAGATTTTAACACGTATCTCCTCATACGTTAAATCTTCTGCTATATCGTCTAGTTCTAATTTAATAGTGTGGTTCGGGTCATCCACATAATTACGTAACATCGATACGTGAAAACGTTATGAACACGCGACATACTTGGCGGTAAAATGAGTCTATAGGCCACAGTTCCTACTCGATCAAGGATTTTAAATGGGCCAATTAAATTGAGGGTTGAGATTTCCTCTCTCCATCGAGTCTTGCTTCTAGAATAACGCCCTCTTGAACCTTCTTCTTCACATTCATCAGCTCCAGGTGTGTAGTTTGAGAGACTTTAACTTTATCGATTAAAGTCGATTCTAATCGTATATTCGTTATCTTCACGTGGGTCCCTAGAGTCTTTAACTCTATCTTCATCATTTGTAAGTTATACGAAATGGGTTTTTGTGTTAACAATATCGCACTCGTAAATGCATATGATCTTCTACTCAACGCGTCAGCTACCACGTTCGCTCTTTCACAATGATATTGAATGGTATAGTCGTAATCTTCAACAGCTCGAGCCAACGTCATTTGCGCATTATACGTTCGTTTTGGTTGAAGAAATATTTAAGGGTTGAAGAAATGGGTTTTGTACTGGGGTCAATACAAAATTCGATTTCACGCTCTAGGGGTAGGCTAGGAAGTTCTTCAAGAATACGTCAGGAAATTTATTAACAATAGAAATATCATTCAAAACTGTGACTCTCATCCAAGACTTGGATAATACGTCACATTGAAACCTATCAACTTGCCATCGTCATTCATAACGTCCCCTACGGATAGTCTGGCTTCGGTGCATTCCACACAAGGAAGTCAACAACGAAAGGATCGGGGCTATTTACTTATGGCTTAATATAACAGTGATTAACTTTAGTGGTTTGGTTGCTTGAATTCACATGATAGGTTGGTTAAGAATATGAAAGCTAACAACCTTACAAAAAGCATGATGAGTAGTTAACCAATCGATTCCTAAAATCACATCAAGGGCAAGTATTTTCAAAGAGATAAGATCGACAGGTAACGTGAAAGTGTCAATTTGAATTAAACAAGATTTATAAATAGTGGAGGTAACGAATGTTTCTCCTAACAGAGTTTCAACAGATAAGTCAAAGTCTAATTTCTCAAAAGCTAAGTTCAAACATTGAACACAACTAGGTGAAATAAAAGAGTGAGTAGAACCGGTATCTAACAAGGTATAGAATTCGCAAGAGTTTATGATTAACTTACCCGTGATAACTTTGTTCAGGTTCCTCGTCACAAAAAAAAATGCTCTCTCTTAAACTACCGATTTTGACTTGTCTGGGACATCCCAGTTGGACTTAACTTTGCTGTAGAGTACATTCCACCCTTAATTACTTCGTCACATTCCTGATCCATGATTCGAATCATTATTCTCCGATCCATATCGAATTGGGGTTGACCGATCTGCACAGGGTAATTTCAAACTCGATGTTGGATTCTCCCAATTGTTATCCAAAAAGTGAAATCCATTTCATCTATTTTGACTTTATTGGATCGGACGTCTTTTTCTACAATATCAACGAGTCGTGCGGCTTTTACCCATGCATCATCTATTCTCCTTCGTTCATTTGCTTCTTCTTTCATCAGAACTTTGATCATAGCATTCTCAGATTCCAGCTCTAATATCATATACTCGCCAAAGAGTGCTTCATTCAAGCATCGCACATCGTAAACACAATTTTGAATTGTTGCATCCCTTTGCTCCACGATCACCGCCGGTTTTTCATTTCTTTCTTCTAACTCATGAATACGATTTTATAATTCTTAATTTTGATCATAAAATTCTTCTAATAAATTCTCCTCGGGTTCCTCTTCTTCCTCTTCTTCTCACTCTCACATTTACTACCTCTGCGACTAGCTCAAAAGTGCGGTTATTAGTTCTTCACTCACCACCGTAGATATCTCTAATTTCTTCTTCGTCGACATCACATTAACTTTGTTAGTGATTAAAGGTGTCTCAACGGTCTCATTCACTCCATTGTTAACATTTTCAGCTGGCATTTTCAAACACTGCCACAAAATAAGGGTTAATTAACATATCACATATTATCCATATACTCTGTGTGAGACCCCAAATTTTATGAAATAAAAGTGTTCAATTTTTCTATTTTGGTGAATAGTTAAATTGATAAAAGTTTAAAGTTAAGGGTCATATTTGAAAATTTTTCAAAGTAGACAAGTTGTCATAAAATACCCTTCTTATTCACGAGTTTACTATTCACTAGTTACTATTCACCGAAATTACTATTCACTCTAGTATTGTTCACTCGAGTATTTGGGAAACTTTTTGTGTCGGAGTACTATTCACGAGTTACTATTCACCCTAACAAAATATTTTATAAAAATAACTCTTAAGGAAGTTTTCACCGTTGATCTTTGTTGAACTACTCGGTAGTAAAAATGCGATGTCATACGTGTGATTGCATAGTAGCACACGGTATTGATTATTGATATTTATGTAAGGAGTCACTCAGTTTGATTCCATTATTGTCGATTAATAATATGAATTATTATAACGATGATGACGTTTTGTTTTATTCGTATTATTAACGTAATAAAATGTAACATCTTTTTATATAAAATAGAAAGTGATAATGACGTTTTGTTTTATTAAGTAATAAAAGTAAACATCTTTTTATATAAAATAGAATACTTTATTAAAGTTATTCTATAAATAAAATATATTATATTTTATTTTGCATAGTGTTTTGCATAGTGTTTGCATAGTAAAATGTTTTTATATAAATAGAATATATTATATTTTATTTAAAAGATTTTTCTTTAAATATGGACCGTCAGATTAAAGTAAATCAATCTGGACCGTTCATGGATTAATTACTATGCATTCTATTTTCCTATAAATAGAAGCTCATTCCTTCATTATTTTCTTACGAATTCAATTTGAAACTCTGAGAGAAAAATTATGAGAGAAGCTATAGAGAGAAAATCTATAGAGAGAAAGAAGAAGAGTATTACGGTACTTCACTACTTTGATATCCGATTGTCTTTTACGGTAAGGGATATTATTTGTTGTACCGTAAGGGGTGTTATTCTTTCTTATTCATGAAGAGAAACTTCATTATTCCATTCATTATTATTACATTTGAATAACTTGTAAAAAGTGGCATACCCTATACATAACTTTTATATCTGCGGCAGACACCCTATACTTGGTGAAATCCTTATATTATTCCATTCTTATTTATTACATTGGAATAACTTTTTATCACGCTTAATCCCCTATTTTTGGTGATCTTCTTCATTATTCCATTCTTTATTATTACATTGGAATATCCCATGCGTGTGTTTTACACCCGACTGTTCCATTGTTTATTATTCCGCATTTATTATTACATTGGAATATCACGTGTGTGTGTTTTACACCGGACTGGTTCCATTGTTTATTATTATTCAAATTTATTATTACATTGGATCATCCCAGCCGATTGTAATTTCACGACACACGGTTCCGTTATTATTATTCTATTGGAATAACTTTTACATGCGAATCTGCATGCATGCATGGTGATTTCTTTTGTTATTCCATTCTTTATTATACCCAGTTGGTTAAAACTTTGACTTCTATACTCCATGAAATTAGTAGAATATCCTTGATATTTGCGTTTCATTCAGTATCTTTTCATGGAAATATTCTTCTGATCATTCTTGAATTTTACTCTACAAAACAGTATCATGTTGACAATTTGGACGTTAATAATTCCTGGATTAAATAATTCTTGAACTTGTTTTATTGAATTATTATGTCATTGTCATCATCCTCATGTTATATTATGTTATCTTTGGCTTACGTGCATAGATGAACTTAGTATAATTATGACCAGGGATCATTCGGTATAATCATGGCTTGATATAAATGATGTGACAAAAGTCCTCAGTGGCCTGTAATGCAGTGATGGATAGTTTTTGGTATGATTATGACCAGGGGTGATTCGGTATAGTCATGACCATTGATAATTTGATGAAAATCCTTGATCGTGGTACAGGGATGATTAGATATTGTGGTTTATTCATTAAACCGAGTCTTAGTGATAAAAATTGATGAAAACCTTTTAAAACCTAAAAGATAGTAGACTTTATTTTCTACTTGACTCTTTTAATGGATTGCATATTCATTACCGATTAAACCGGGTTGTCTATTGTATTTTATCGGTTTAACATTGTTGAAGACTATTGATAATTTATTACGCATTATCTTAGTCATAATATTTCTTCTTGGGCTAGTTGAGCTCACCCTTTCTTTCACTTTGTTCTCTTGAAAATGAGAATATAGGTTGGACGAGTCGGGGAAAAGAGTGATGGTCCCGAAGATAGCATTAGTAGTCCTCACTATTCTGTTAAATAGTGTGACAATAAATGTAATGAAGACTCCTTGAGTATGGATATTGTCTAAATGACAATATTCCTATTAGAACTCTCAGTTTATGTATTGTCGTATGTTACACGACAGATGTATAATTAAGTTTGTATTTGAATTTATGTACCATGTAAGTGGCGACCCAAGATGGGTGACGTATACCTAATTTTGGGGGCGTCACAGTTGGTATCAGAGCTTAGGGATATGATCCCTGGCTAAGATGCGAGATAAGAACTAGGAGGGGAGAGACGGGGAATTCCTTCGCTAGTATGAACTACCTAAGTTTATTTGGTATTTAATTGGTCGGTCAGAGTATAGGGATAATATGTGACATGTCAATTAACCCTTATTTTGAGGCAGTGTTTGAAAATGGCAACCGAGAATGTTGAGAATAGCAATGGAGCACAGGAGACTGTTGATTCTCCACAGATCAATAATCAGGACAATGTGTAACAGGATGGCGTTAATCCTCCTATAAACAACAACACTGATCAATTGATTGAACGACGCAGTGCGTTTAAGAGGTTTTAGAATTCATGCAACATCGACATCGAAAAATCGACTTACATCCCCAAAACGAGGTGGAAACACGGAAAATTCTCGGCGATCACCGCTAAACAATTCAAGGAGGGACCACCGGAGTTTAAGGGAGAGCAAAACCACTTACGGCGGAAGCATGGATAAAGCATTACCAAGATATTTGATGTCTTGGGATGCTCAGAGAGCAAAAGGTTCCTTTCTTTGCCTTTATGTTGCAAGCGCGAGAGGCGGATCTTTGGTGGGAATCGGTAAAACGTACTCAACCTCTTGTCTTCAAGATATCTTGGGAGAAGTTCGAGAGTCATTCAACGACAAATACTTTCCCGAAAGTATTACATACACATGAAGGAGGTTGAGTTTATCAAGTTGGAGCAAAACGGTATGATGTGTAGTCATGTCTGAGCCAAAATTTGCCGAGTTATCTCGATTTGCATCCCATTTGGTCGATAATGAGGAGCGAATGACGCGAATGTTTTTAAGAGGTTTGAAACCCGATATACGTCAATACCTAATTTCTCATAAACTTTGTTTGTATTCAGATATTGTGAATAGGGCTCAGTTATTGGAGCGCGATAATGAGTCAGCACAACCAAAAGGTAACGACCAACAACACAATAATAATCGTACCGGTGGCAACGGCCATCGAACAACGATAACCATCGTGGGGAAATTATCATTTCGGTGGTAACCATGGCCAAAATAATAGGAATGGAAATTTCAAGAAGAGGAAATTCAACAATGATGGAAAGACGCCAAACACCAAAGACCAGTTGTTAAGGAAGGAGAACGACCACCTATCATATGCTTCAAATGCGGAGGAGAGGACACATCGATCGAATCTAGCGCCATGCCGTCAAAGCATGTTATAATTGTGGAAGAGAAGGTCACTCAAATTTCGATTTTGTCGTTTATCAAGACAAATTCAACTAGGATAGAGGCACCAAAGGTCATCCCCGCACAAACCAAAGCCTAGTAGTTTAAGAAAGAGCGCGTTTTTTCTCGTGACGAGGAACACGAATAAAATTATCACGGGTAAGTTAATCATAAGCTCTTGCGAAGTCTATACCGTGTTGTTGAGATACCGTTCTACCCACTCTTTTATTTCACCTAGTTGTGTTCAATGTTTAAATTTGACTCAAGAAGTTAAACTTTGACTTATTGGTTGAAACTTCGTTAGTAGGAGCCTTCGTTACATTCTTACTATTTTTAAATCTTGTTTGATTCAAATAAACATTTTCACGTTACACATCGATCTTATCTTTTTGAAAATATTTGCCTTTGATGTGATTTTAGGAATCAATTGGTTAACTACTCATCATGCTTTTCGTAAGGTTGTTAGCTTTTATATTCATAACCAACTTGTTGTGCGAATTCAAGTAACCAAACTACTAAAGTCAGTTATTGTCATATCAAGCCATAAGTAAAGAGCCCCGAACCTTTCGTTGTTGACTTCCTTGTGTGGAATGCATGGAAGCCAGACTTTCTATAGGTGACATCGTGAATGAAGATGGCAAGTTTATAGGTATCATTGTGAGGTGCTATCTAGGTTAAGGGATAGAAGTCACAGTTGGTATCAATGTGACGTACTATCCAAGTCTTGGATGAGAGTCACAGTTTTAAAATGATATTTCTATTATTAATAAATTTCCTGGCGTATTCTTGAAGACTTCTTAGCCTACTTAGAGCGTGAAATCGAATTTTGTATTGACCCCAGTACAAAACCCATTTTTTAAACCCTCAAATATTTCTTCAACTAAAATGAACAGTTTACGTGGTTTATGATGAAAGTCATAATAAAAGCATTGGACTAATGAAAATCATGGGTATACGTGGTATTAGTAAGTGTTATGATGAGTTATGTTGGTTAATATGTGAAAACATGAAAGTTTCTTTAAAAAATCACAAGGAGTTAAAAACCAGATTTTGGTGAAAAACGTAACATGAAATTCAATTGACCAAATCTCTTATTATATTTTTAATTTTTGAGTGTGGTTAAGTCCTAGAGTTAGATCTATGAGTTACCTAACTAATCCAAGTGGAATCAATGAAAAAGGTGTTGTAGATTTTTGTGTGGACTGATTTTAGCAAAGGAGTGCAAAGTCAAAAAACCGAAAAAATTTCTTGCCATGATTTTAGAGGGGTTTGTTTGACCACTTAAATTATGAGAAAAATTCTGGCCTTTTGGGACATGAAGGTATATGGTATAAAGTACCTCCTGTCCAAAAATGAGCTCATTCGACTTAAATGAGCAAGTTATGACTATTTCAATATTTAGGTTTTTCCGATTTAAAAACGCTATAACCGGGAGTTCTATAACTCAGATGACCATGAAATTTAAACTAGAAGCTCACGTTAACATGTGTAAGGTCCTGCCAAGATTTGGGAATTTTGGAGTTAAACTTGAGGTAGCTAATTTCTTAAGGAATTAATTAGAAATTGATTTTTGAAAAATAGTAAATGAATTTTAAAATTCGAGAAAAATATATTTTTATTATGGGATTATATTATGCTAAATCTCAGAAAAGAAATATTTTTGGGACTGATTTGGTATTTTCATGAAAATAGTTTAGTTATGAACATATGAGTTAAATATGTTATGTGAAGTAACAAAGTTGAAAATAGGATTTTATTGCTAGAGAATCCTATATAGAGTATATATATATTTTTTTTATGAGGGATTTGATAATTGGTGATGATATCTTATGAGTATGGCATTTTGAATGATTAAATGCATTATATGGTAAAAGCGTAAACAATTGAGATAAATTGTTTATAAATTTAAGAAGTGATTAAAATATTGTTATAATATTAATGATATTAGATTATGAGATTATTAAGTGATTGATAACATGGGGATATTCTTGAATCCTGGATAAATTATATTATAAATGTTTAATATTTATCGTTTATCTCATTTGATTGATTCTTTATATCATTATCCTCATGTTTATATTATGTTGAAAGTCATCTGTGGCCTGTAGTGCATAGATGGACTTGGTATGATTATGACCAGGGATTGTTCAGTATAATCATAACCGTAATTGAAAACACGATTATCTTTGGTCGTAGTGCATAGATAATTTGTGGTCGTGATACTAATGAATACACGATTATCTTTGGCCGTAGTGCATGGATAATTTGTGGTCGTGATACTAATGAATACACGATTATCTTTGGTCGTAGTGCATGGATAATTCGTGGTCGTGATACTAATGAATACACGATTATCTTTGGTAGTAGTGCATGGATAATTTGTGGTCGTGATACTAATGAATATCCTTGGCACGTAGTGCGGGGATGATTCGATGATATGAATTAATTATTGAAATTTGAGTCTCAACAATGAAATATTAATTCATGGATGTGGTAAAAGTCATCTTTGGTCAGAGTGCATTGATAGACTTGGTATGATTATGACCAAGGATTATTCGGTATAATCATAACCAGTAATTGAAAACACGAATATCCTTGGCCGTTGGTGTATGGATAATTCATGGTCGTGATACTATTAAAAGGCGCGTCTCAAAGATTATTGGTTTTATGAGGTTGTATATCTTTGGCCTGTAGGGCAAAGATGAGTTGTTAATGAATATCTTTGGCCGGATTGCAAAGATGAATTTAATATTTTTTTAACGATAAAAGTATTCAAGGTATCCTCACCTCTTTATCATATCAGTATCGTACTTACTAATTTCGAGGGCTTAAATTCCATAAAGAGGGAGATTGTGAGACCCCAAATTTTATGAAATAAAAGTGTTCAATTTTTCTATTTTGGTGAATAGTTAAATTGATAAAAGTTTAAAGTTAAGGGTCATATTTGAAAATTTTTCAAAGTAGACAAGTTGTCATAAAATACCCTAGCATATATTCATGAGTTACTATTCACGGGTTACTATTCACCTAAATTACTATTCACTCTAGTATTGTTCACTTTCGAGTATTTGGGAAACTTTTTGTGTCGAGTACTATTCACGAAGTTACTATTCACCCTTAACAAAATATTTTATAAAAATAACTAAGGAAGTTTTACCGGTTGATCTTGTTGAACTACTTTCGGTGGTAAAAAAATGCGATACGTGTGATTGCATAGTAGCACTACAGTATTAATTATTGATATTTATGTAAGATTAGTCACTCGGTTTGATTCCATTATTATTAGATTAATAATATGAATTATTATAACGATGATGACGTTTTGTTTTATTCAGTATTATTAACGTAATAAAATGTAACATCTTTTTATATAAAATAGAAAGTGATAATGACGTTTTGTTTTATTAAGTAATAAAATGTAACATCTTTTTATATAAAATAGAATACTTTATTAAAGTTATTCTATAAATAAAATATATTATATTTTATTTTGCATAGTGTTACATATAAGATTTGCATAGTAAAATGTTTTTATATAAATAGAATATATTATATTTTATTTAAAAGATTTTTTTTAAAAATATGGACCGTCAGATTAAAGTAAATCAATCTGGACCGTTCATGGATTAATTACTATGCATTCTATTTTCCTATAAATAGAAGCTCATTCCTTCATTATTTTCTTACGAATTCAATGAAACTCTGTAGAAAATTATTAGAGAGAAGTTATAGAGAAAATCTATAGAGAGAGAAGAAGAAGTATTACGGTACTTCACTACTTTGATATCCAAAGGTCTTTTACTGTAAGGGATATTATTTGTTGTACCGTAAGGGGTGTTATTCTTTCTTATTCATGAAGAGAACTTACATTATTCCATTCATTATTATTCATTGGAATAACTCAAAAAAAGTGGCATACCCTATACATAACTTTTGTATACGCGCGTACCCTATACTTGGTGAAATCCTTATATTATTCCATTCTTATTTATTACATTGGAATAACTCAGATCTGTGAATCCCCTATTTTGGTGATCTTCTTACATTATTCCATTCTTTATTATTACATTGGAATATCCTCATCATGTGTTTTACACCGGACCTGGTTCCATTGTTTATTATTCCGCATTTATTATTCTGTTGGAATATCCTGTCTGTGTGTTTTACACCGGACCTGGTTCCATTGTTTATTATTATTCAGCATTTATTATTCTGTTGGATCATCCTGTCGGTGTGAATTTCACCTGACCTGGTTCCGTTATTATTATTCTATTGGAATAACCTGTCTATGCGAAGTACCGCATGCATGGTGATTTCTTTTGTTATTCCATTCTTTATTATACCCAGATAGTTAAAACTTTGACTTCTATACTCCATGAAATTAGTAGAATATCCTTGATATTTGCGTTTCATTCAGTATCTTTTCATGGAAATATTCTTCTGATCATTCTTGAATTTTACTCTACAAAACAGTATCATGTTGACAATTTGGACGTTAATAATTCCTGGATTAAATAATTCTTGAACTTGTTTTATTGAATTATTATGTCATTGTCATCATCCTCATGTTATATTATGTTATCTTTGGCTTACGTGCATAGATGAACTTAGTATAATTATGACCGAGGATCATTCGGTATATAATCATGGCTTGATATAAATGATGTGACAAAAGTCCTCGGTGGCTCAGAATGCAAATGATGGATAGTTTTGGTATGATTATGACCGGGGGTGATTCGGTATAGTCATGACCATTGATAATTTGATGAAAATCCTTGGCCGTGGTACGAGGATGATTAGATATTGTGGTTTATTCATTAAACCGAGTCTTAGTGATAAAATTGATGAAAACCTTTTAAAACCTAAAAGATAGTAGACTTTATTTTCTACTTGACTCTTTTAATGGATTGCATATTCATCATTGCAGATTAAACCGGGTTGTCTATTGTATTTTATCAGTTTAACATTGTTGAAGACTATTGATAATTTATTCTGCATTATCTTAGTCATAATATTTCTTACTGGGCTAGTTGAGCTCACCCTTTCTTTCACTGTTCTCTTCAGGAAATGAGAATATAGCTGGGACGAGTCGGGGAAAAGAGTGATGGTCCCGAAGATAGCATTAGTAGTCCTCACTATTCTGTTAAATAGTGTGACAATAAATGTAATGAAGACTCCTTGAGTATGGATATTGTCTAAATGACAATATTCCTATTAGAACTCTCAGTTTATGTATTGTCGTATGTTACACGACAGATGTATAATTAAGTTTGTATTTGAATTTATGTACCATGTAAGTGGCGACCCAAGATGGGTGGCGATATACCTAATTTTGGGGCGTCCACAACAGTATCGAGCTTAGGGATATGATCCTGCTAAGATGCGAGATAAGAACTAGGAGGGAGAGCAGAGGGAATTCCTTCGCTAGTATGAACTACCTAAGTTTATTTGGTATTTAATTGGTCGATTGAGTATAGGGATAATATGTGACATGTCAATTAACCCTTATTTTGAGGCGGTGTTTGAAAATGGCAACCGAGAATGTTGAGAATAAGAATGGAGCACAGAGACCTGCTTGATTCTCCACGAGATCAATAATCGAGACAATGTAAACAGGATGGCGTTAATCCTCCCATAAACAACAACACCGATCAATCAATTGACGAACGACGCCAGATGCGTTTAAGAGGTTTTTAGAATTCATGCAACATCGGTAAATCGACTTACATCCCAAAACGTGGTGTGGAAACACGGAAAATTCTCGAGGCGGTCACCGCTAAACAATTCAAGGAGCTGGGACCACCGGAGTTTTAGGGAGAGCCAAAACCACTTCGGCGGAAGCATGGATAAAGCATTACCAAGATATTTGATGTCTTGGGATGCTCAGAGAGCAAAAGTTCCCTTCTTTGCCTTTATGTTATAGCGAGAGAGGCGATTCTTTGGTGGGAATCGGTAAAACGTACTCAACCCTCTTTGTCTTGAAGATATCTTGGGAGAAGTTCCAGGAGCTGTTCAACGACAAATACTTTCCTGAAAGTATTCGCCACATGAAGGAGGTTGAGTTTATCAAGTTGGAGCAAAACGGTATGACTGTGTCGCAATACGAGCCAAAATTTGCCGAGTTATCTCGGTTTGCATCCCATTTGGTCGATAATGAGGAGCGAATGACGCGAATGTTTTTAAGAGGTTTGAAACCCGATATACGTCAATACCTAATTTCTCATAAACTTTGTTTGTATTCAGATATTGTGAATAGGGCTCGATTATTGGAGCGCGATAATGAGTCAACCAACCAAAAGGTAACGACCAACAACACAATAATAATCAATGCAATTAGCAGCGGCCATCGAACAACGATAACCATCGTGGGGAAATTATCATTTCGGTGGTAACCATGGCCAAAATAATAGGAATGGAAATTTCAAGAAGAGGAAATTCAACAATGATGGAAAGACGTCGGCCTGACAAAGACCTGTTGTTAAGGAAGGAGAACGACCACCTATCATATGCTTCAAATGCGGAGAGAGGACACATCGATCCGAATCATACATGCCGTCAAAAGCATGTTATAATTGTGGAAGAGAAGGTCACTCACCGATTTTGTCGTTCATCAAGACAAATTCAACTAGGATAGAGGCACCAAAGGTCATCCCCATAAACCAAAGCCGGTAGTTTAAGAAAGAGCGTTTTTTTTCTCGTGACGAGGAACTCGAATAAAATTATCACGGGTAAGTTAATCATAAGCTCTTGCGAAGTCTATACCGTGTTAGATACCGTTCTACCCACTCTTTTATTTCACCTAGTTGTGTTCAATGTTTAAATTTGACTCAAGAAGAAGTTAAACTTTGACTTATTGGTTGAAACTTCGTTAGTAGGAGCCTTCATTCTGCTTACTATTTTTAAATCTTGTTTGATTCAAATAAACATTTTCACGTTACTGTCGATCTTATCTTTTTGAAAATATTTGCCTTTGATGTGATTTTAGGAATCAATTGGTTAACTACTCATCATGCTTTTCGTAAGGTTGTTAGCTTTTATATTCATAACCAACTTGTTGTCGCGAATTGAAGTAACCAAACTACTAAAAGTCGATTTATTGTCATATCAAGCCATAAGTAAAAGAGCCCCGAACCTTTCGTTGTTGACTTCCTTGTGTGGAATGCATGGAAGCCGAGACTTTCTATAGGTGACATCGTGAATGAAGATGGCAAGTTTATAGGTATCATTGTGAGGTCTTTATCTAGGTTAAGGGATAGAAGTCACAGTTGGTATCAATGTGACGTCTTATCCAAGTCTTGGATGAGAGTCACAGATTTTAAAATGATATTTCTATTATTAATAAATTTCTGGCGTATTCTTGAAGACTTCTTAGCCTACTTAGAGCGTGAAATCGAATTTTGTATTGACCCCAAAGACAAAACCCATTTTTAAACCTCAAATATTTCTTCAACTAAAATGAATAGTTTACGTGGTTTATGATGAAAGTCATAATAAAAGCATTGGACTAATGAAAATCATGGGTATACGTGGTATTAGTAAGTGTTATGATGAGTTATGTTGGTTAATATGTGAAAACATGAAAGTTTCTTTAAAAATCACAAGGAGTTAAAACCGATTTTGGTGAAAAAACGTAACATGAAATTCAATTGACCAAATCTCTTATTATATTTTTAATTTTTGAGTGTGGTTAAGTCCTAGAGTTAGATCTATGAGTTACCTAACTAATCCAAGTGGAATCAATGAAAAAAGTGTTGTAGATTTTGTGTGGACTGATTTTAGCAAAGGAGTGCAAAGCTGCAAAAAGCCAAAAAAGTCTACGCCATGATTTTAGAGGGGTCAAGTTTTGACCACTTAAATTATGAGAAAAATTCTGCCCTTTTGGGACATGAAGGTATATGGTATAAAGTACCTCCTGTCCAAAAATGAGCTCATTCTCGACTTAAATGAGCAAGTTATGACTATTTCAATATTTAGGTTTTTCCGATGAAAACGCTTATAACCGGAGTTCTATAACTCCGATGACCATGAAATTTAAACTAGAAGCTCACGTTAACATGTGTAAGGTCCTGCCAAGATTTGGGAATTTTTGGAGTTAAACTTGAGGTAGCTAATTTCTTAAGGAATTAATTAGAAATTGATTTTGAAAAATAGTAAATGAATTTTAAAATTCGAGAAAAATATATTTTTATTATGGGATTATATTATGCTAAATCCCGGAAAAGAAATATTTTTGGACTGATTTGGTATTTTCATGAAAATAGTTTAGTTATGAACATATGAGTTAAATATGTTATGTGATGTAACAAAGTTGAAAATAGGATTTTATTGCTAGAGAATCCTATATAGAGTATATGCATATTTTTTTATGAGGATTTGATAATTGGTGATGATATCTTATGAGTATGGCATTTTGAATGATTAAATGCATTATATGGTAAAGCGTAAACAATTGAGATAAATTGTTTATAAATTTAAGAAGTGATTAAAATATTGTTATAATATTAATGATATTAGATTATGAGATTATTAAGTGATTGATAACATGGGGATATTCTTGAATCTGGATAAATTATATTATAAATGTTTAATATTTATCCTTTATCTCATTTGATTGATTCTTTATATCATTATCCTCATGTTTATATTATGTTGAAAGTCATCTACATGGCTCCAGTAGTGCATAGATGGACTTGGTATGATTATGACCGAGGGATTGTTCAAGATAATCATAACCGTAATTGAAAACACGATTATCTTTGGTCGTAGTGTATAGATAATTTTATGGTCGTGATACTAAATGAATACACGATTATCTTTGGTAGTAGTCAGTGTAGATAATTTGTGGTCGTGATACTAATGAATACACGATTATCTTTGGTCGTAGTGCATGGATAATTCGTGGTCGTGATACTAATGAATACACGATTATCTTTGGCCGTAGTGCATGGTTAATTTGTGGTCTGATACTAATGAATATCCTTGGCCTGTAGTGCAGGGATGATTCGATGATATGAATTAATTATTGAGCTGAGTCTCAGCAATGAAATATTAATTCATGGATGTGGTAAAAGTCATCTTTGGCTGTAGTGCATTGATAGACTTGGTATGATTATGACCAAGGATTATTCGGTATAATCATAACCGTAATTGAAAACACGAATATCCTTGGCCAGTGGTGCATGGATAATTCATGGTCGTGATACTATTAAGCTGCGTCTCAGCATTATTGGTTTTACAGTTGTATATCTTTGGCCTGTAGGGCAAAGATGAGTTGTTAATGAATATCTTTGGCCGGATTGCAAAGATGAATTTAATATTTTTTTAACGATAAAAGTATTCAAGGTATCCTCACCTCTTTATCATATCAGGTACGTACCCTAATTTCGAGGGCGAAATTCCATAAAGAGGGGAGATTGTGAGACCCCAAATTTTATGAAATAAAAGTGTTCAATTTTTCTATTTTGGTGAATAGTTAAATTGATAAAAGTTTAAAGTTAAGGGTCATATTTGAAAATTTTTCAAAGTAGACAAGTTGTCATAAAATACCCGGTTACTATTCATGAGTTACTATTCACGGGTTACTATTCACCGAAATTACTATTCACTCTAGTATTGTTCACTCGAGTATTTGGGAAACTTTTTGTGTCGGAGTACTATTCACGAGTTACTATTCACCCGAACAAAATATTTTATAAAAATAACGGCGGAAGTTTTACCGTTGATACTGTTGAACTACTCGGTAGTAAAAGTACAGTAATACGTGTGATTGCATAGTAGCACACGGTATTAATTATTGATATTTATGTAAGGAGTCACTCAGTTTGATTCCATTATTGTCGATTAATAATATGAATTATTATAACGATGATGACGTTTTGTTTTATTCGTATTATTAACGTAATAAAAGCGTAACATCTTTTATATAAAATAGAAAGTGATAATGACGTTTTGTTTTATTAAGTAATAAAAGCGAAACATCTTTTATATAAAATAGAATACTTTATTAAAGTTATTCTATAAATAAAATATATTATATTTTATTTTGCATAGTGTTTTTGCATAGTGTTGCATAGTGTTTGCATAGTAAAATATTTTTATATAAATAGAATATATTATATTTTATTTAAAAGATTTTTCTTTAAATATGGACCGTCGATTAAAGTAAATCAATCGGGACCGTTCATGGATTAATTACTATGCATTCTATTTTCCTATAAATAAAGCTCATTCCTTCATTATTTTCTTTTCTTTCAATTCACTGAAACTCTAGAGAAAAATTATAGAGAGAAGTTATAGAGAAAAAAATATAGAGAGAAAGAAGAAGAGTATTACGGTACTTCACTACTTTGATATCCAAATGTCTTTTACGGTAAGGGATATTATTTGTTGTACTCGTAAGGGTGTTATTCTTTCTTATTCATGAAGAGAACTTACATTATTCCATTCATTATTATTACATTGGAATAACCAAAAAAAGTGGCATACCCTATACATAACTTTGTATCACGCGCATCTACGTACCTATACTTGGTGAAATCCTTATATTATTCCATTCTTATTTATTACATTGGAATAACTTTTGTATCTGCCGAATCCCCTATTTTTGGTGATCTTCTTACATTATTCCATTCTTTATTATTACATTTTGGAATATCACATGCGTGTGTTTTACACCGACTGGTTCCATTGTTTATTATTCGCATTTATTATTACATTGGAATATCCTCGTGTGTGTGTTTTACACCGGACTGGTTCCATTGTTTATTATTATTGACATTTATTATTACATTGGATCATCACATCGATTGTGAATTTCACGACTGGTTCCGTTATTATTATTCTATTGGAATAACTTTTATACATGTCTTGCATCTGCATGCATGGTGATTTCTTTTGTTATTCCATTCTTTATTATACCCGGTTGGTTAAAACTTTGACTTCTATACTCCATGAAATTAGTAGAATATCCTTGATATTTGCGTTTCATTCAATATCTTTTCATGGAAATATTCTTGATCATTCTTGAATTTTACTCTACAAAAAGCGATGTCGTGTTGACAATTTGGGCGTTAATAATTCTGGATTAAATAATTCTTGAACTTGTTTTATTGAATTATTATGTCATTGTCATCATCCTCATATTATATTATGTTATCTTTGGCTTACGTGCATAGATGAACTTAGTATAATTATGACCGAGATCATTCGGTATAATCATGGCTTGATATAAATGATGTGACAAAAGTCCTCGATGGCACGTAATGCGATGATGGATAGTTTTGGTATGATTATGACCGGGGGGTGATTCGGTATAGTCATGACCATTGATAATTTGATGAAAATCCTTGGCCGTGGTACGGGGATGATTAGATATTGTGGTTTATTCATTAAATCGAGTCTTAGTGATAAAATTGATGAAAACCTTTTAAAACCTAAAAGATAGTAGACTTTATTTTCTACTTGACTCTTTTAATGGATTGCATATTCATTATGATTAAAGCGGTTGTCTATTGTATTTTATCGGTTTAACATTGTTGAAGACTATTGATAATTTATTACGCATTATCTTGATCATAATATTTCTTCTTGGGCTAGTTGAGCTCACCCTTTCTTTCCTTTGTTCTCTTGAAATGAGAATATAAATGACGCGAGTCGGGGAAAAGAGTGATGGTCCGAAGATAGCATTAGTAGTCCTCACTATTACATTAAATAGTGTGACAATAAATGTAATGAAGACTCCTTGAGTATGGATATTGTCTAAATGACAATATTCCTATTAGAACTCTCGGTTTATGTATTGTCGTATGTTACACCATTACGGATGTATAATTAAGTTTGTATTTGAATTTATGTACCATGTAAGTGGCGACCCAAGATGGGTGACGTATACCTAATTTTGGGGGCGTCACACTCTGACCGACCAATTAAATACCAAATAAACTTAGGTAGGTCATACAAGCGAATGAATTCCCCGTCTCTCCCCTTCTAGTTCTTGTCTCACATCTCAGCCAGGGATCATATCCGTAAGCTTTGATACCAACTGTGACGCCCCCAAAACAGGTATACATCACCTATTCTGAGTCGCCAAATACATGGTACAGAATATAAATACAATCTTAAATATACAACATGAGCTGTGAGTTTTAATACAAATATTGTCTTCCAGATAGTATTCAAACTCAAAATAAGTCCTTAATACATTTATTAACACACTATTTCATAGAATAGTGAGGACTATTAATGCTATCCTCTGGACCGTCACTCCGTTCCCCGACTAGTCCCTGCTACGTTCTCATTTCCTAAAGAGAACAATGAAAGCAAAAGGGTGAGCTCAACTAGCCCAGTAAGAAATATTATGACTAAGATAATGCAGAATAAATTATCTTTAGCCTTCAATAGTGTTAAACTGATACAATATAACAAACATCAAGTTTAACTGCAGCGGAACAAGCAATTAATTAAAAGAGTCAAATAGAGAATAAAATCCACTATCTTCTATGTTTTAAAAGATTTTTCATCATTTTTATCGTTGAGACTCAGCTTAATAAATAATCCATATCATCCATGCATTACGGCCAAGGATATTCATTAGTATCACAACCACAAATTATCCATGCACTACGGGCCAAGGATATTCGTGTATTCATCAATGGTCATGATCATGCCAACAACTGTCCATCAATGCACTACGGGCCAATGAGGACTTTTACCACATCATTTGTAACATTACGGTCATGATTATACCGATTAATCCCTGGTCATAATCATACCAAGTCCATCTATGCATTACAGGCCACAGATGACTTTTAACATAATATAAACATGAGGATGATGACAATGACATAATAATTCAGTAAAACAAGTTCAAGAATTAATTTATCCAGGAACCAATAACGTCCAAATTGTCAACATGATACTTCTTTGTGGAGTAAAATTCAAGAATACTCAGAAGAATATTTCCATGAAAAGATACTGGATGAAACGCAAATATTAAGGATATTCCACTAATTTCATGGAGTATAGAAGTCAAAGCTTTAACCAACTGAGTATAAGAGAATATATAAAACTGCAAATAGATTTTCATCCGCCATGCGGTAATCCACTTAGACAGATCATTTCCACAATTTAATAAGGAATGAATACAAATGATCATTCACCATGCATGTGATAATCCACATGTATGCGGAGTTATTCCAATGAGAATAATAATAAAGAATGGAATAATAGAAGAAATCACCATGCATGCAATAGATCGCATGAGATGTGTTATTCCAATGTAATAATAAAGAATGAAAGGTGTCAAATGCGTAAACCGCATGCAGGCGGGATGTTCCAACGAGAATAATAAAGAACGGAACCAGTCATGCGTAAATGCATGCATGCAGGATGTTCCAATGAATAATAAAAAGAATCTAACCAGTCATGCGTGTAAACGCACGCATGTGATGTTCCAATGTAATAATAAAGAATGTAACCAGTGTCATGCGTAAACCGCATGCATGTGATGATGTTCCAACAAAATAATAAAGAATCGGAACCAGTCAATGCGTAAATGCACGGCATGACGTAATATTCAGCGAAATAATAAAGAATGAGAACCGGTCATGCGTAAGCGCATGCATGTGATATTCCAACAAAATAATAAATAATGGAACCAGTCATGCGTAAACACACGATGGGATGTTCCAATGTAATAATAAAGAATGGAATAACGAAGAATTTCACCATGTATGCGATACTTGCATGTAGGCAAAGTTATTCCAACATAATAATAAAGAATGGAATAACAGAAGAATTTCACCAAGTATAGGGTAGTCCGCGTATACAGGTTATTCCAACAGAATAATAAAGAATGGAATAACAGAAGATCTTTTCATAAATACAAAAGAAATAATACCCCTTACCTTAAAAAGAAGAGTACTCCGACTGGTAGGGCGAGGATTTTCTTGAAGAAAACTTATAATGCTTTCTACGCTCAAAGCTTCTTAAAACTCTAAAGAAATACGCTTAAGATTATAGAAGAAAAATTCTCTGAATTTCTTGTGTGATTTTCAATTCTAACTAAGCATCCTATTTATAGAAGAATGGAAAGGATACTATGCAATAAAATATAATATATTCTATTTATAATATATATATATATTATTTAAAATCTAATAAAACAAATAACTTTATAAAAGTATTCTATTTTATATAAAAGATTTTACTATCTGAAACACTATGCAAACCTTTATACAAACATCTATGCATAATAGAATATTATATATTCTATTTATAGTCTAATAAAACAAATAACTTTATAAAAGTATTACATTTTATATAAAAGTTTTACATTTTATTACATTTATAATAATAATAAAACAAAACTTATCATCTTTATTATAATTCACAATATTAATCGACCGGTAGTTCCTAGGAAGGGGATTTCAATAAGGATTTCTCCTTTTGGCGCGTAATTAGGTGACCAAACCTCTCCTTGATGTAACTTCTGACATCGTTAATATTGCAAATAATAATATTAATAACTTTGTCGTCTCAATTATTGATTTAATAATATATAAAATATTGATAATAATTGAATCAAATAACGTGAGATACTTATCGTGAAATTACTTATAGCAATAATTGAACAAAAGCCGAGTGACTTCTCATGTAGGCATCAATAATCAATCTACGATGTGCTACTTGCAACGACCCACAGCGTATTCATCGTACTTTTAACACCGGGTGTTTCAACAGTTAACGGTAAAACTTCCGCCGTTATTTTCATAAAAAGATATTTTTTTCGTTTTTCTCAATTCGACAATAATTCCGCTGTGGGGTCCACCAATGATTGTGCCATCGTACGAATATTCCCTGTTACAACGAATATTTTCCGACCAATCGAATATTATATAACAACTTACGTACTTTGCAAAATTTATAAATATTACCCACAACTATAACATTATCTCAAATCCACACCATAATATTTAAAAAAATATTTCGAGAAAATTAAATCTTTATTCGTAAAATTTGGGGTTTTACAATTTTTCTGAACATTCTTGTTAAATTTTAAGCTTTTCATGTCAGAGTACTATTCATGGATCATATTCATTTATACGGCACTATTTATACGTACGACACTATTCATACATATGACACTATTCATATGTAAGGTACTATTCACGAAGTACTATTTATGGGATACTATTTACTCGGGTACTATTCAACCGGGGTACTATTCATGAAAAAAATTGATTTCTTTCGCTCCAAATTATTTTTGATACAATATTATTCTTGAATTTTACTCCACAAAACAGTATCATGTTGACAATTTGGACATTATTGAATTCTTAATAAATTGAATTATAAATCTTTAAAAGTTATCCTTTCTTTCATTTAATTGAATTCTTATATCATTATTGTGACGCCCCCAAAACAGGTATACATCACCCATTTTGGGTCGCCAGATACATTGTACAGAACTCAACTACAAACTTATGTATACAATTGTCGTGCAAAATACGACAAAACATAGCTAAGAGTTTAAACTCGAATATTGCCTTCTAGACAATATCCACACTCAATGGAGTCCTCATTATAATTATTATCACACTATTTTATAAAAATAGTGAGGACTATTATAGCCACCATCACGGACCATCACTCTGTTTCCCGACTCGTCCCAGCTATATTCTCATTTCCTGAAGAGAACAGTAAAAGAAAAGGGTGAGCTCAACTAGCCCAGTAAGAAATATTATGACTAGGATAATACAGAATAAATTATCCTTAGCCTTCAACAGTATAACAATTGATAGAATACAATAGACAACAAGTTTAACTACAGCGGAATAAGCAATCCATTAGAAGAGTCAAGTAGAGCATGATATCTACTATCTTCTATGATTTAAAAAATTTTCATCAACTTTATCCCTGTAATACCCATTAACAGTTCATTATTATACCCAAGACAAAGAGAACTTTCATCACCTGTCTTCACCTGAACTACCAAAGATTATAGTTAAATTCATAATTCATATTTATAGTCATGTAAATCAACAGTTTCTCATTGCCACAAAGGCTTAATAGAACGTTTACTCATTATCCTTACCCCAAAGGCTAAAGATATTCAAATGTAATAACAATGATCATACCAATCAGTTGTCTACCTTTGCACTACGGGCCAAAGATATTCAACTATAAAACCAATGGTCATGATCATACCAATCAATTGTTTGTCAGTGCACTACGGCCAAAGACATTCAACTATTAACTAATGGTCATGATCCTGCCAATCACATCATCAAATTATCCATGCACTACGGGCCAAGGATATTCGTTATTATCACTAGTGGTTATGATCATGTCATACACATGTCCATCTTTGCAAGTAAGCCAAAGATATACAACTATAAAACCAATAATCAACAGTCCATCTTTGCACATAAGCCAAAAATATACAACTGTAAAACCAATAATCAACAGTCCATCTATGCACGTAAGCCAAAGATGACTTTCATCACAATATAAGCATGAGGATGATGACAATGATATAAACATTAATCAAATGAAATCAAGGATAAATATTAAAGACATTAAATTTATCCAGAGTTTAAAAATATCCAAATTGTCAACATGATACTGGGAGAATCTATCGCGGGGCAAGTCAAACTCAGGGTTTCTAAGCAGCAAAAAGGCCATAGAAGCTCGATTTTGCTTTTTGGAAAAGAGAAAAAGCGTAGTTTTTGGCCACAAAGATATAGCGGCCAATTCTGAGAGGGGCCCGTAGTCCCCTGCGCAGATTAGCGACCATTTTAGGTGCTGCCTTACTCTATTTCCGAAGCAGAAATAGTCGGGCAGGGAAGAGCTCAGCAGCTACAAGGTTGTCTTCCCGTATTCTATTTCCTCTGAGGAAATAGTCGGGAAGAGCTCAGTAGCTCCTTGGCTCAGTAGCTCAGTAGCTCCTTAGCTCCGTAGCTACAAGGTTGTCTTCCCGTATTCTATTTCCTCTGAGGAAATAGTCGGGAAGAGCTTAGTAGCTACAAGGGTGTCTGCCCGTATTCTATTTCCGAAGCGGAAATAGTCGGGCGGGGAAAGCAGCTCAAGTACTCCTCACAAGTGCAAGCCGTTTGCTGGAGGAGGGCTTGCTTGGGCGTGAGGCTCATACCCTGAGAAGTCCACCTTGCCCTACCCGAATCTGATAATCAAGGTATTCACGCATCGCTTGGGGAACGTTAAACCGCTTCGTGATTATATTTGGACAGAAAAAAATTATATTTTTCGAGTAAATAGTACCCCGTGAATAGTAACTCGTGAATAGTAACTCATAAAGAGTAACTCATAAATAGTAACTCGTGATTTTATATCCCTCAGCATACATTTGTATCACTTCTGCTGATAGCTTAGGGGGGTTTTGTAGTCCTGAAAGATTTTTTTTTTAGCTCTTCGGTTAGAGAAGGTCCTAAAGCCTTGTATTCTTTGAACTTTTTCTCTAAGGAAACACAGGTTCAAAAATTTTTCTCCTCCTTTTTGGCCAAGTCCAGGTTCTAACGATTGAAATCTTGGTTGTTTTGCTTCAATTCGTCATTCTCCTTCTGCACAGTCTCGTAATTCTTGAAGACGACCTTTCAGTGAGCTTCTGCCTCTGCAGCCTCCTCCTTCAAATTTGGAATATCACTTTGGAGGTTTTCGTAGTAGAAAGAAGTATTTTGGTGAAGACTTCTTTCTTTTGCAAGGACAACCTTCAGTCGCTCATTTTCTTTTTTGGTTTCTTTCTCTTCTTATTCAATTTTTTCCCATCGGCAGATGATGCAACTGGAGATGGCAGAAGCCTGAAATTAATTTTGTTTCAGTTAGTGTTGGACATAACTAAATGGAGGTTACATTAGAAGAATGGTTTCAGTTGGTCTTACTCGGCCTTGATGCATAATTCCTGCATAGACAAGTTCCCTGGTAGTTATGCCTTGGAATTAGTGCTCGTCAGCTGGGAGGATAAAGTTGTAAGAGAGTTCGAGGGCATACTTTTTTGGGTCTTCAAGAAAAAGCGTCATCGAGGTTTGAGCCTCTCGAATTCGGCTGGGAAAAGGTTATTTTGTATGAGAATGGATGCATTGAGGGGACTAATCGGGAGAAGTTTTAGTGTTGGCCCTTTTATTTGGTGGTTCAGAGGAATGGTCTTCAGGTTCTTTTTGTTTTTGGTTTTGGTTTAGGTCGGGGGTAATGGTTGGGATGGCTTCGGTGATTGGGATGTTTTCACTTGTGATAATGGGGGTTTTAGACGAAGCAGTTTCGGGTGCTTCAGAAGTTGTTGTTTGGGTAACGACCTTGGTACGCCTCTTCTTAATACGAAGGATTTTGGTCATTTCGGAGTTCGGCATGTCCAAGGGGCTTTTTCTAAGGAGGGAGTGGGGATTGTTGTTGGCTTAAGTGTCTTTGTAGGTAGGTTTGGTTTAGTATGGGAAGTGGATTGCCCTTCGGCTATAATTTCATAAGGTGTGGTCTCGGTAATTGGTGTGGTGTTGTTTAGCTGGGAGATATCTTCGGTAGTGGTGCTTTTAGGGTTGTCCCGTTCGGGAGAAGTTGGCTTGATGAGGGATATTGTATGCAGAAGATGGGTCAGGTTTGGTAATGATAAATTAAAAAATATGCGAATACAAGAAGAAGAAAATGGTTTTAAAACTTACATTTGTGATTATACAACTAGGATTGCTTGGTGAGAAGATTAAAATCCCATTCCTTCATTGGTAAATTTTTGATCAGCTTTACTATTTCGATGATTATGCTTGGAGGGGTTTCTCCAATGGTGACGTTCGGGTTACCGTATGCGGCCCAATCAGGTATTTGGCGAGTGTTTGGCCCTTTGACAAAGAACCAGTGAGTAGGGGTGCTCATCGGTAAAAAACTGAACCGGTACCAAAAATACCAAACCAGTACCGATCCGAAATTACCAAAAAAAATAAGAATCAAACCTGACATCAAATTACCGGTTCGATACCGGTTTAGTACAAAAAAATCCAGTCTGATTTTTTTGTTCTATTTTTAGTTATACCGCATGGTAATATATATAATTATTAATAATAATTAAATAATTGTTTTTATATATTAATAATTTTTCAAAAAACTAAAAAATCATTATTAGTAAATGTAATGCTTTTATCTAGATAGCTAAAATGTTGTTTGCATGTTTATGTGAAATAGCTCTTGTTTAACAGTTTGAACCAAGGCCTTAGACTGAAAGGAAGCCACAAAACGATGTCTCTTAGTATGCGCTGATTTAGCTGAATAGGCCACATACAACAGTAACAGCATGCATATATAAGTTGAGTTTACATGGGGACAAACCCTATCCATTAAATTTTGGTATTTTCGGTATTTCAATTTTTACCGAATTCAAAAAAATCATTACCGCTACCGGTACCGAAAAGTGTTAAAATACCAAAAAATCGGTACCGAAAAAAACCGGTATCGCTGGTACCGGTAAAAAACCAAAAATTTTGATCACCCCTACCAGTGAGTGTGCCACCCCTTTTTGCTCGAAGGGGCACCCATTAGGGATCGTCATTTGATTTTTTGGTTTGGTTTTGGTTGTTGTTTACTCAAGTCCTCAAACCCGGGTTCTTGAGATCGACCCCGAGAGAATAAGGAGAAAAAGAAGTCGATTATGGGAGGAACATCGACCTCGTGATAAAAGGCGATAATGTTAATATAAGAATTTGGCACCAGCTAGGCGAAATATGCCACTAAACCCTAATAAGGTAATAATGAAAGCGTGGAGGGGTAGCCGAACCACTTTCTCCATTAGGGTGAGCGACATTGTTGTCCAACTGTCAGGTTGGTGGTACATCCGATCGGATTCAGAAGGGGCTTTGAGCTGGTAGGTTTCAGGGATGTGTTAATGCTCTCGGATTATAACAAGGGTATCTTCGGTATTGGAGGATTTGGTGTTGGCGTAGGGAAAAGTTGTTTGAGTATTCTCAAATCATTTTTTCAAAATCTAACTATGCCTTGGATTGGGTTGGTGCTTGGGGGGCAGAGTTGGTTGCAGTGGTGACAATGGTGGCTTGCGTGGTGATAACGTTGGTGGTGGTGGTGGTGGTGTTAGTCTTTACCGAAAAAGCTGGGATGAAGGAAATAGGAATGACGTCAATGGGATCTGAGTTGTTGGGAGTGGAAGAAGTCGGTGTGCTTGAGGAGGCCATTGTTGTTGTGAAAGTAAGGAGGTAGTTTGTCGGAAGTAAATTTTGCAGAAAGGAGAAGGGATCTCTGAGAATTCGAAATGGAGAGAGTGAATCTATTTGATTTGGGGGAAAAGGTCTTGAAATGTCTTTTCTTGTCAACTTCGCATGTTTTTCTAAGGATGGCTATTAATTTGGCTGAATTGATGGTATGTGTGGGAGAGTGATGTGGGGTCCTTACATTATGTATTAGCCAATTTTCCAAGGAGTTGGGGTTGCAACTTTTTTATGATTAATCATTAGATTTTTATTGAGGGACTCTTGCATTAAATGTTCCATTTAACCAAAGATTGGGGGACAATGTTGAGGCATAATTATTTGGGCCCCAATTGTATTGTGGGCCAAAGTCCATGTAGATGTATTTAACTCTACGGTAGGAATCTATTTGGGTAGTTGAATATTTTATGGAATCAAAGATTCCTAATTGCATTTAATTTCCAACTCCTAAGGAAAGTGTCAAGATATAATCCGACTTCCTTTCTTTAAGGAGATTCTGTTCAACCCCATTAAGGAATCATACCTAATGAGGAATTCTAATTCTATATGGGGAAAGAGGTGTGATCATTATAAATGCAAGGCTATACCCTAATCATCAGGTACACACATATTGTTTTACAAAACTAGATCATTAAACATCCATTGTTGAACCTTATCCAGCTTGTATTTATTCTCACACCGGAGCTATCCCCAAACGGCCCAAGCCATCAAACTTTCGGTGTAACTTCATTTCTGTGCAGGATTGAATGCGCTTTGGTGATTGAGGTGCGTAAATGAATATTGGCGTTAGCATGTAACAAAGCAACAAAAAAATACTAAGAAAAATAATTCTAATAGATAGACATTATTAAATCATATCATTTCGTACATTTATATATGTAAGGATAATATAGTAATAGTGTAGTTTATAAATAAGAATCATTTCACTTCCTTTCCCTACTTTTAAACTCACAAACAAGGGAAAATTTAATTAAAATCTCATCCCTTCCCTTCATTTCTAAAACTCACAAATATGACAAAGAAAAATTATAATCCCTTCCCTTCCCTTTCCTTCCTATACTTTTCCTTCCCATCCCATTCCTCCAAACTCACAAACACATTGTAATGACACATATATATCGTCACAATTTTCTTTTACCACCCATGTCATTAATTTTGTACCAAGTCGATATATAAAGTTTTTTTAAAAAAAATATTCATGTCACATCATTTTGAATCTTGATTCGACACCTATGATTACTTTTTCTTCTTATTATATAGATTAATACTCTGAGCCACCCACATTACATGTGTAATTTATATTATGATATTAATTTTAATAAGTTAAAATTTTAAGGATTAAAGTTGAAATTACAAGATTAAAATAAGAATTATCACAAAAGTTAAAGGGCATTTTAATAAGCTAAAAAGGCTTCAAATTTTTTGTTAAGATTATTTCTCTAGATTTATATATTAGATTGTGATGTATGTAAAAATAACTCATCAATGACAAGTTATCACGTGTTATTTCTAGAACTCTATTAATAAAGGGTAGTATAATAATTTTTTTCGCGGAGTATTCTAAAACTTTATTAAATCTGATAAAGGATAGAATTCCCACAATATTTAATTTGCCAAGGATTGTGAACTTGTAAGGTCTCTAAATCCATATATGATTTTTATTCTTAACTCCCGTAGGAGAGGACTCTCATGCTATAAATAAGGGATACTCCAACACATTTGAGGTACACTATTTACTCTTGCTAGAAACTACATGTTTAATCTGATGACGATATGATTTATGTATAATTGTTCAGTAGTTTTCATAAAGTCATTCTTAAGAATATGATGTACAAATACTTAGAATAGAAAGATCAAACTTGTTAGGATGATCTAATGAGCTACCATATTTATTTTAATCTTTTAGAGATGTACACAAAATATTTCCATGTATTTCCATGATTAGGGTATAACCATGTACTTATAGTGATCACCCTCCTTCCCCATATAGAATTAGGATTCCTCATTAGGTATAATTCTTTAATGGGATTGAACAGATTCTCCTTAAAGAAAGGAATTCGAATTATATCCCGACACTTTCCTTAGGAGTTGGAGATTAAATGCAAATAGGAATCTTAGATTCTTTAAAATATTTAACTGCCCAAAGAGGTTCCTACATAGGGTTAAATACCTCTACGTGAATTTGACCCACCATATAATTTGGGCCCAAATAACTACGCCCAAAATTGCCCCTAGTCTTCGGTTAAATGGAATATTTAATGGAAGAGTTCCTCAATAATAGCCCAATAATTAAGAATAAATGCTACAAAACCCAACCTCCTCGAAAACTACTCAACCCATAATGTAAAGGCCCCACCATATTTTCCCATATTTGTAATCATAACCTCCCATTTAATAGTCTCACCTCCAAAAATTGAACGAAGTTTAAAAGACATTTCATTTAAAAAAAACCCTTTCCCTCAACTCAGATAGATTAACTTTCCCAAACTCAAATTCTTCAAAGCTCTCTTCCTCCTTCTGCAAATCTTGTTTTCTAGCAAAGTTCTCCTTAACATGTCTATCAATGGCTTCCTCAAACACTCCGGCTAGCTCCAACCCTAACACCAATGATCCCATCGACGCCATCCCTATCTTCTCCATCTCAGCTCTCCCTGTGAAGGCCACCACCTCCAGCTGCAATAAACCCACAACCACCACCACTGAATCCACTACCGTCACCACCACCGTCGCCACCACCTCTGCCCCCTAGATCTCCAACCTGTCCAAGGCAGAGTTATACTTTAAAAAAATGATTCGTGAGTATTCCGATGAAATGTATTTTCCCTATGACAACACCCAATCTTACATCGGCGAAGACGACCTCGTCACAATATGTGAATAATACTATATCCCAGAAACCCACCAACTCAAATCCTCTTCTGCCACCTATCGGATGCATGTATCATCGAATCGACGATTGGACCGCCATGCCTCTTACACTTCTGGAAAAAGGAGTTCGACTTCCTCTTCATTCCTTCATCATCACCTTCTTGGGATTCATTGGCATCGGCTTCGCCTAGTTGGTGCCAAACCCCTATATCAACATCGTCGCCTTTATAACCTTTTGTCATGAGGTCAGTGTAACACCCACACTTGACTTTTTCCTATCCTTATACCAACTGGGTTGATACCGAGAACATGGGTTCCAAGTCTTGAGTAAACAACAGTTAAAAGAAAACTAAAAAATAGAAAAACGATCTTTGATGGGTACTCCTTCGAGTAACAAGGGGTGGCACACTCACTGGTTCTTCATCAAAGGGCCAGATACCCTCTAGATTCGTAATTGGGCCACCTACGGTCGCCTGAACGTCACCATAGGAGAGACCCCTCCAAACAGAGTTGTTGAAATAGTAAAGCTAATTGAGAGACTGTCGATGAAGGAATGGGATTTCAACCTCTTGACCAAACCATCCTAGTTGTATGATCATAAATAAAAGTTCTAAAACCCTCATTTCTCTTCTCGTATTCATATGCCTCTTAATTTGTTTTTTCTAATTCTGACCTATTTTATAAATACAGTATCCTTTATCATGCCAACAACTCTCGAAAGGAACAATCCCAAAGACCCTACCACCAAAGATGTCCCCTAGCCATCCAACATCCCACCAATCACTAAGACCACACCACTGGAAGTCATCGCCAAAGGGCCATCCACCTCCCATTCCAAACCAAAATCATCTACAAAGGAATCTAAACTAATAACAATTCCCACTCCCCTCTTCTTCAAAAAACCCCTTAGATATGCAAAACTTCGAAAGGACTAAAATCCTTCGGGTTAAAAAGAGGCACACCAAGGTCGTTACACAAACTTTTGAAGCACCTAAAGCCATTTTGTCTGAAGCACCTATCACCCCAACCAAAAATATCCCAATTACCGAAGCCATTCCAACCAATACCACTAAACCAAAACCAAACCAAGGCCAAAAACGGAAAGAACCCGAAGATCCTTCCTTCGAACCACCAAATAAAAGAACCAACACAAAAACAACTATAGAACACTCGCCACAACATTATTCTTCTCCTCCCCGATAACTTTCTCCCAACCAAACTCAAGAGACTGAACCTTCGACAACCCTCTTGCTTGAAGACACAAAAGAATACTCCCTTGACATCTTTGACAATTTCGTCCTCTTAGTCGACGAAAAATGATTCCATGACATTTCAACCACCGAACTCGTCTTTGCAGAAATTATGCATCAAGGCCAACTAAGATTATCTGAATCCCATTTATCATATGTAATCTCCATTCAGTTACTTTTTAATTCTAACTCTAACAATATTTATTTTAGGCTGCCGCCATCTCCGGTCACCTCATCCGCCTATGGAAAGAGATCGAAGAAGAGGAAAAAAAGACAATATTATCTTCTATTGTGAGTGCCTCTAGGTTGACATTACAAAATTGAAAGAGGAGACGGTAGAGGCTAAAACTCGTCGAACAACTATCTATGAGAACTATGAGGCGCTCAGAAGTAGAACGACGATCTAAAACAAAGAAATCAGGCTCTAAATTTGGATATGGCCAAAAAGGAGGAGAAGACATTCCAAACTTGTGTCACCCTCGAAAAAGAATTCAAGGAATACAAAACCTTGGGTCCTCTTCTGACCGAAGAACTAAGAAAAGAAATCTTCCAAGACTACAAACAATCCTCGAACCTCTCAGTCGAAGTGATGCAGATGTTCGCTGCGGGATATGTAACTGGTCGAAGCAAAAGACAAAGCAAAAATCACTGCAGCCAAGCTGGATGGCCCACCACAACAGTAGTTCTTCTTCTTCTATAACCCTGAACTTACTATGTAATTAACCGAATGTAATCATTAAACAAATTAACAAAAAGTAATATCCATTCTGAAGTACTAGATGTTTGTTTCATATATGCAATTAAATAAAAAAAGTGTTCGTTCGAAGAACAGAATACAAATACAATAAATATTCGTTTAGATAAACTGAATAAAAAGAAGGCATCAGATCGGGAGAACTGAACACAAATAAAAGAAGTTAATTTACATTACTCGTTAAAAACTGAATACTCACTTAACTTGTAATGAAGAAGATATATTTGTTTGGCAGAATTGAATAAGTAATGTAAGAATATTCGTTTCGGAAAAATGAAAATTCACTATGAAGAGTATTCATTTCGGCAAACTAAATAACAATGGAAGAAGACATTCATTAAAAAAAATTGAACATCCATTTTATTAATATAAATTATGAAAACCTTACAAAGTCATAAGACCAAACTACTTAGCATGCACTACTGGTAATATTTTCTAAGTCTACCTGGATGCCAAGTGTTGTTAACTTTTGTCCCATCCATTGCTCGAAGCTGGTAAGTACCTATCTTCGACACTTCAATGACCTCATAGGGTCCCTCCCAATTAGGCATCAGATTCCTGAGATTTTGGGGCGTAGAAACCTCCACCTCCCAAAGAATCAGATCCCCAACTTCAAACCTCCTAAGTTTCACACCTTTATTATAATGCCTGGCCACTCTCTTTTAGTAGGCCGCAAGCCTTACCAAGGCCGACTCCTTAACCTTATCTAACAAATTCAAATTGAGGTGAATGCCTTCATCATTGTACATCTCCTTGAATTGGCTGACCCGAAGTGAACTAGAACTAATCTTGACAGGAACTAAGGCATCGGTTTTGTAAGCTAGTCTGAATGGTGAGTCACCCGTTGTCATCCTCGGAGTAGTCCGATAAGCCCATAACATGCTAAGTAACTCTTCAGGCCACCTTTTCTTCACCTCATTGAGCCTTCATTTTATCCCATTTAGTACAGTCCTATTTGTGACTTATACTTGACCATTTAAGTAAGGATGAGCCACTGAAGTTTTTTGATGTTGAATCCCCAAATCCTTTAAAAAAATTTCGAGCTTAAAGCCCACGAACTGTTTGTCATTGTTCGAGACCACCACCATCGGGATTCCAAACTGGAAGACCACGAACTCTTTAAGAAATTTCAATCAATACTGCTCTGTAATCTACCGAAGAGGCTTAGCTTTTACCCATTTAGTCATGTAGTCAATGGCTAGTATGACGAAGTTGACTTGACCCTTCGCCTTCGATAATGGGCCTAATATATCTATCCCTAAACAACAAATGAGATCGGGGAAAAAATAGAATATAAATCCTCTGGTGGTTGGTGAGGAATAGGGTTGTTTAGCTGACATTTGGGGCACTTCTTCACATAGTCTGTTATTTCTTTGAAAATCGTCGGCCAGTAGTATCCCTCCAAAGCACCTTATAGGCTAATGCCTTTGTACCCATGTGATTGCCATAAATACCCTCGTGGACTTCTAGAAGAACATATTCAGCCTCGGATAACACAAAACACCTTAGTAAAGAAGAAAAATGAGCCCTTCGATACAAATTCCCATTGATAAACACAAAATTCGAACTCCAATATTTTACCTTTTTTGCCAATATGTGGTCTGAAGGTATGACAATGTAAGACCCCAACTTATTATAAATAAAATTAAATTTTCTCTATTCATTATTCTAAATTAATAAGGTGTTAATTTGATATAATGCTTTAGTTATGGGTGAAATGTGCAAATTTTGCAAAATAAGCAAGTGGTTATAAAATATTCATTTTTGTTGGGGAATATTCTTTTGGTCGTGGAATATTTTTTTTTGTCGAGGAATATTCGTATGACGGCGCAGCCATTCGTGGGGCTCATAACAGAATAACTATCGGATGAAGAAAACGACAAAGTATGAGTTTTTATAAATAACGACATAGTTGTTACCAATTAACACTTGTTGGAATACACGGTGGTTAAAATACGATACGCTGGCGTGGTCGCACAAAGAAGCATACCGGTATTGCATAGTATTATTGAATTATTGATTAAATGCGTAAAGAAGGCACTACTCAATAATTGTTACGATGAGTTCTTTATTCAATATTTTATTTTATTGATTCAATAATTGCTACGTTGATATTTAATTTTATTGTTGTTTCAATAATTGTCATTGCACAGTATTTTCCATTACCAGATCAATAATTCATATTATTTGAATAATATTATTAAATAGCATTATTGGCAATGTCTAGAAAGTTCTATCAAGGAGAGGTTTGGTAACCTAATTGCGCACCAGTAAGGACAAATCCTTATTGGAAAGCCCCCTCTTTTCTGGGAACGGCCTGTTTGTCATAATTGTGATTCTGTAATATTATTTGTAAATAATTAATTATTGATTTATATGATAAGGAAATATTTATTTGATGTGGATATAAATGATGGATTTATTTATTTTATGTGGTTATAAATGAAGAAATTAATACTGAAGTGTTTTATCAGTATTTTGTCGGAATGGAGGAATTAAAAATCATCCGTTTGTGGATTTCGGATATTTTTTATTTGGAATTTAGAAAAACTAAAAGCTACAAAGTTGTAGAGAATTCAATTTCAGGTAGAATGGACCTAAAATTCGTATTTTTTTGATAAACGAGCTATTTTTTTATGAATTATTGAAGTTTCGGAAAATAAAATGATTTTTATTAAATTTATGGGTGGGATCCACTTTGGTTAACAACATGTGGGCTGCTGGAAATTTGGTTCAAAGGTGGCTGGTCTAGATTTTCAACTTAGCACATGCGTGGAAGAAAGAAAAAGAAATAATATTATTTTATTATTTTAGTCTCCTATGACGTTCTAGTATTTTCCTATAAATAGACGCTTAGGTTAGAATTGAAAATCACACCAGAAACAAGTTTTCTTTCTCTCTAGATTATCGAGCATATTTTTGTGAGTATTTATATACTTTGAGAGTTGCTGTTCGGTACAAGTTTCCTTCGACTTTATATCCGATATTCCGTCGGAAATCTGTTATTTTGAGGTAAGGGATGTTATTTTCTTCTTAAATGATATTATTTTTTCAATATCATTATCTTAAAATATTGGTGAACTTTTTAATCAAATTTGGAACTTTTATGTCGGGGAGTACTTATTCACGTGATCGACCTAATTATTCGGCGATATCTGAACACTATTCACGAATCACGGCACTATTCAATCCGAAAAATAATTTTTTCCTTTTTTGTCCAAGATGTCTATTATGGTTACTATCTTTGATTGTATCCATGTTTTGATCGTTATTTTTGAATTACGCTTCACAATTGGTTATTATGAAGTATTATTGATCTTGGATAAACCGTTATACTGAATCCCTAATATTTGTCCTTCTATCTCACCGGATTCGTTTTCTTTAAAATATTTTCATCATCCTCGCCTTTAAATGATGATATTACTTGAATATCTATATTCAGTAGTGCAAAGATGAATGATTAATCGATGAATATCTTTGGCCCGTAGTGCAAAAAGATGAGCAGATGTTGAGATGAACATGACCAATTGGTGATACAAATGAATATCTTTGGCCTGTAGTGTAAAGATGAATATTGATTAAAGATGTATATTGATTGATGTTACAGGGATAAAATATTGATGATGAACTTTTAAATCTTAGAAGATAGTAGAATTCATTCTGTACGTGACTCTTCTAATGGATTGTTGTTTCTGCTGCAGTTTTGATCTAAAACTTGTTGTCTATTATGTTTTATCATATTTTTCCCTGTTGAAGACTAATGATAATTTGTTGTATATTATCTTAGTCATAATATTCTTTACTAGGCTTGTTGAGCTCACCCTTTTCCTTTTTGTTCCCTTTTTCTTCTTAGGAGGTGAGAACATAGCAGGATCGAGTCAGGGTATGGAGTGATGGTTCTAGAAAGATGTTTTAGCAGTCCTCACTATTTCTGTAAAATAGTGTATGAATAATTGTATTGAGGACTTATTTGAGTGTTGATATTGTCTAGAAGACAATATTTGTATTTAAACTCACAGTATGTGTTATCATATTTTGCACGACAATTGTATTATTGAAGTTATAGTTGCTTTCTGTACCATGTATTTGGCGACTCAGAATGGGTGTTGTATACCTATTTTGGGGACGTCGCAGACACCATCGGCCAGTTAATCCAAGTAAGGAGTTAACCAACAGTTTGACCATTCCACACACATAACCACCGAATGTTGAACAGTTGGTTGGTTTAGAATTTCTATGTAAACTGACCCATTGAACGTACTCGCATCTATCATAGCCAATCTCTCAAGAGCATCAACTATTGTGTTATTAGATATGTCAACTCCCTGAAAAGCAAACAAACTAAGTAATGTAGCCGATCTTTAACTTCAGCGAGATACTTAACCATCCTTTCCCTATGGGCCTCATACTCTCCCAAAATCTATTTGAGAACTAATTGAGATTCACTGAAAATTATCAACCTCTGCACTTTAAGAATCTTCTCCAGCTGAAGACCTACAAGAATTGCATCATACTATACCTCATTGTTTGTCGCTTTGAACCCAAAGTGTATTGCCTGTTGTACCTTAAAACCTTTCGAACTTGTCAGAATAATCCCAGCTCAACTGACATCCGAAGTTGGAGACCCATTTTTATACAGCGTCCACGAAGTTTGAGCCGACTAAACATCTACGACCGTTTGAACTATCCTTTTTGCCTGGTATTCACTATCATTCGACTAAGAAAACGAACATTAATTCTACCACAAAGTCGGTAAAGGCCTGACCTTTTATTGTTATCCTAGGATGATATTCTAAGATAAACTATGTTAACTCCATTGCCCATGCAGCAAGCTGACCCGAGACATCTGGCTTACTCAAAACTTTCTTCAAGGTTTGATCAGTGTACACCACAATCAACCGACCCTGGAAGTATTTCCGAAACTTTTGACTGGCTATTATTAGAGTATAAGAAAACTTCTTAATATTCAGATATCTTGTTTCTACATCCCAAATAGCGTGATTCACATAGTAAATCGGATGCTACTTACCCCTAATCTCCCGAACCAATACATCCCCGACAGCTAAAGAACTGACCACTAAATATAGATATAATAGTTTGGAAGGAACCGACTTTACCAATAGAGGACCCGAAGACAAATACCTTTTAATCCCCTAAAAAATATCTTCACACTCTAAAGTCCACTTGAAGGTCTTCTCGTTCTTCGGCCCTTTCAATGTGTCAAAAAGGGTAGACATCGTTATAGTACTGATTTGAACATGAACCTCCTCAAAGCTACTATTCGACCAGTCAAACGTTGAACATCTTTATAAGACTTTGGAGATTTCATGTCCAGAATGGCTTTGATTTTCTCTGGGTTCGCCTAAATTCTCCTCTTATTGACAAGATAACCCAGAAACTTTCTTGCTCCTAAACCGAAGATACACTTCATCGGATTTAACCTGAGTTTGTAATGCCTAACTATCTGGAAGCAATCCTCTAAATTATTTAGATGACCCTGAACTGACATGCTTTTGACAATCATGTCATCCACATAAACTTTCATTCTCTGACTTAACTATCTTGAAAACATATAGTTCATCATCCTCTAATAAGTAGCCCCAACATTTAACAATCTGAAAAGTCATCTTCTTATATGCATAAATAGCCCGATGAGTGATGAAGGTTGTTTTCGGAATATCCTCCTTATGTATCGAGATCTGATGATACACCGAAAAAGCATCCATAAAACTAAGCAAGACATACCCCGAAGTGGCATCGATGAGCTGGTTGATATGTTTGAGTGGATAAAAGTCCTTCGGACAAGCTTTGTTCAGATCCATGTAGTCAATGCAAACCCACCACTTCCCATTTTGCTTCTGTACCAATACTAGGTTTGCCAACCACTCCGGGTAGTCTACCTCGAATATAAAGTCCGCTGCCAAAAGTTTTGTTATTTCTTCCTTAATAATCTTCTGCCTTTTGGGGGTAAATATCCCCCTCTTCTGTCTGACCGATTTTTTAGCAAGGTCCACGTGTAGTCCGTGTACGACCACCTTCTCCTCAATGCCAGACATATCGCTAAGAACCCATGCAAATATGTCTGCATAACCCTGAAGTAACTCAATTAAACTTGTCCTGAAAGGTTCCTATAGTCCCGAACCGATCTTGATCATTTTTTTCTTTCTTCCCAGTAGGGGTGAAAACGAGTTGAATCTCAGCGAACTCTTTAATGCTCAGATTCGGCTCGACTCAAAAAAATTAAGCTCGAAATCAACTCAAATTCGATAAGGAATTTCTAATTTTGTGCCAGATTTGACTCGGATCATTACTCGAACCTACTCGGCTCGTAAGTACTTGACTCATTTACAAAACGAGTTACTCACGAGCCTTCAAATTAATTTTAAAATATGAACCATTTCGCTTAATACTGAACCACTACATACTAAATTGATTATTGAACTAATTTTTATATATAAAAGTCTTTTACTTTTATTTATATAAAGAAATTACAAATAATGTAATATGAATTGACAATCAATTCACTGATTTATTCAAATACAAGCTTACACAATTTAATACTACACTTTATAAATTATAAAGATTGATACAAATATTACATATTTAGCTTATTAGTATGGATCAGACCAGTATTCGAATATGATTCATCGAGCAGGTATCGAGTATGGTTCGAGAAAAAATGAAATACTCAAACCCTAATCTGAGCGAATACTGGTATACTCGAATTCGACTCGTGTATCATTAAACAGAAAATGAGTATGGATCATATTCGACTCGAATCAACATTAAATTCGAGTTTTGGATCATATGTTCAAACCGATCTCAAGTCGAGTATCGAGCTACTCTGCTCGGCTAACACCCCTACTTCCCAGGTACTAACTTGATCTCCTATGTCTCTTCAATAGGCATGACAAGAAGTTCTGTGCTGCCTTCGGTAAATAGTTTGATCTCTATAGCCATAATATACTTTTGTTTGCTAACCCCTATCCTCGAAGAGATCAAAGCGTTCCTATAACATCTTCTTACTAAGTCGAGATCCCCAACCACTATTCCAACTAAGTTTGGCGTAGGAAACTTAATCTTAAAATGTGGGATCGAAGTCACCGCCTGTAATGTTGTTAAGGTTGGTCTCCCGAGAATGGAATTGTACGATGAATCCACATTTACCACGAAGAATCTGCACATTATCTTGACCTTTTGAGGAGTTGTCCCGAAGACTACTAGAAACTGGATTGTCCCTGCCACCCGAACAAGATCGTTACTAAAGCCACATAGGGGCGGCTCCTGCTCAATTTCCATCTTTTCACCTTCTAAATCCTTCCTCTGATAAGCATGAGCAAACAATATGTCCACTGACGAACCATTATCTATCATCATCCTTTTCTTATCCATCGATGCAACCTGTGCCGTGATGACCAGTGCCCCTTTATGTGGATCGATCAGCTCCGAAGGAAAATATTCATCTATAAAGGTTATCATTGAACCCTAGATACTGTCTTTCTCACTTAACAGGCTGATCGGACACAGTGAGCAGGACATCCAAAAATCCTTGCCTTTTCTTCCCCGTAACCTTTCTGACTGACCCACCCGTGATCACATCCACCACCCGACGAGTTGCTCGGTCTAATCTCGTTGTTAGGGAATCGGGTAGTGGGTTACATCTTCAGACCGTAGTATTAATTGATGTGCTCTCGAAGTGTTTTACCCTGCCACGTATTGTACAAGTTCATTACTTTGGACATTTTTCTCGACCAAGTCCTTCAGACTCTAGCAAGTCTCTATAGAATGTCCAGCTGAGCCATGGTAATTACAATACTTGTTCAAGTTACCCCTGTTTGACTTCGTATTATGTTTTGCTGGTTAGAAGTATGGCTTATCCTTTATTTGCTCAAAAATAGTTCCCAGATCCGCGCTGAGTGGGGTATAAATTTTGTTGAGCCTCTGATTTGGGAAAGGAAGGTGTCCTCCTTCCGAACCATCATTTTTATTGTTATATTTCCTCTGTTTCCCATATGATTTATTATAGTTGTCATTCTTCGAGTAGTTACTCTTCTCCTTATCCTTCGGCTTCTCTATCGTACCTGACTTAAGACTATTCATTGCCTCTTCTATGATTATGAAGCCTTCAGCTCTCTTGAATGTTTCAGCCAAGTCTTTTGGATGGTTAAACATTAAGTCTTTCATTAGGTTTTTTGATTTTATAAGGTCCAACCCATTCTTAAATAATCTAACGGCCATGAGATCGTTTAGATCTGTGACCAGTCCGATCACACCTAAAGTCTCATTTAAGTATTGTCTGATCTGAGATAAGGACCCTGTTGGCTTTCCCCTCCTTTTGTTGCTCCCGAATTTGACGTGGAACTTATCTTAGAGCTCTTTCCAGGATGAAATTGAGTTCGGCGCCAGCGTCATAATCCACTACTGAGCATCCTTCTTCAGGGTCGTCATAAATATCTGACACTTAGCAGCATCAAAGTAGTTATAGTAATCCATCAGCCGATCATAAGTCTGGTTTTGCTCATACGGATCTCCCAAACCATCAAAACTCTCCATATGAGGGGCCTTTTTGTCTAGATCAAACTTTTCCCGAACAATCTATGGGAAAAATGGTGATGATGATTTGACTGTGCTCACCTTCTCCTACTTAACTTCGGCTAACTGATTTTGTAGATCTACTAACTTTGTGGCCAATGCCTTGAGGCCATCTGCCTTTTGGGGAAAAGTTTGCTTATCCCGACCTTTATGTTCTGGGGAGGCGACTCGCCTTCTTTGTCCTGACCGACCTCGGGCCTCAGAACTTGCATCTTGGGACCAACTTTTGTACCTGCTCCTTTCCTGTGAACGGCCTCGAGGCCTGTTCCACTCCTGCGAGCGGCTTTAATGACTGCTCCTATCCCTAGAGCGACTTCTGTAATGATCGAGAATTTTGTAATTAATTAAAATACTTATCAAATTAAATAAATATTTTGTTGGATTATTTAGAAAATAAAATAAATATTTGATGAAAATTATTATGATTTTAATTTAATTAAATAATTAAATTAAAGGATAAGTGAATTGTTAAATAATTACAATATTGTGTAATGGTGATGTTCTAATTTAATTTAATAATAAAATTAGACATTTAATAAATTGTTGAATAAAATTATAGTTATAATGGTTAGAGGGAAATTATAATTTTATTAGTAAGGGTTAATTTTATTTCTTAAGAAATTAAGTTTAATTTAAATTAAAATATGAGAATTGGATAATGTGTGACATGATACTATATAATAGAAGAATTATAAAAATAAATTAAAAAGAGGTTTAAAAGGGCAAGTCAAACATGGCCTTGTGACCCTTAGTTTTTGTAACAACTGAAGACTTTTGGTTGTATAACTGATAAGTCACGTATGGTATACTTGAGCTATAACCACCTGTGGGGGTACCACATACATGTCATCTTGGCACCGAGGCATGACACCTTCCGTGGTGGTGTGATCAGTACACGGTGTCTCCGTTTTGTGCTCCAGTGGGAGTTGTCCATTTGGTGATTTATTGTGGGAGATGTTTGGGTCGGCCCTAGTTTTCTATTCTACAGATTGGTGATGTTTGTGCCAAACACGCCTTCCAATTTTTCATGCATTTGGATTTACAGTCTAATATGTGTGACTTGCATGTGTTTGTTTTGAGCTCGGTATGAAATAACACCCAACTATTTGATTCAACCAATTATTTTATTGTGTTAGTTTTGTTCGTTTCAATTCGGTTCAGTTCATTTAATTGAGTTAGTTATTTCATTTTATTATTCTTGTAATCTATATCCGTATTGGGCATTTGGCTCATATTGTATTTTTTTTTCTGGCATGTAATCAAGGGGGTCAAAGGCAAGTGTGATGAGAGTTCCCTTCTTTTTAAATGGTTTAGATATTTTGTTTAGACGATGATACCTCAGTTGTTTTGAGTTGAATTTAATATTTTAGATTATTGTTGCCTCTTTTATAGTTATAATAAAAGAGCTCTAACTCATGCAAGCATACAAGGGTCAACAAGTAATACAGAGTAAGTAGAGTATCAATCCCACAGAGAAAGTTGTTAAATTTAAACTATCATGCATCAATTAACTCACCTTATTTATATGCTTAGACTATTGACTAAAATTGTTGAATTAAACTAATTATGATTACCAACTAAAAATAAGGATAATAATGAAATAAATATAATTTGGAAATAAAGGGATCCTAACTTCATTTAATATTTCATTCAATCGCCACTATCATGCAAGAAGTGTTCACATATCACAGGAAAATAGCCAAGAGCACGAAGAGAGTTATAACCATTTTTTAATGCACTATAACCTACTTACACAACATCTACAGATGTTAGACTCTATGTAATCACCAATATAACCAAAATCACTACATGTCTATGTGAAATTGCAATTATATTGATTTTAAGCTCAAGCCCTTATTCTAGCTCATACGGTGAAATAGTATATGTCTATCTGGTTCACAAAATACGCAAGCCATATACAATGTTTTACATATTCGCATGCTATCATGATTACAATCCATACCCATATGTTCATTGTCAATTCCATACAAGTACTGAGACGAATGGTGATCAAGCATTCACACATGTAAAACAACCATGACAGATATTCCATATGATATGTAAAACATCTCTAGCATTTAAGCGTATAACCAAACTACATATTAAAATTCGTTAGAATCCCATAATGGAGTTTAGTTCATGACTGAACCAAAAGCCATTATGGGATCAACGCTAACTATGATCAATAAACAAACAATTGAAGTAAGAAAGATAGAACGATCAAACCCAATCGATGGATAGAAACCAATGTTCAACTATTAAATCCTCATAGAAATCCGATAGATAATAATCAAAATCCACGATGATAGAGAATTCCAAGAAGAAGTAGAGAAGTAGACGTTTTGGCTTCGTTCTACGTTGGAATCTCTCCCAAGGTGTAAACCCTAGTTTCTATGAAAAGAATACACTAAAGGTTATCATGTGTTATCTCGACACGGTCGTAATCGTTTAAAACCAATTACACATCATTTAATTAAGAATTAAAATTAAAACAAAATTACAACAAGTCGACATCGCATGCAAGCACATCTATAATTTTTTCTTTGTCTCATGGTAGCGAGACTTACGTAATCGTTTGCTCTTTTCCGGTCGACTTCTCTGGCGGTAGCGCCTTACCTCATGGCCCGCAAGAACTTGCAGATGAGTCATTCTAGTCCATCACGGGTATATGGCGGCACCTCCCCAGATTTTTTCTTGCGTCTTGACCACGCCATTGCACTCTGCAGGCTCTGGCTCTGGATTTGCTTATGTTCAATTGCTACTGCTATTTGTTCTTTCATTGCTTGATCTCCTTACTCCATTTCACCTCCATGCTTCATTGTACCTCCATGCCATGCACATCCTCGCTTGTCACTCGCCTTCACGCATCCGTTAGCCTCTAATTCCACCAAAATTAAGCCGATTCCTGCACTTATTCACCAAAAGGAGTTTTAAGTACATGCAATGCAGAATAACGTGAAATGCAACTAAAACACAATAAAATGTACTTGAGCTGGGCACAATTCGCATGAATTGGTATGCAATAAGTAGGTAAAAATACCACTTATCAATTATGGTTTGAGTCGGTTTGACATTTAATATGATTTGACTTTTGATATTTATTTGTTATTTTTAACGCCAAGTTTCGCCGGTGCGTCCAATCACAGAATCCACGCACTAGAACCTGCAGAATAACAGATCACACAAAAGCTTGACGGCTTGTGCCGCCGGGGGATAGCTCCGTTGTGAGAATAAGTACAGGTCGTTCACAAGGTTTAACAATGGAGGCTAAGTGTTTAGTGCTTAAAAATAGGTATTACCTGTTAATTATAACCTTGGCCTTGTATTTATAGTACTCTCACCACCTTAGAATCCTTCTCCGAGTCAGATTAGGACTCCTAAATATAGTAAGTTACCAATATTTGGGTCCAACACAATCTCCTTAAAAGATGGAAGTAGAATCCAACTCCAACACTACCTCTGGAGTTACTTTATTCAAATACTGCTGGGACTTTAGACTCTGCACGCAGGACAGCCCACTGCACAGGCCCAATCCATCTGAGCCTGTTACTTGGTTCAGACTTCGGCCCAAAGGACTCGAATGCCGACCCCCGAGCACCATCATCTCACCCATGGGCTTCGGCCCGATGGGCTCACAAACCCTTTTCAGTGTCAGGTTTTCGGCCCACATGAAGGTCGGTAAAACACTCCCGAACATTGCCCCCCAGTCTCTAATTGTAAGGTACTTACAATTAGAGACTTGAAAGGTCAGGTATTCGAAAGGTCACGACAACTAATGATGAGTTACCTAGGGAATCCAAATGGTCTGATCTCGTTTCCTGAAATATTGCACACTCCCCCACGTCTAGCCCCACCCGGGGCATTTAATAGCTATCATTGGGTCTCGTGCCACCCAGCCTATAAAAACCCCTCTCCATCAATCACTGTCATTTTTCCAGACTCCTTCATTTCAAAAATCCCTACTAAAATTTTTCGGCGAGGCAATTTTCGGCAAGCTCATATCTTCTCCAATACTTCACCGATTTTGTTTACTCTGCCCACTTTTAAACTTCTTTTCAGTCCGTTTTCTTCCCAAAACCTCACATTTATGTCCCATTCCCTTCAATCTCACACCAAATGGCTGATTCTAACATTCCTTATCCTGGCACTGAACCAATTCCCCCCTCCGTCACCACCGGTGACCTGGTTCCAGTCGAATTACCGGTGGTCCTTTCCGATGTCACTCCCTCATCGGTCCTGCCTACTCCAATAAGTGCCGAGATTAGGATCCGAAACGCTTATCACTCCAAAGAGGAGTTCTCTCATCTTTACACCCCCTCCACCATCACATCCTCCCAACTCTCCGACGTCCGAATCCTTTACAATATCCCCCCTGAATACAAGCTTCGGGCACCAAAGCCCGACGAGAAGATGTTCTGGAGGCCTGAGGGCGAGTGGGTGGCCGTTCCCCTTTATATTCTGAAATACGGGGTTCGGTTCCCCCTTCATGAGTTCATTTCTTCCTTTTTGTGTTTTACTGGAATCGGGTTTGCACAACTCGTGTCGAACTCGTACATCCATCTAATTTCCTTCATTGTACTATGCCAAGAGATCAGGATCACTCCTAGTCTCGACTTCTTTTTCGCTCTATTCACTATTACTGGCTCGAAAGAACCCGGCCTGTGACAGTTAAACAAACACGCCAACCGACCCGTCATCGTCAAAACCCCCTCGAGTAACAAGGGGTGGCACGACAAGTGGATCTTTATCCGAGGAACCGACCTTAAACTTCTTCCTCATTGGGCTCATCCCGAGGACCCCATAGCCAAGGTGTCGAAGTTCCCGAAGGATCGCGCCGATGCCTTCAAGGCTTTTTACAAAAAATGGAGCAAAACTGAGTGGAATCTGATAGTTTTGTCCAATAAGGCATGGCTATACAAACATTGATGTAAGTATCTTCCTTCTAACCTATTCAACTCCCTTTTAACTTCTGTTCTTTCTCCCCTGATAGTTATCGTCTTAACTCATTATCTTTTGTGTAGTGACAATCTTCAAGCCCGAGGGGGCAGATGTCACCTTGATACTATTGTCGAGCACTGCCAGACCAATCCGCCTTCCCATCTTCGATGACAATGGTGAAGAAGAGGCTATGCCAATTGCTAAACTTTCTACTGGCTCCACATCGGATCTACCTCCGTCGCCTGTCCCCATCAAACCGCCTACCAAGAACGCCCTGAAGATGAGCCAAGAGGAAAAGATGGCGCTGCTGAAGAAGGTAAAGAGGCCTTCCAAGCCTTCCGTAAAAGCCCCCTCCAAAATCACTTCGACAATTCCGCCGAAGGCAACTCCTCCTCCACCCCCTCCTCAAGCCGAGGTGATCGAGGATTCGGAGGATACCGAAGAGGTTCCTCTCGAACCCCGATCCAAGAAACCACGGCTTACTGAGGATCCCGTCCAGGCCGTTGCTGTGGTCCACCCCATAACCGTCTCAACACCATCATCCAAACCCAGTTCATCTCATGGTTCGCCGACCACCTGCTGGCCGAAGAGTTCTTCAGAGGTATTCCCCTTTAACCTGTTCGACCATTTCAAGATTTCGGGCGATGACGAACGGTTCAAGGGATTCACCTCCGAAGAGTACTTATTAGCTTACATTCGGGCTCAATTTCAGGTAATACTCAAATTGGTTATCTTCTTTTGTTACTTTCATGTTTAATTCTGCACAGCTGACCCGCTTTTCCTGCCGCAGGCCAACGCCATCCTAGCTCGAGCCATTCCGCTTCTCGCCCGATCTACCAAAAAGGAGGCTCAATTGATGACGGATGTACAACTTTTTGAGGCAGAGATTCGTGGTCTGACTTCGGACCTGAAGAAGGAAAAATATCTCCATGCCGAAACCCGTAATAAAGCGACCCAGGCCGAATGCCAGGCTGACGAATTGAAAGAGCAATACTCTCTACTGCAACATGAATTCGTCGGCCTCGACGGTCATACTAAGAAGTTAATCCAAGAGAAGGAGCATCTAGCCGAAGAGGTCAAGGATCGGGAAAAGGCTGTGGATGCCCTGCAGGAGAAGTTTTCAGAGATGATGGCGAAGATGATGCATGTGATGCGGGAAAACAACGCTCTGATGACTGAAGTCACTGCCTTGCAGGGAGAGCTCACCGAGGCCAAGCAGATAGCCATTACTGAATATAAAGAGTTCGATGCTTTGAACGAGAAAGTCATGGCCCAATTTGGAGAAGGGTACGAGACTTATCGGGAAAAGGCTAAGGCAAAGCTAATAGCTGCTAGGCTCGACACCTCCCTTCTTGATTCTTTGGACGAGGAATCCAAAGCCGGGGATGACCCTCCCCCCGAATAGCTGTGTTAGGACTTGTTAAATTTTTTTACTTCTTCTGTTTCCTTCTTTATCTGTACTCTGCCCGATTCTTACACGATCGGGTCTTGTAAAAATTTAAAGACATGAATGAAGTGTGATAATTTTGTTTATAAATTTTTGTTATCAGTTATACTCGTGACTAATCTCGATCGGTTATGTCTTCTCGAACCTTTTGATCGGATTGTGCTTGAAGTTTATCTGATTTAAAAAATTTACAGTTTTCTCGATCAGTTATACTCGTGACTTATCTCGACCAGTGGTGTCTTTTCGAACCTTCTGATCGGATTGTGTTTGAAGTTTTGTCCGTTCGAATATTAAGAGTCATATGAATATAGATGAAGTTAAACATCTCCGAAGAATACTTTTATTTAAAGTTGAAGCGGTTACATGGATAAAGAAAAGAATGACATAACTATTACTGGTATAATTTTCTAAGTCTTCCAGCATGCCATGTATTCTTTACTTCCAAACCGTCCATTGTTCGAAGCCGGTAAGTACCGGGCTTCGGCACCTCTACTACTTCATATGGTCCCTCCCAGTTAGGCATCAGTTTGCTAGTGTTCTGGGGGGTTGATGCCTCCGACTCCCGGATGACCAAATCGCCCACTTCAAACCTCCTCAGCTTCACCCTCTGGTTGTAGTGTCGGGCTGTTCTCTGCTGATAGATAGTCAACCTCAACATAACAGAGTCCCGAACCTCTTTCAGCATATCCAAATTTGTTTTCAAACCGTCATCATTGTATAGCTCTTTTTACTGACTGACTCAAAGAGTGGGGGATCCGATCTCAACTGGTATGAGTGCATCGGTCCCGTATGCCAGTCTGAACGGATAATCTCCGGTTGTTGTCCTCGGAGTAGTCCAATATGCCCACAAAATACTTAGTAGCTTTTCGGGCCACCGACCCTTTAATTCATCCAACCTTCGTTTTATCCCATTGAGCAGGGTTCGGTTGGTCACCTCCACTTGACTATTAGATTGGGGATGAGCAACCGAGGTCTTGCGATGCTGAATTCCTAACTCCTTTAGAAAGCCCTCGAACTTTGACCCCACAAACTGTCTGCCATTATCTGAGACCACTGCCATCGGGATACAAAAACGATAAACCACTCCTTCTTTGAAATAGTTTGGCTTCGACCCATTTCGTCATATAGTCGATAGCCACGATCACAAAACTAACTTATCCCTTGGCTTTCGGTAGAGGCCCTAGGATGTTGATTCCCCATACAGCAAAGGGAATCGGGGATAAGACCGAATACAGCTCTTCGGGAGGTTGATGTGGATTGTCTTTGCTCAAATTGACACTTGGGACACCTTCTGACGAATTCCTTGGCCTCAGTATAGATAGTCGACCAGTAATACCCCTGCCTCAAAATCTTGTGCGCCAGTGACTTGGCCTCCATGTGATCCCCGCAAATCCCTTCATGTACTTCCCTAAGTGTATAGTCTGCTTCCGAGGGAGTTAAGCATTTGAGTAGGGGAGAACTGAAAGCCCTTCGGTATAGATCCCCATCAATAAGGACGAAGTTTGAGCTTCGGTGTTTGACTTGTCTTGCTAGGATTCGGTCCGAAGGGAGGATCCCATCTGCCAAGTAGAAGATATAAGGCGTGAGTCAGCAGTCAAGTCGGTCCAAGGCTAATACATCTGTCTTCGGTACACTTGGGTATTCTAGGACCTCCAGATAGACCTACCCATTGAAGGAGCTTGCTTCGGTGGTTTCCAACCTGGCTAGGGCATCTGCTACCGTATTATCTGACCGATCAACTCCCTGACAACTGTGCGATGTGAAGTATGTGAGCTTATCTTTCACTATGGCCAGATATTTTGACATTCTTGCCCCCCGATCCTCATATTCCCCTGATAGCTGCTTGACCACCAGCTGCGAATCACTGTAGATGACCAACCTCTATACTTCCAGGCTTCGGGCCAATCGGAGCCCAGCTAGTATAGCCTCGTATTCTGCTTCGTTGTTTGTGGCCTTGAACTAAAACCGAATTGCCTGCTGGACTTTGAACCCTTCGGGACTTGTCAGAATGACCCCTGCTCCGCTGACGTCCGAAGTCGATGATCCATCCACATATAGAGTCCACAAGGCAAACCTCTGTTGGGTTTCGGTCACCGTGCTCACGTCTGGCTCTATAAAGGAACACTCTACCATGAAATCTGCTAAGGCCTGCCCTTTGATTACCGTTCGGGGATGGTATTCTATAGAAAACTGTGTTAATTCCATCGCCCATGGAGCCAACCGACCTGATACCTCTGGCTTATGCAAAATCTTCTTTAACGGCTGATCCGTGTACACCACTATTAGTCGACCCTGGAAATAGTGCCTGAGCTTCCTGCTGGAAATTATTAAGGCATAGACGAACTTTTCCAGGTTCGGGTATCTTGCCTCTGCGTCCCGAAGAACATGGCTAACATAATATACTGGGAACTGCTTTCCCCCCTTGTCATGTACCAGTGCTGCCCCTACTGCCATTGGACTTGCGGCCAGGTAAAGGTATAAGGCTTCTGAAGGGATTGGCTTCATCAGTAATGGTGCTGAGGACAAGTATTTCTTGATCCCTTGGAACGCGTCTTCACATTTCGAAGTCCACTGGAAACTTTTCTCGTTATTTGGCCCTTGAGAGTGTCGAAGAAGGGTAAACATCTTTCTGCCGACCTTGACACGAACCTCCGGAAAGCTATCCCTATCCGCTTAACCTCTGCACATCTTTGTATGTTTTTGGAGACCTCATGTCTAAGATCGCCGCAATTTTCTCTAGGTTTGCTTCGATTCCCCTTTTGCTGACCAAGTATCCCAGGAACTTTCCTGAACCCAGACCGAAGGTACATTTGGTTGGGTTCATTCTCAGTTTGTGTTTTCTTACCGTTTCGAAGCACTCTTCTAGGTCCTCAAGATGATCCCGGACTGACATACTTTTTACGATCATGTCGTCCACGTACACTTCCATACTTCGACCTAGTTGCCTTCCAAAAACGAAATTCATCATCGGTTGATAAGTTGCCCCTGCGTTCAGCAATCCAAAGGTCATCTTCCAATACACATATATGGCTCGATGAGTGATGAAGCTTGTCTTCGGGATGTCATCCTTGTTCATCGAAATTTGGTGGTATCCCGAGAAAGCGTCCATGAAACTTAACATGCCATACCCCGAAGTGGCATCAATCAGTTGGTCTATGTTGGGTAGAGGATAGAAATATTTTGGGCATGCCTTATTAAGATCTGTGTAGTTGATGCATAACCTCCACTTCCCATTTTGCTTCTGAACCAATACCACATTCGCCAACCACTCGGGGTAGTCTATTTCAAAGATGAACCCCGCCTCCAGCAGTTTGGTGATTTCTTCGTCTATGATCTTCTGCCTTTCCGGGGTGAAAATTCTTCTTTTCTCTATAACCAGCTTACTCTTCGGGTCCGTATGCAGCCTATGTAGCGCCACCGACTCATTCACCCCATGCATGTTGTTAGGTTCCCAAGCAAAGATATCGGCATACACCCGAAGCAAGTCCACCAGTCCTGTCCGTAATGGTTCTGTTAATCCTGCCCCAATCTTGATCAATTTTTCTGTGTTCCCCGGTATCAATTCAACATCTTCCATTTCTTCTACTGGCAGTGCCATCGGCTCAGTACTGCTTTCGATAAATGGCTCTATCTCGATGGTCATTACTTATTTCTATTTGCTGACCCCGGCCCCTGAGGAAATCAAGGTATTCCGATAGCACCTTCGGGCGATATCAAGGTCTCCTTTTACCTCCCATATCCCGTTCAGTGTTGGAAACTTAATCCTGAAGTGAGGGATGGACGTGACTACTTGCAAGGCCGCCAGTGTCGGCCTACCCAGGATGGCGTTGTAAGCCAAATCCACTTGTACCATAAAAAACTTCACCATTATTTCTGCTTGCTGAGGGGTTGTGCCGAACCTGACTGGTAACTCGATGGTGCTTGAGACATGCACCGGGTCCCCGCTAAAAAGCTGCGTATAATGGGCCTTCTCCACCCAATTCCATCTTCTTCCTTTCTAAATCCATCCTCCGGTAGCGTATGATATCTGATATATCGACCGAGGATCCATTATCGATCATCATCCTTTTCATGTCTACTGGTCCGACCTGTGCTGCTATTACCAGTGCCCCATCATGTGGTTCAATATGATCTGTAGGATAGTCTTCATCCGAGAAAGAGATGGATACTCCTGTATATGCCCTATCCTTTCTGGGCGATGAACTAGTTACCGACAACACGGCCTCGAGATGCCCACTCCTCTTCCTACCAGTTACACGCCCTACCGACCCACCCGATATCACATCAATAACCCCTCGGGCTTGTGGGTGCGGTTGCGGCTATGCTTCCCTAGTCGGTTCCCTGTTCTCCACCCGAGGGGCTTCTGAACCTTCTCGACCGACCACATACTGCACCAGTTGCCCATTCTGGACGTGCTTCTCTATCAGATCTTTCAGGTTGTTACACTCCTCCGTCGTATGTCCCTGACACTGATGATATGCACAATATTTGTGAGACCCCGGATTTTATGAATAAATATTTAATTTTTTTTCGAAATATTTTTTTAATATTATGGTGAGGATTTGATATATTGTTATAGTTGTGGGTAGTATTTGAAAATTTTGCAAAGTATGCAAGTTGTTATATAATATTCGATTGGTCTGGAATATTCTTTTTGTCGGGGAATATTCGCATGACGACTAAGACAATCATCGGTAGACCCTATTAATCGGAAGAATTGTCGTATTTAGAAAACGACAAAAATATTTTATGAAAATAACGGCGGAGGTTTTATCATATTATCTTGTTGAACTACCCGGTAGTAAAAGTAAAAGATCTGATACGCTGCGTGGTTGCGATAAGAAGCACACGTTATTGATTATTGATGCTTAAGTGATAAGTCACTCAATTATACTACATTATTGCATGACAAAGAATTCTTTGCATCATATCTCTCATATATTATTGATTCGATTATTGTCACAAGATCATCCGCATTATATGTTATTTTATTAAATCAATAATTGAGACGACAAAGTTATTCATATTATTAAATTGCAATATTTACAATGTCTAAAGTTACACAAGGAGAGGTTTGGTCACCTAATCAAGCGCTGCTAATAGGGAGAAATCCTTATTGAAAGCCCCTCTTTCCGGGAACAACCTGGTTGTTAAAATATTATGAGTTATGATATTAATGATGGATAAGTTCGTGTTGATTAAAGATGAATTGATAGTTCCATTGTGTTGAAATTATTTGTGTTAAACATTTATTTTGATAATAATTGATGTCTGAAGGTTATATTGTTCAATCGGGTATTTGGGGGTACTTTTTGTGTCAAAGTTACTATTCACGAGTTACTATTCACGAGTTACTATTCATGATTACTATTCATGAGTTATTATTCACGAGTTACTATTCACCCTAAGCATTATTCACTCTATTATTGTGCGTTCGAATATTTGGGGTACAATATTATTCCATGAGGAGATATCTAATTTTTCGAATAGTTGGTTGAATGAATTAATATGGACCGCTGGTGGAAAGTTATAATAGTGAATCAATATGGGTCGCTGGTTTAAAGTTTTAATAGTAAATCAGTATGGACCGTCGCTTTAAGTTTTAATAGTAAATCGATCCGGATCGCTTAGTTTAAAAGTAAATCGATCCGGACCGTTCATGAATTAGTTACTATTCAATCCATTCTTCTATAAATAAAGCTCATTCCTTCATTATTTCTTACGAATTCACTTTGAAACTCTGAGAGAGAAATTATAGAGAGAAAGAAGAAGAAGATTATACTACTTCACTACTTTGATATCCAATGTCTTTTTTATGGTAAGGGGTGTTATTCTTTCTTATTCATGAAGAGAACTTATGTTATTCCATTCTTTATTATTACATTAGAATAACTTTGTAAAAGTGGCATACCCTATACATAACTTCAGATACGGCGACACCCTATACTTGGTGAAATCCTTTTGTTATTCCATTCTTTATTATTACATTGAATAACTTGTATACGCTGAATCCCCTATACTTGGTGAAATCCTTCATTATTCCATTATTTATTATTCATTTGGAATAACTCAGATGCTGCGATTTACCCTATACTTGGTGGAATGACCTGTATATGCGGTTTACCCAATACTTGGTGATCTTCTTCTGTTATTCCATTATTTATTATTCTGTTAGAATAACATGTATGTGCGGTTTACCCTATACTTGGTGGAATGACCTGTATATGCGGTTTACCCAATACTTGGTGATCTTCTTCTGTTATTCCATTTATTATTATTATGTTGGAATAACCTGTTTATGCGAAGTACCGCATACTTGGTAAAATTCTTTTATTATTCCGTTCTTTATTATTCTGTCGGAATATCCTGTCGATGTAAATTTCACCTGACCTGGTTCCATTATTTATTATTCCGCATTTATTATTCTGTTGGAATAACTCAGTATGTAAAGCGGTCTCTATCGCATGCATGGTGAATCCTTCATTATTCCATTCTTTATTATTCTGCGCTGGAATAACTCGTACATGTGGATTGCCACATGCATGGTGAACGATCCTTTGTATTCATTCCTTATTAAATTGTGGAAATGATCTGTATACGTGGATTACCGCATGGCGGGTGAAAATCCATTTGCAGTTTCATATATTCTTTATTATACTCAGTTGGTTAAAGTTTTGACTTCTATACTCCATGAAATTAGCAGAATATTCTTGATATTTGAGCTTCATCCAGTATCTTTTCATGAAAATATTCTTCTGAGCATTCTTGAATTTTTACTTTACAAAGAAGTATCATGTTGACAATTTGGATATTATTAGTTCCTGGATAAATTAATTCTTGAACTTGTTTTATTGAATTCCTATAACATTGTCGTCATCCTCATGTTTGTATTATGTTGAAAGTCATCTTTGGCTTACGTGCATAGATGGACTTAGTATGATTATGACCAGGGATCATTCGGTATAATCATGAACTGTGATGTTATAAGTGATGTGGTAAAAGTCCTCAGTGGCCTGTAATGCATTGATGGACAGTTTTTGGTATGATTATGACCAGGGATTATTCGATATAGTCATGACCGTTGATGATTTAATGAATATCCTTGGCTCGTAGTACATGGATGATTAGAAGATGTGGTTTAATTATTAAGCTGAGTCTCAGCGATAAAAGTTGATGAAAACATTTTTAAATCATAGAAGATAGTAGGTTTTATTCTCTACTTGACTCTTATAATGAATTGATTTTCCGCTGCAGTTAAACTTGATGTCTATTGTATTTTATCAGTTTAATATTATTGAAGACTATTGATAATTTATTCTGCATTATCTTAGTCATAATATTTCTTACTGGGCTAGTTGAGCTCACCCTTTCTTTCACTGTTCTCTTCAGGAAATGAGAATATAGCTGGGAAGAGTCGGGGAAAGGAGTGATTATCCGAAGATAGCATTAGTAGTCCTCACTATTCTCATTAAATAGTGTGACAATAAATGTAATGAGGACTCCTTTGAGTATGGATATTGTCTAGATGACAATATTCCTATTAGAACTCTCAGTTCATGTATTATCGTATGTTACACGACAGTTGTATAATTAAGTTTGTATTTATATTTTGTACCATGTATCTGGCGACTCAAGATGGGTGATGTATACCTAATTTTGGGGGCGTCACAATATTTGTCTAGACCCCTCTTCCTAGGCTTGGGGATCGTTGGGCATGGCTCGAAGAATGGCTTATTCCTCATCTCTTCCAATATCTTCACCCGATCAGTGTTGAGTGCGGTGTAGACTTTTTTGACATTCTTGTCCGGGAAAGGTGGTCGTCTGTTGCCCGAACCTCCCCCATTGTAGCTTTTCTTATCGTAATTATCAGACTTCCCCTGATTATCGGACCTTTGGTAGCTCTGCTTGTCCCGATCCTTAGACTTCTCGTAAGATTGAGAGTGGGGTTTGAAGTTTCCCATCGCCTCTTCTATCGCTATGTGACCCTCAGCTCGGTGGAAGGCCTCTGTCAAATCTGCCGGAGGGTTGATCACCAGATCCTTCATCAACTTCTTCTATTTCCCGATGTCCAGGTATGTAGTGAAGAATCCCAAGGCTTGTGGGGAGTTTAACTCTGCTACTGACCCCATAGCCTCTCGAAACCTCTTAACGTACTGTCCTAGGCTTTCATCTGACCTCTGTTGGACCTGCATGAGGGATACTGTGATCTTTCCTCGCCTCTTGTTGCTCCCGAACCGGGCATGGAATTTCTCCCGAAGATCATTCCATGAATTAATTGACCCCACCGCCACGGTCCCCATCCATTCTCGGGCGCTCTTCTTCAGAGTGGTTGCGAACATGTGACACTTGGCCGCATCGAAGTGTCTATAGTATGTCATCAGCCTATCATACCCATCTGAGTGGTCATATGGATCCCCCATCCCATCGTAGGTCTCCATCGAGGGCATCTTCTTTTTGGGGTCGGCCGTCTCCTGATTGATTTCCGGCGAGAAAAGTGACCCTAAGCAAGCCGAAGGTGTCCCCATCGAATTCTTAGCCGACAACAACTTCTCCAATTCAGCCACCCTTCGAGCGAGGGGGTCGGTCTCTTCTTTACGAGGAGACGATACATGTTTGTCCCTACCGTATTCGGGAGACGCGTTCCGCCTCCTCTGTCCCGATCGACCTGGATGCGTTGATGCTCTTTCAACCGAACAGCTTCTCCTTCTGCTTCGGCTGTCCCGTGAACGACTTCTGTGTCGGCTCCTTTCTCTTCTGGCCTTCCCCCGTCAAGGTGACCGGGATCGGCTTCTATGCCTACGCCTTTTTGAGGTGGCTTCTTGCTCTCCAGCCACCTTCGCCATCTGCTATTCGAGTTCTTCCTGCTGAAGGAGTAGGGCCATCATGGTGTCTTTATTCTGCTGCATCTTTTTCTGCAGAATGAACTCCCTCTGATCTCGGCTGTTCTCCCCTCTGTCCTTCCCGTGAACCTCCAGCGCCCGAGAGCGGTTCTCATCCGCACGACTAGCCTGGTTGGGGGTATGGTGACTGTCATGGAAGAGTCTTCGCCGGAGGGAAGCAGCTGGTTCCTCCTGGTCACCTTGGATTCTGGAACCCAATCTATCTTTCACCGACCCCCTTACTAGTGTGGTTTGGTGGGTCTTTGCCTTTTCCTGGTTAGAAGCACTGATCTCCTTACTCGCCATTGCCTGCTATCGGAAAAGATGGTTGTGATTGTAAACACACTAAAAGCCCTCCTTCTAGCGCCAATGTTAACGCCAAGTTTCGCCGGCGCGTCCAATCACAAAATCCACGTGCTAGAACCTACACAATAACAGATCACACAGAAGCTTGACGACTTGTGCCGCCGGGGGATAGCTCCGGTGTGAGAATAAGTACAGGCCGTTCACAAGGTTTAACAATGGAGGCTAAGTGTTTAGTGCTTAAAAATAGGTATTACCTGTTAATTATAACCTTGGCCTTGTATTTATAGTACTCTCACCACCTTAGAATCCTTCTCCGAGTCGGATTAAGACTCCTAAATATGGTAAGTTACCAATATTTGGGTCCAACACAATCTCCTTAAAAGATGGAAGTAGAATCCAACTCCAACACTACCTCTGGAGTTACCTTATTCAAATATGGCTGGGACTTTAGACTCACTGACGCAGGATGACCTAACGCACAGCCCAATCCATCCGAAGTCTCATTTGCTTGGTTGGGACTTCTACCGGAGGACTCAAATGTCAACTTCTAACACCATCATCTCACCCATGGGCTTTTACCGATGGGCTTACAAACCCTTTTTCGGTTTGTGTTTTTACCACGCGTGAAGGTCGGTAAAACACTCCCGAACAGTTATAAAGACTATTCTTTTGTGGTTTAGAGCCTTATTATGATTTCTTCAGTTATGTTGTGTTTTGGGTAATTACACTTTCTATTTCGAAAAAGGGGTGTTACACATATAATATCGTATCATGGTAGCATCAAAGGTTACACATCACATAAATATAAAGCGGACTAGGATCCTCTCCATTTTAAATGAAATGGACTCTCCATTCTTTATATATTTTCATCATCATCTCTCTCCTATTATCATAATGTTACATTCTAATACATTTTTAAATCTGAACCATAAAATAGAGATTCTTCAATTCATTTGAAATGGAGAGAATCTAATTCATATAAAGCATGATAATGATAATTGATGTCACATTGATGTCTTTGTGTCACAATTTTTCCCCTTTTGTCCTTGTAAATTTAGTTATATTATTAATTTGTCTTTTTAATATAAAAGTTTAAACTTTTCTTATTTTATCCTACGAACTTAATGAAATTTAAATTTTATCTTCAAATTAATTACACACGCCACATGTGCGACTGGGGCTAATATATTACTCCATCCGTCTTATAATACTTCCTCCGTCCCATAGTTATAGACTGATTTTTTATTTTAAGATGTCTCAATATATAGGCTACTTACTATTTATAAAATTTAGTTGGTTCATTATTTTACTTTTATGCCCTTATAATAAATATTCAATCATCACTCTTTTTTTGAAGAAACAACCTTCAATGTTATTATTTTTATCACCACATTTAATGTTGTTGTATTTTCAATAAAAGAATTCAACTTTTTAGGCTTTACTAGTTTAAAATATTTTGTGTATAAAAGACAAATTGTATCAAAGAATCAATGAAGTTAAGAGTTCCAGTGTGATAGTAAGAGAGTAATTTATTTATTTATTAATTCCATATTAAGGGTATATGTGAAAAATTTATGTTAAAATTATCACTTAAACTGATTTTCTTAAACTATGCTTAAAAAAAAATCAAATTTATATAACTATGGAACGGAGGAAGTATATGATGTTTTAGATAATTTTATTTTTCTCAAATTATTTGACGTTTCATATAATCTAAAGAGAATTAATCACAATCTTTCCAAAATTTCTCACAAAAAAATATTACATATAAGAGTGTATGAGATAAATATATAGTTAAGAGTATTATAGATAATTAACACTATATTTAATACTATACAATTTATATACATAACTCTAAAATATCATATATTGAAGACCATATACTCGTATAAAATTTCACCAACCTTTTAAAATAGGGACCATCTTTTCATTAAAATAAATGTCATACTGATGCCAACAATATACTCCTGGGACGTTTTAGAATTGTACACAAGAATTAAGAAAATAATTAGAAAACATTAAATATAATATCAATTGTCTATAATATCCTTAAATTCTCATTTATTACCATATTTATTTTATACTCTCTCAACTGTAACATTTTCTCATGAAAGATAATTTTGGAAAGATTATAATTAATTCTCTTAAATATTCTAAAATGTTAAATAATTTAGAACAAATAAAATCATCTAAAAAGTTATATATTATGGGACTGAGGAAGGAGGGCATATCCCCTTGTATAGTTGTATCTCACACTTAAATATTTGATACCTAGCCTCTTACTTGATACCAATTAATTATAAAATTAAATAAAAGAATAAATGTTAAAATTTAAGTGAGGATAGAAAGAGACAGAAAAAATAAAGACAAAGAATCTGCTCTATGGAGGGAGTACCAAATAAACAAGAATAATTTAATACACGATTCACAATCCATGTCCCAAGATGTGTTTGGTAATAGAATAGAATCGCCATTTAACATGCCGCCATTGATACACTATTGCAACTTCTTCATATAGTTTACTTCTACTATAGTCACAAACAGTCATCGTTGAAAAAAATATAATACACACACACACACACACACACACACATATATATATATATATATATATATATATATATATACACACACATAATACGTATATATACTTGTTATTGAAAATCAGCAAAAACGGATTACTTAATAAAAAGCACCATACAGGGTGCAAAAAAAGTTGCACATACAAACAAGCAGAAGCAGAAGCAGAAGCAGCAGCAGCTGCGTCTAAAGTTTAGTTCACTACTTCATTTCCTATTTTCTCTCTCATATTTGTTTTAGAATTTCCTCTCGCTGAATTTCCGGTGGCTGAATTGGTGTAGAGAAGTTGAAGGTCTATCCCTAACATATGGGTTTTACTAAATTTTTGGGGGAGTTTTTTTAGTGATTTTTTCCTCTCACGTTTGTTGATCATTGGTTAAATTTAGTCAATTCTATTTTTGAAATACCTATTGTGTTTGATGTTGATTTTTCTGTATCTGGTTATAATTTTTGTTGGAGTTTGTTTGGTAGATATTAATCAAATGGAAGTGATTATGTGGACTGGTGGTTGAATTGGGTTCCATAGTTTTTGTGGTTTGTTTGTTTTGCAGTTTCTCAATAGGGGAAGTACCCAATTTGAGCTGTGATGTGCTCTCTGGGTTCTTTCTCTTTACCTTTTTGCCATTTATATATCTTATTATTTTGTAATTCTAGGAACTTTGATTCATTTCCTGATGAATTGGTTTGCTTGTTGGAGAAGATTATCTTTGGTCATTACCTACCTGTCATTTGGTATTGAAATAATTTTTTATCTGTTTCATGTGTAGTTATATCAATAATTTTGCAGAAGTGGAATATGATAATCTATATTTTTTAATTGCATATTGACAAATGAGTGAATTAATCCTTGTGATTTTCTCTAACCGTGCTTTATTGGAACGGAAATGACCTTATGGCTTCATAATTCTTTGAGGTGGTGTTATGTTTGGGCCAACTTTTCTTTGAGGCAATTGTGCTATGCCAGCTAATTTTATATTACACTTAACTGAGACTGTCTGCTGTGAGCACAAGTACTAATTTAAATCTCACATGTTTATGATTTGGATTTGGATTTGGATGTAATTCAATTAAAGTATCTTTGTCCATTATGTTCGATCCAGTTATTAGGATTTTACGTCTCTTAGATTGAGCTGAGCTTGCTGTCTCTGTCATAAATTACTGATTCCCAGCTTTAGATTGATCTGCTGTGTAGTGGTTTTGTTGTCATTTCTTTAAAAGGATGTGAAATTTCATAGTCGTTCATTTGGAATAAGTTAATTTTAAGTTTCAGGAAGAAATTATATCTTCTACTAATTTGGTTATGTTTTTATGGATCCTTTTTATTTATTTTTCCTTATATTATTTGCATTATTTTTATTATGCATGTGTGCATTCATCGGATATTGTTGTGAGGATCCTTAGCAAACTTTTCTCGTTAGGGCGTACGTGGGAATAATTTTGTTGTAGGACTTGCTCTCTTCACCTTAGCTAAAGGATTACAGTTATCAATCAACCTGTGGTTTCTTTCACGTATTGAAAAACTATCATCCATCATGGTTAGAAGCAGCTTTTGCAGGTCATATTGGTTGAACATCTGTTTATTGTAATTAAACTTTGTCATCTTAATATGTTACTTGAGCTTTTCCCTTTGATTTTTCACTGAAATTTATTTAGAGGGTGTTAGAAATCCCAAGATATTGTAGCTGATTTAATTTTAACATCATTTGAACTTCATGAATGCATTCAGGCTTGTGAAATAGCTTGGCTTTGGATCTCCAGAGCCTCTTATCCTTTTTTTGAAACTCGTATATTTTTCTCTTAAGTGTTGTCTATTAGTTTCTACAAACAATACATAAGTCTATGTTTCAAATTAGATTATTTGTGAACTTCATGAATGCAATTCAGGCTTGTGAAATAGCTTGACTTTGGATCTCCAGAGCCTCTTCTCCTTTTTTTGAAACTCGTATATTTTTCTTTTAAGTGTTGTCTATTAGTTTCTACAAACAATACATAAGTCTATCTTTGTTTCAAATTAGATTATTTGTGAAATTTTGGTATCTAAATTCTCTCAAGTATCCTAAATTGTTTTAAATCTTCGAGATGCTTGTTTTGGGACCAAACAGTAGATGATTGGTGAGATTTAATGGTTGAGTTAATGATTACTCTCAGCGCAACATAAGTTCCCGATACTCCTCCTTGGCAACAGAAGTTCCTTATATCCATCTTGAATCTCTGTTAAAAGTTAGCGAACTATTTCACTTGCAAATAGAACATGAACTATAAACAACTGAAATATGTATTCATAGTCCTTAGATTTTGGTGATCAGTAAAAATTGGGTATAAACACTAATAGTTTGTAGCAAAGTAAACTAGAACATTTGTAAATCTTAGGATTACTACTGTTTTTTTATTCGTCTTTTTCTTTTTCATCTTAGTTAACTTTGACTACTTCTCATAACGCCAAAAAAAATCAATATTTCTTTTCCCAAGAACATATCTCATCAACCTTAAGCGGATCATTTCCCCTACCTTATTACTTAATACCCTATTGATTGCCTTTTTCTTTTTTTGGGCAACGCATGTGACTTTGTATACACCGTGTGTACATGAGTTCGCCCCCTCTTTTTTGGTGCTTTTAATACATACTATTTACCTATAGTGAAACGAGTAAAAAATCCCTATTGATTGTTGCCAACTTTCACCAATACAAGCTCTGATATTTCCCGTTAACAATCACTCTGAAGGAAGCCAAATCCAGCCTTTCGTCATCTAAGGACGATGCAACCTTCCTTTTACTTGTCGTTAATTCTTATTTTTCTTAACTACCTTATAATGAAAGAAAAGGATGATGGATCCTCCTAATAAAAGAACTTGGAAAATTACAAAACCCTTAAAAAGTGCAGACCAGGAATCCCTCTGTAAGTTTGAATAAGTCCCACCAAAAGCTCTCATTGCTGAAGGCAAAGGAGCCAGTAACATGGCCTTGTCCTGAAGATGATCAACATTAATATTAGTTTTTTCCAAGTTGTCTGCTACCCTATGACACATTATTGTTTCTCTCCATAAGACTATATATCTCGAACCTGTAGCAATCTTCCTAACTCAATTAATATCATGCTGCATGCATTTATTGTTTGTCAACCACTTTCAATGTTGAGGAACTTGAAGTATTCCTATCAGCCTTTTTTCTTTGAAGCCCTATGAAGTAGATGCGTAGGAAAACATTTGTACGAGTTACAGTGGGTGTTACCAAGTGCCAATCATTGTTTAAAAGATGACCAGGGAAGACGTGCCTGTTGACACTAAAGAAATTGCATGATCAATAAGTATGTCCAATTTAGTTTAAATGTTGGTTTCCATCTTTTGACTGTTCCTATGCAATTGAGTGTATTTCAGTGAGTTTGTTATTTAGTTGATGGGAGAGTTTACGATTTCCATAAATTGCATTGCCTAAAGGCTAAAACTAGATGAATACTAAAAAATTTGGAGTTTGAAAGCATCTCAAATTGAATTCAAAAAGTCAGGCTTGCTCTCATATTTTTGAACGGAGGGTAATACATGTCTTGTCCAGTGATGAAGAACTATTATTTATTTTCTTGGCTTTTTTATATGAAAATCCTGGCATATTTAAGTAACTTTTCATTCATTAGACTATATTCTCTCTCTGCCCACCCCAAAAAAAAAAAAAACAGAACATTCAAAACAACTCACAAATGGTACTCCCTCCATTCTAAAATTAGAGATACATTTTTATTTTTTAGAGTCAATTTGCAAAATCCTAAAATTCTAAATTGATATGAACTTATTTAGTTTTGATACGAACAAATATAACAATTATAAACTAACTATGAAGTACTAATTATCACCTTTGTTAGTTTTCAAAACTTGAACGAAATTATATCAATTTTGGCTTTTAAGATTTTGCGAATTGACTCTAAAAAGTCAAAATGCATCTCTAATTTTGGAACGGAGATAGTATTATATATTCTGTGGACTCCCTTAGATGTTGGTTTTGTTTACCTGAAATTTGTGTTACCAATGTTGGTTGATTATCATTATAACTAATTAATAATCGAAGATTTCTGTTATTTTGTAAAAGCTTGATGTGATCTCTAGGATATTTGATTAACTAATTACTGTATCAAACCGATTCCTGTTCTTATTCTGCTCTGTTGACATGAAAAGGCACAAGACAATATGCATTGCGCTCTTCTTAAAAGCAAAATACATATTCCTGAAGATGTTGACAGGGAAAGCATCTTCCTTTCCAGGACATCCTTAGAAAAGGAGAACATCAATTGTAGTTCAAAGGTCATATATATTTGTTGCACTAACTGATTTGGGCTTTCCTGTTTTTCTCCATATGGATGGGGGGATCTTTCCTAACTTGCTAGATTGAGTATGCCCTTTGTTTCAGGATTCTGAAGTATCTACCGTTGGCTTGACGGATTCCAATCAGAGGTAAATTAGTTATGATTTTCTTTTTTGGGGTGGAAGATGTGGTTCACGTGTCAATGTGTCATAAATTCTACTTAGTTATTCTACAGATCATTTGCATACTCTATATAACACATGGAATTGAAATGGTGATCGTCTTTGTTTCTGGATAAATATAATTATTCCCCTTTTCGAAATCTTTGTATCTGGATAAATATAATTAAGTCCCTTTTCTAAATCTAGCATTTCAGATTGGAATAATGACTAGTATCTATTGGCTTATAAAATCGATTTTTTTTCTCCATAAAGGGGGAACTTATTTGGTTCGATAATGTGGAGCAACAATGAGCTAGGTTCCATGTAATTATTGGAAGGAATACTAGATCTCTGGGCTTACCTCAGTCCACATGACCTCCTATATACGTTTTTTGTGGGTCATGACGTTCTTGAGATTATTCAAATCAGGACTTGTAACAATTTTTTTTGATGTCAGATGACTAATCAAATGACATAAGGTCCTGAATACTATATCTCTTTCAGTCTTTCTCCCTTACTACCCTCGTTTTACTTTCTACTTACCAGTACTATTATCTTCTATACCGAAGTAAATCCCCTCTCTATCCCCCTCTCTTAAATTTTTCATTTAAATGGAACCAGCAGGCATCAACTCTCTCTCCCCCCCCCCTCTCTCTATACATATGTCATTAAACCCATCACAGTTACAATGACAATGAGAATGACGAAAGAATTGTTTGTTTCTTTGTAATATGTATGTGTGTTATAGATCAAAAAGAAAATGCAAAAGTAGCTCATTTTTGCTAAAAGTTAAGCATAATTTCACCGACCAGTTAGTGAAATTGTACCCCCCCCCCCCCCCCTCTTGTTCATTACACTAGCTCTGATATCAAATAAAAATCAAAATTAAAATTTTCATATTGATCTCTATAAACATTTATGAATTCAAGATAATTGTTATGATTCCTAACCATGGAAAACTTTATGCTTCTTTCTATTGTTTGTTTTGGTGAACATTGTGAATACACATTTATACGTATGTGGTGGGTGCATGGATATTATATATATAACGGAGAGCAAAGGCACAAGCACAAATATTTCTGGTTACAGATTAAACGAAGTAAGGAGAGCATGGTTGAGGGGTATATGTTAGTGACCTGTTAGTATTTTAGAGAGGGAGCAAATTGAATGTTATTGGAAAAGATGGTGGAAAATGATTTATATGTATAATTGGTTGGAATTAAAAAGTAGACACGACAGGAAGGGCTCTTCAGTCTTTCTATTCTGCAACATTAACACGCAACACTTACAAAAGAAAAACATTAAAACCTTACCCTTTTATGTGCATCCAGATAAAATGATAAATCTTGTTGGCTTCTAGTACTTTTCCCTAAATTCTTTCACAAAGAATATGACTAAAAGTTAGAAAACCATTTAGAGCCCGTGTAAGAGTCGATTTATATAACCATCAATACATTTTTTGACGTATATATATATATATATATATACACAAGAAAATCCAAGTTCGCTTCAATGCTCTTATAATAGTTAGCATGCGGATCAAAATTTAACTTAATCCGATATTTAAAAGTATCTAAATGAAATCATGCTTTGAATTCAAGTTTGTTTACATGTTTATAATTGAAAGATGAGATCATTCTCCGCTTAGTGCTTTCTTCAGGGGTGAAAATATTAATTACACCCTTTCTCAAGTCCGGCATGAATTCATTATTATAATTTTGTTATTGATATTTCTAACTTTAATAATGTCCAAAATTGCATGGCAGATGAGGGATTGTAGCCGCTAGCATCGAGACTTCTACGCCTGTTTAACTTGTGTTGTTTTTATATATAATACTAGCTGACGGGATTGTAACTCCATTAAACTATCAGGTGTACTATTTTGACGTTTCTTGCTGTAGAACCTGATGGGCAGTGGAAGATTGTTGCTAAATAAATCCCAAGTTTGTTTACATGGGACATGGACCCCTCATGTCAATAATCTGGGTTCCTTTAATAATGTCCAAATATCGCCGTTAACTTGTGTTGTTTTTTTAGGTAGTTCAGTTAATAGTCATCAATCTCAAAACAAAGGCAATGGAAACAAAGTGAGTCAGTGCTACTAAATTAGTCTTGTTTGATTTTTTCTTATTAACTTATATTATCAGATGTCTTCTAATAGCTGTAAGCATCCCAGTCTGATTCTTAGTGCTCTAATACTATTGATTTATCTGATATGTAGTTTTTTGTTTCCAAGGAAGAGAAATCTGGAAAAAGAAATTCAAGAAAGAAAATAAAAAAAAAGGGAAAGCAGAACAAAAAGCTTTCAGGAGAAACTGGCTTATCTGAAGTAGAATGTGGCCCTGGAAGTGCAGCATCTAAAATTGGTACCAATGATTGCATTCATAACGGGGTTGCACTACTTCCATATGCAACCAAGATGGCAGATTTAACACCAGAGAATATTTGCAATGGGATTTATTCTGAAGGAAGCAGTAGCAGAAGTTATGCATACACATCTTGCATTGAGGAGGTGGGTGTATCGGAAGCTTTAACCCTCTCTGCGCTTCCAAGTTTCAGTTGTGATCAGCATTGTTCTGATTTTGAAGATAGGATTCAAACGTCAGAAGTACGTGATACAAAATGTGAATTGATCAGTTATCCCAATGAATGTTCTGCGACGAATGATCGTCTTGTATTGGACTCTCTATCACTTGGTTCAAATTTTGACAATAGTTTAAATTGTGATTACGAAATTCCACAGCATAGTAAAGAAAGTGCTGGGATTGATATTTCAAAATCACCTGGTTGTGCTGCCGGAGAGGGATGTTCTTCTACTGGTAATCTGTTAAATGGTATTGTAGCCACTGATAATCATGGACAGAAGACAAACTACAATAGGCAGGCGTGTCGCTTGGAGATGATTGAGAAGAGAGTGAAAAAGATTAAAAGAGTGCCCCAGAATTCAACTGGGCACAGAATTAGCAGTGTTGGAACTTTGCATTGCCGTCTTGGGAGGGAAAATAATCATTCTGTTTGGCAGAAGGTTCAGAGGAATGACGCCTGCGAGCGCAACTATTATTCTAGAAATGCGGACTCAGTTTTCTCACAATTTGGTATAGAGTTGAAAGAAGCTCATTTCCCAAAAAACCAAAGAAATGCTTATAATTCTAGTCTAAAGTTTGAATCTCAAGTAAAAAAGCAGACAAACACCAAGGTTTCTGGAAAGATGAAGAGGAAAAGTAGTCAAGGATCAAAGCAAGAGAGCAACTACTATTACAGGAAGGGTTCTCAGGTTGTTAGGGCTTGTTCAAATCAGTGTACAAGAGCTGATATGCTACTGAATGAATCATGTACTATCCCTGTGCAAATGAATGTAGAGAACAGACCAGAAGCAGTGTCAAGATCTCATTCCAAGACTAGTTTTGCAACGAACGGGCTTCAGACAAAGAGAGCTGAATCCATAGCCTTTAAACCACTTCAGAGTTCACAAGCCTGTGTCAATGACGTAGAGCCACTTGAAAGTGTCTACGCTACTGCTTCCAGTTTGGATGATCAAAATGCAGAAAATGGAATTAGCTTGCCATCAAAATCATATAGTTTTATGGACACGTCAGAAATGCTCGAGAAGCTCTCTGCAGTACAACTTCATACGCTTGTGGAAGATGAAGTATCTAAAATTGATAAAAATGTTTCTCATGCTGATCAAAAGAAAGACGCCAGTTCAGGAGCTGTTTGGCAGAAATGGATACCCATTGGGGTAAGAAGTTCAGATTCACATGACTTGAGTTTACGTAGTGGTTTATCAACGGTGAAGCTTGATGAAGGAACTGGTGGAAATAGGACTCTGAGAACCAGTACAGAAGACGAATATGCTTCTGATTCACATAGTACTGTTTGTGCAATGAATTCTAGTGGAACGAGCATAGGGCCGAGTTTGAGTGGCGTTATTAGTTCATCTTCCAATAATGTGGTCCAGCTTAATAATTTGGGGAATCAGACCACAACCATTGTTAAAGAATTCAGTAACAGTTTTGGTGGTGCCCAGTGCTTGATTTCTGAATCTGAAAACCAGAACATATCGACTTCTGATATTGATTCAAGGAAGATATTCTCTGTAGTGAATGATTCTCACAGGGCACAAGTGGCTTCTGAAGCCATCCAATTGGCCACAGGTTGTCCAATTGCTGAGTTTGAGAAACTTCTTCATTCTGCATCTCCGGTTATCTGTCCATCACACAATATTGTAAGCTGTCAGACTTGCTTGTGCGGTTCGGTTTGTCGTGCATGTCTGGGCAGACACGAGATGCCTAATATCTCTTTGGGTGAATTATGGCAATGGTATGAAAAACATGGGAGCTATGGTTTAGAAGTAAGGGCCGATGATTATGAGAATTCAAATAGACTGGGTATTGATAGAGTCAGTTTTCGTGCATATTTTGTTCCGTACTTGTCAGCAGTTCAGTTGTTCACAAAACGTAAGGTTTGTCAAACGGATAATGGCAATGTGATCCCTGCTTCTTCGGCTATGGAGGCAAGGGATATGGTTAAAGCATCTAAAGTCTCTAACTTGGATCACCTACCGATTTTTTCAATACTTGTTCCTCAGCCTCAGGCAGAAGGCTCAAGTTTGTGTGCTCCAGACGATCACATGTGTAACTCTGAGCCATCTGCAGTATCTATCACTGAGAATCAATCCAATTCACCAGTTGAGTGTGGATGGTCTGATGATTTGGAGCTTCTTTTTGAATATTTTGAATCTGAACAACCTCAAAGAAGAAGGCCATTATATGAAATGTAAGTTCTTTCTACATCATTTATTTGACTTTCCTTCCACAGCATTCTATTAATATGTAATCTGGAGCTTCATGTTCTTAGTCACTTGAGAATGTAAATTAGGCAGTATCACTAAAATTTATCTCTTTGGCTTCTAATTTTTTTCATTAATGAAAGTTATTTCATATTAGATTTCCTTAGCTTTCTCTCTGCACATTACTTTCATGTCTATTAATGGATTCCTCTTTATAATACATATTTATAAACAATTTTGAATTAGTATACATATCTGTCTGTATTTTCATGTATTAAAGATGAACTTTGTCTCACTTTAATTGATCAACTTTTGCCAGTGAGTTCAGCACAAATTTAAGACATGCAAAAAACTCATTTATTATTATTTATTAACACACTAAAAATAGAGTATAAATATATTATAATATTATATTAAAAGTATAATTCATTTGTGTTTTTTAAGATTTTAATTCGTGCCAAACACTCCCGATAAAAGATCTAGTAATGTGGGATGGAGGGGGATATATATACATAGCTGTAGCAATAGTTCTCTTACATAACATATTGTTAAATATCTAAATGTAATCAAACATCTAAATCCAGGACTAGTAAATATCTTGCAACTTAAGTGATTTACTATGAGAACAATATCAATTTTAGCATTGTACTGTAATGGGATTCAAGAGAGGGTGGAGGTTTTTGATGGGTTCTATAATGAGTGCATGAATGGGAGTAATTGTGATGATGATTCACTGAAGTAGGTGGTGGTGACAGAATAACCATATTGGTTAAAAGGCAGTGGCATTGGGTCTATGATGGGAGTGCTAATGATTTAAAACGGTTGATATTGCGGTTTTGACGAATAAAATAATCATGTGCTAGCTAATAATTCTGCAACTTGCGGACCAAGATAATATTTCTAGTAATTAACTAATAAGTCCTTAACTTATTTTTATATCTATCATCGCCCTTGGCCTTACAATCACATTCATACTTTTCCCCACACACACACACACACACACACACACATACTATATATATAGAGTCCCTTACACACAACTCAAAGCATACTAAAATGCGGATTTTTTTTTTCCTCGGTTTTTTTAAACAACTAAAAAAAGTTTAATATTTTATAGAACACATTTGGATACATATAACAAAACACACACCGCATTTTAAGAAAATGCGAGTCCCGACTGATCTGTATATATATATATATATATATCTATTAATTACAGAAAAAAGATGTTTTATTTTGATGAGTAAATCAAAATATCAAAGGAATGTAATACTCAAATCGGTAATCTATGATTTGTGATAATTAAATCACCTATGTTAAGTAAACAGCTGGAAAAATACTGTACATATGAGTTTGGGTTTATGAATATTTGAGTGATAAAATATACATGTGATGCTCTCCTTTTCAGGAACACCTATCTATTGTTTATTTTGCAGATAATATCATTTATCTTGATTTTCTTTGGGCCTTAGCCAGGGGTTCCTTTATAAGCCTTTTGAAAAATAAAATAAAATGATGAACTGCAGCTGGTTTAATTATAACTGCTGTTTGACTAACACTGGTGTACCTATCTTATTCCTGACTCTTTTATTTCAGGATTAAGGAGCTGGTTCGAGGAGATGTACCACCAAAAGGTAGAGCATATGGAGATGCGAATATTCTCAATTCAGTGAGTTTACATGATCTTCACCCTAGATCATGGTAAGTAGAAAGCTGATCCATATAACTTGTGTTGAATACTGTACATAGTGAAGCAGATCTTTGTGTCTGTTCACATCAATCACATAGATTGAAGCATAGTTCCATAGCATGCCTTTTATTTAACAAAACCAAAGCATGTCACTGCATGAGATAAAGTAGGAATCTAACGGGACTAATTACTCCATGTAATTTTCAGGTACTCAGTGGCATGGTATCCCATTTATAGGATACCAGAAGGCAACTTTCGTGCAGCTTTCTTGACTTACCATTCTCTTGGTCATTTAGTTCATAGACGGTCAGCATTTGATTCTGCTTGCATGGACATTTGTATAGTTTCTCCAGTAGTGGGTCTCCAAAGCTACAATGCTCAGGTAGATATATTTACTTTTTATTACATTATTTTTACTTATGGCACTAAGGACGGTACTTATTCGTCTAACAATTTTTAGAAAGTTCATATTATCTTGTGGAAGTGGTTCAAAGTTTTTAGGTTATTCATATTATCCCCAATTATCAAAATGATAAATTAGGCTAAATTGGCAACGTACATGTCCTTCAACCAACCAATATTAATATTCTAAAATTTGTAAAAGTTAGAAATAAAAATGAGTTCTTAGTAGATCAATATACTGAAAATATGATGGTCTGAAGCATCGTGGGGTTAGATCTTCTTGTTAGATCTTTTCTGAAGATGCAGAATTGAAATAATGTAAGCACGAGGGTATGCAAACTATATCTAAATATGCTCGATGTGTCTATGCGACTCTGAGCGTGTGCATGCACTTGGCGCTGAGAACTTTTTATTTTACTACTTCTTTCTTTAATTTCATTAGTGTGAAGGTTGTTGAAATTTGTGCCAAGTTTCCGTTGGTTTATGGACGTGTCTCTTAATCTATAATCTGTTGAATTTTTGGTTTTCCATATGATTTTCTCACTTGGTTTCTAATTATGATATCATTACTGCGGCTAATGTTTTGAACTTTCTAGTAGGTTTCATTCAGTTTATTTCGCCCTAGTGTAATGCCTATCATATCAGTAAACAGAGTAACCTTGTTAGGTTTTGAATGCAAGTAACTGTTTTGTGCCTTAGCATCCAAATTATTGTTACCAACCAAATTGCCTCTCTGAATCTCGAACCCGTATGAACCTGGGTAGTTTCATATTTGAATAATAAGAAAGATCCCTCGGAGTAAAAGTTTTACTCGGTTCAATCCATAGTTGTATTCACTATTTTGTCGTCTTGAGAGTTCAAAGATATCTGCTGCCTCTCATATTATATATAACCTGGTAACCTGATTATGTGCAGGGTGAATGCTGGTTCCAGCCAAGGCATTCTGCAGATGTTCTGAACTCTAACCCTGCAGAGATTATGAAAGATCGATTGAGGACGCTTGAGGAGGCCGCATCTCTAATGGCAAGAGCTGCCGTGACCAAAGGAAGTGAGACGTCTGTGAATATGCAACCTGATTATGAGTTCTTTCTCTCTAGACGAAGATGCTAAACAAAACAATTAGTTTTAAAAACTTAATAAAGTATCGGTACTTCAGTTTTTTTTTCTTCTTCGTATCTTTAGATTTTTCTGGTAGATTGTACCATCCACATTGTACAGTTTTATTAGACTTCTTGTTTTCTTATTCTGAAAATTAAACTATGGATAGAAAGTACAGCTAATATAGTTTTAGCAGTAATTGATTGTTGTAAATGCATGTTTTCAGTTTCTAAAAATCTTCCTTGATATATTTTGGGGATTGACTAAATGGCTGTGAAAAATCCTTCTTGCGAGGGAGTTGACTAAAATGTTAGGTTTATTAATGAATACATGTACTATATATAGACTAAAAGACAATTTGCACTCCAAATTTTACTTTCAATTTACTTTTGCACCTCAAACATAAAAATGTGTCTTAAGTACACTCAAAACTTCATTATACGTAATAAAACGCACACTTTTTTCACTTAACCGGTCAAAAGTGACCGGCTAAGGCTGTAACACAAGTTTGGGGTGCAAATTGTCTTTTAATCTTAAAAATTGGCAAAAATAATTAATTTTAAATAAAATAAAATAATTTTAAAATAATTAATTTTAAATAAAATAATTAGTTTTAAAAATAAAAATAAAATAATTAAAATAAATATTTAGAATTAATGATTAATAATTAATCATTAACTTGTAAAATGATTATTTTATTTTAAGTGTATTTTATCATTTACTAAATGGTATTATGATTTTGTTTCAAAGTATGAATTTTACACTAAAAGTTGACTGAATGTGTTAACTGGAATTCAAAAGGATTGGATTACCACAAGTGGTAGCATAATTCAATCTATTCATCCCCCTCCTAAGTCTCTTGAATTTAGCTCAGAAAATGAAAATTTAAAACCCTTAGTTATCAATCCGTATGTTGATATTTCTGATATATCCCATTAACAAGAAGATGTAAAAATAAAAGATATTTTACCCTTGTCCAAACAGAATAATTATACTAATTTATTCCTTCAAACTGTAGGAAAATAGTTAACCAGGATAGAAGAACAAATAAACCATATTAACGATATCTCCAACCTGTAACCATTAAGCCACCTTTAGAAGTTAGTAATTTTAAAATGAAATCTTTTAAAGCTGACAATGAATTTATTGAAAATCTTTTAAACAAAATGAAAGATTTAAAGCTTACAACTGCATCCTCGTCTCAAATTAATATGATGTCTGGACAACCCTCTTCTCATACCAGTAATAACAATACTGATAGCGACGGAGACAATGCTGATGATATTTCTCCTATTCATATTTTAGAAATTCAAAATAATTTTCAGAAAATGCAAAATATCAATAAGACTACTTACAGTCAGAAGCCTATAAACCGAATGGCTTTATACCCCAGACCTACTCCCCAGGATATTCTGTATGAAGAAGACTTTCTTCATTCTCAAAAATCTTACCATGGTAAAACCATTTACGAATGGAATATTGATGGTAAGACTGAATATCAGATTTATGAAACCATACATCACATGCTGATGTATGCTACTGTCTGCAAACAAAATGATAATACTGATCACCAAATTTGTCGTTTTTTAGAGCATTCTTAAAGGATGGTGGGATAATGCTCTTACTGATATACAAAGAACAGAAGTTCTCCAAGTCTATAAGAATGAAACCGATCCCATTACTAAAACTGAAACAAGAAGAGAAGATGCTTGTTACACCTTAGTACATGCCATCATTCACCATTTTGTCGGACCAGGACTTATGAATACTGATAGAAGTAGAGAACTCTTACAGAATCTTCGTTGTCCACCCTTAACCCATTTTCGATGGTATAAGAATGTTTTTTTAATGAAAGTAATGCAAAGATCGGACGCCAACAGTGAACATTGGAAAGCCAAGTTTATTGATGGTCTCCCTACTTTCTTTGCTGAAAAAATCTGCAAAAAACTCAAAGATAAACATGACCGTATGAGTATTCCTTATAACCAGTATTCTTATGGCCATCTCATTTCAGTAATTATTAAAGAGGGATTATCATTATGTAATGATATGAAACTTCAACAATTAATGAAAAAATAGAATCTTACTAAAAGACATGAGATAGGAGAATTTTGTGACCAATTCTCTTATGACACAAAATTACAGTATCCCCAAAAGGCTAAAAAACAGCAAAGTTCTAAACCCTCTAGGTCTTATCGGAGACGTTCTTCTAAGAAATATTCTAAAAACAAAACTCCTGAAAAATCTACTAAAAAGAGAAAGAGTAATAATAAAAAAGATAAATCTAAAATTTGATGTTATAAATGCGAAAAAACAGGACACTTCGCTAATAAATGTAAATCCAAACTAAAACAGAAACTTAATGAGATGTCCCTTGATGAAGACATTCAACAACAAATCCTTAATTGTTTGTCAAACAGTAATTCTGAATCAGAATCAAATTCAGAAGATGATTTAGCAGAAATCTATTCTGAATCTGACAATGATTCTAACAATGAACAATGTCAAACCTATACAACTAACAACTGTAATATAACTACTGAAGCTGACTATTTGGAAAGCTATCGTCGAGATGAATGGTTTAGATATTGGAGGACCAAGTATCAATGTCTTAACTGACACCCAAAAATCTCACCTCGACTTAGCCGGTCAAATTAAAGATCCCGAAATAAAATTAAATTTTTTAGAAATCTGTTATAAAAATCAAAAAACAGAAGATATTCTTCCTATTAATCAATATAGCATGAGAGAAGTCATGAAACGTATACAAGATGTTTCTACCACTAAAAAACTTACTACTATTTAGGATCTTAAAGGTGAAATAAATATTCTAAAATATGAAATAAGACAGTTACAGAATACTAATGTTATTATTTTCCAAGATTTAAATAATATTAAACAACAGTTAAATAATAAACAAGATAATTTTCTAGAATCTTCCAAATCTGAATCTTCTGATAAACCAGAGTCTTGTGAACAATATTTGATGCTAAAGAATCAAGTAGTTTTTTAGAAATGGTATATCAGAATTACTTTTATTATCAAACCAAATTTTATTATAAAAGACGCCATTACCCTAGTAGATAGTGGTGCTGAAATGAACTGTATTCAGGAAGGATTAATCCCTACCAAATACTTTCAGAAAACCACTCAATCTTTAACTAGTGCAAGTGGAAATACCATGAATATTAAATATAAAATTCCTGAAGCCTTAATCTCTAATCAAGGTCTTTGTTTACCTACTTCTTTTGTTCTTATCAGAAATATGAATCAAAGTATCATCTTAGGTACCCCTTTCCTATTTCTTTTAATGCCCATTTCAAAAATTGATACTTTGGGAATTCATACTACTCTTAACAACAGACATATTATTTTTGAATTCATTACAGAACCCTATACTAAAGAATTAAATCAAGTTAAGCATATGATTTATTCTAAAGAAAAACAAATCAATTTTATTCAAAAAGAAATAAAATTTCTTACTACAGAACAAAGAATTTTACAACCTTCTTTGCAGGAAAAAATAAAATTAATCCACAAAACTCTTCAAGCTGAAATTTGCAGTGATGTCCCGAATGCCTTCTGGAATAGAAAGAAGCATATTATTTCTCTTCCTTATATCCCTAATTTTAATGAGAAAAATATTCCTACTAAGTCTCGACCCAGTCAGATGAAGAAGGAATATTTACTCCTTTGCAAAACTAAAATTGAGTCCCTTCAACAGAAAAATTTAATTAAGCCTAGTACTTCTCCCTGGAGTTGTACAACCTTTTATGTTAATAAAAATTCAGAAATTGAGCGAGGAACTCCACGTCTTGTTATCAATTATAAACCGCTTAATGAAACCCTTCAATGGATTAGATATCCAATTCTAAGAAGAAGGACCTTCTCGACAGACTTCATGATGCCACTATTTTCTCTAAATTTGACATGAAATCAGGATTTTGGTAAATTCAAATTAGAGAATAGGATACTTATAAAACTGCTTTTACAGTCCCTTTTGGTCACTATGAATGGAATGTTCTTCCATTTGGAGTAAAAAATGGACCTTCGGAATTTCAACATATCATGAATGATATTTTCAATCCTTTTATTGAATTTATTATTTGCTATATTGATGATGTCTTAATTTTCTCTTCATCTATTGAACAACACATAAAACATTTAAATATTTTAAAAAATGTTATTATAAAAAATGGTTTGATAGTTTCTGCTCCTAAAATGAAACTTTTCCAAACAAAAATCAGATTTCTTAGACATAATATTTCAAATGGAACTATTATTCCAATTGATAGATGTATTGAATTTGCATCTAAATTCCCGGATGAAATCAAAGATATTAACCAACTACAAAGATTTTTGGGAAGTCTTAACTATATCCGTGATTATTATCCGAATCTTTCACAAGATGCTTCTATTCTGTATACTCGGTTACAAAAAAATCCTTTGCCTTGAACTACTGAACATACTGTTGCTGTAAGAAAGATTAAAAACAGGGTCAAACAGCTGCCTTGTCTATCCCTCCCAAATCCTGAATGGAAGAAGATTGTTCAAACTGATGCTTCTAATACAGGATATGGTGGTATTTTAAAACAGTTTAATCCTAACAGTAAAAAAAGGATCTTATCTGCTTTACCTCAGGAATTTGGAAAGGACCTTCTTTAAATTACCCCACAATAAAGAAAGAATGTCTTTCAATAGTTAAATGTGTTTTAAAATTTCAGGATGATCTTTTGAATCAGCACTTTTTAATCAGAGTTGATTGTTCAGCTGCAAAACAGATATTTAAAAAGGATGTTCAAAATTTAGCATCCAAACAGATATTAGCTACTTGGAAAATTACTTTATCCGTATTCGACTTTGATATTGAATATATCAAAGGAAAACAGAATTCTTTACCGGATTTTCTAACCAGAGAATATTTGCAGGAATGACCAGCAGAGGCCGTGGTCGCGGTCAGCGAGGCCGAGGCAGGGCTAACATTTACTATATAAAATTTCCTAGCTTGAATACTCAATCCTGTAATTCTTCGGCTTCTTCTAGCCAGCCTACAGTAAAAGATGTTCTTCTTTTACCAGAATAGTACATTCCAAACAAATATGTGGAAGAAACTATATTATTAATTGACCAGAATGATAAAAAATGGATGAAAGATCCATGGGAAATCAAAAGGCGTTATCTAACGACTTAACAGTCTCCTCCTTGTTTTAACCAGTATCGCTATGTATATGAGCAAATCATCATTGAAACAACATCCATTGACATTAAGCATACACTTCATAATCCATCAAAACTAACCAGTCCAATCCAATACAATAAAATAACCATCAAGAGCATCATGTCTCTTGCTAATTGGGGTATTAATCCTCATACTACCCGTACCATTGAATCCAGTCATACAACAGAAACCAGATACAACTATTGGGATTATATTGATTCCTTTACACAAGTATTTTATTACCAGAATCCTATTCACAACCATACCTGGTTCATCCGTATTTGTCCCAATGTTTTAAAAAATGAAATTCCCAATTAGTTTTTCGTTTGGTGGGATAAAATCGGTATCACTATTGACACGTTACCAGAATCAGTTCAAACAACATTTAAGGAATGACAAGTCACTTATGCCCATATACCAGTAAACAAAGATCTATCTATGCTGAAATTGCTTTTCCATTTCATAATTCATTTTAGAATCCCTTGGATCTGGAAATGGGATTTTCAGTGTGACTATCAGAATAAGATCCCTCGCCTAAAAAGGGTATTTTTTACCAAGTGGTGGGATAAAGGGCTTAATCCTACACTACCAGAACTTCTTAAGACCATAAAGAATCATACCCAGGCCTGTTTGGATGTTATCCCTCAGAGCCTTCCAACACCAACACTAGTTAATCCTTTTGTTAAAATTCAAACAGATTTAAAACAGAAGTTTTCAAACCTAACTGAAACTGAACTATTAGTTAAAACTATGGATTATATGAAAACCAAATTCTTACAATCCTTAGTCCAGGATGATGTTTCCATGAAAACTGTTAGCAGTAATGAAGGATCTGAATAGGATGACAATGAGTTCAGCGTCTTAGCTGGCGAAAGTCAAGAACCGGAGCCTACTATGGGAGACTTCTGGGATTCTCTTACCTCAATGATCTCTGAAAAGATGGAACATGACAAAAAAGGAAAAGGAAAAGCATAAAGCACTACAGAAGACCAATAATCAGAAAAAGACAATCACAGTAACTCCACCATCCCTCAATAATCAGAAGGCGACAACCACCTGTCCTCAATAATTCCACTCAACCGACAACTTGTCTCATGCCTTCCACTTCTTACGGATGAGAGTTAAAAGAGAAAAGATAAGGATTATAGTTCGACTCCACTAGCTAGGACAAACCTGATCTTTTCTTATCTTCTTTCTTGTATAAATAGGGAGACCTATCCCTTTGTTGAGGCAGAAATTTTCTTTGTGTTTTCTCTGTACTCTCTCTCTCCCTCTCTCTTAAAATATTTATAATCTTGAAGTTTGGAGATATCAAAGGCTCTTCTATAAGTTTTAATTATTGCTTCTGTTAACTATTATGTTTCTTTACTTGAGCTTTTAGATTATCATACTGAAAAAAGTAATCGTTATAAAACAACATACCAAACTGCAACAGACAATCATAATCGTTCTTATTTTTTAGAACAGTTTAATAAATCCGAAAAATTTATTGTTTTAACTAAAACCGCTATATAAGAAGAGACCTGCCGGCTTATAGTTTTGGGAAGACCCCCAAACCAACAGTAACTCTATGAGATCATATATGTTATAATTTATTTGTTAATATATATTTAATATGCCTTTAAAATATCCATGCCATTTTATTAAATGAGACAGTATTAGTTTGATGCTTGATCATGTGGAACGTCACCCAAGTTGCGTTTAGGACTTTGCCTCTAGCCGTGTTTTGGCGTTATGACTTTTATCCTCTGTAAATCGTTGACATACGTGCTTGATCCAATATCCTTCTACGATCCTTCTCTCATTGGTATCAAAGCCATGTTTAGTTTATTGACATATTGTATATATGTTATTTATAAATTATGCATATATGATCACTTTTAAAAATGACTGATTTTTCAACCTCTCTTTCAACCGTAGCTAATGCTTCAGCTTCTACCTTGGAAGCAACTGAACTTATAGCCTATTAGGATGTCAAGGAAGCCTTAGACAAATGGACCATTCCTAAAATCAAACCAGAAACAATTTATAAAATTAGAACCTTTGATTTTATCAGTAAAAGAATTATTAAAACCTTTGAACATGCAGTTCCTTTACAGAATAATGATGAAATTTTATATTTATTGCATGTTGAAGATTTATATCCTTTTTTGCAAAAATATAAATATGTTCATATAGAACTAGTCCAAGTAACTTTCAAACCTTTGACTTTACTTGGCCAAAATACAAGTATTCAGTGTACACTTAGAGATGGCAGGTGTCTTAACTGGAAAGCCTCCCTTATGGGCGCCATTGAAACCAGCCTTGCTCATGGACCAGTATATTTCAATATTTACCAAAATTTAAGTGTTGCTTTAACTGATAATAATTTGTCAAAAGTATTAGAAATGAAAATTATATCTCATGGTTATGAGTACCTACCCGGATCTCCTCCTTTTGCTATATTATTCCGTATTCACCTTAAAGTTTTAAATACTTTAAACCCTTATATCCGAAAACAAAGCCAACAAGGACATACTGTCCTTATAGACAATAATCTCTTTAGTAGTCAAGTGGCTATTCCCAGGATGATCCCTTGGGAAGAAATTACTTTCCCGAAACAATGACAAATTACAAACACCGTCCCTACCTGGCCCATAATTCGACAATCCATTGAGGATGTTATCCAAACCAGTAATGGAAATGTTTATTTAAAATTTCAAAGACCTTTTACCCGAAGTCGATCTATTAATAATATCTCTTACAATATTGATTTTCCTGAATCATCTAGACAATCTGTGTCTGATCCTTTAGAATCAGTTTATCAAGAATCTAAAAATCCCAGTAATGAGTCTATTAAAAATGAAGACTTAATTAGAGGAATTCATATTTCTAAAATCAAATACCTCATGGTATTTATGAGGTAAATACCCCTCAAAACAGAAGACCTTATAGTCCAACTGCTAGTGATATGAATTTTGAATGTTAATGGATTTTTCTCCTAATAGTAAAATTAAATGCCGTGTTTAAAACCAGAGTTTATGCAGGATAAATACCATAACTTTTGAAATTGGTATTTTAATAATCATGATAATAAAAAATTAGCAGATATTAAAGCTAATTATTATGCTTATCTGAACAAAAACTAGTGTATTTTATCATTTACTAAATGGTATTATGATTTTGTTTCAAAGTCTGAATTTTACACTAAAAGTCAACTAAATGTGTTAATTGGAATTCAAAAGGATTGGATTACCACAAGTGGTAGCATCAATGAGAGAAGGATCGTAGAAGGATATTGGATCAAGCACGTCTGTCAATGATTTACAGAGGATAAAGCCATAACGCCAAAACACGGCTAGAGGCAAAGTCCTAAATGCGACTTGGGTGACGTTCCACATGGTCAAGCATCAAACTAATACTGTCTCATTTAATAAAATTGCATGGATATTTTAAAGGCATATTAAATATATATTAACAAATAAATTATTACATATATGATCTCATAGAGTTACTGTTGGTTTGGGGGTCTTCCCAAAACTATAAGCCGACAGGTCTCTTCCTGTATAGCGGTTTTAGTTAAAACAATAAATTGTTCGGATTTATTAAACTGTTCTAAAAAATAAGAACGATTATGATTGTTTGTTGCAGTTTGGTATGCTTTTTTATAATAATTACTGTTTTCAGTATGATAATCTAAAAGCTCAAGTAAAGAAACATAATAGTTAATATAAGTAATAATTAAAACTTACAGAAGAGCCTTTGATATGTCCAAACTTTAAGATTATAAATATTTTAAGAGAGAGAGAGAGAGTACAGAGAAAATACAAAGAAAAGTTCTGCCTCAACAAAGGGCGAGGTCTCCCTATTTATACAAGAAAGAAGATAAGAAAGGATCAGGCGTGTCCTAGCTAGTGGAGTCGAACTGTAATCCTTATCTTTTTTCTTTTAACTCTCATCCGTAAGAAGTGGAAGGCATGAGACAAGTTGTCGGTTGAGTGGAATTATTGAGGACAGGTGGTTGTCGCCTTCTGATTATTGAGGGATGGTGGAGTTACTGTGATTGTCTTTTTCTGATTATTGGTCTTCTGTAGTGCTTTATGCTTTTCCTTTTCCTTTTTTGTCCTGTTTCATCTTTTCAGAGATCATTGAGATAAGAGAATCCCAGAAGTCTCCCATAGTAAGCTCTGGTTCTTGACTTTCGCCAGCTAAGACGCTGAACTCATTGTCATCCTGTTCAGATCCTTCATTACTGCTAACAGTTTTCATGGAAACATCATCCTGGACTAAGGATTGTAAGAATTGGGTTTTCATAAATTCCATAGTTTTAACTAATAGTTCAGTTTCAGTTAGGTTTGAAAACTTCTGTTTTAAATCTGTTTGAATTTTAACAAAAGGATTAACTGGTGTTGGTGCTGGAAGGCTCTGAGGGATAACATCCAAAAAGGCCTGGGTATGATTCTTTATGGTCTTAAGAAGTTCGGGTAGTGTAAGATTAAGCCCTTTATCCCACCACTTGGTAAAAAAATACCCTTTTTAGAAGAGGGATCTTATTCTGATAGTCACACTGAAAATCCCATTTCCAGATCCAAGGGATTCCAAAATGGATTATTAAATGGGCAAGCAATTTCAGCATAGATAAATCTTTGTTTACTAGTATATGGGCATAAGCGACTTGCCAGTCCTTGAATGCTATTTGAACTGATTCTGGTAAAGTTTTAATAGTGATACCGATTTTATCCCACCAAACGAAAAACCAATTGGGAATTTTGTTTCTTAAAACATCGGGACAAATACGGATGAACCAGTTATGGTTGTGAATAGGATTCTGGTAATGAAATACTTGTGTAAAGGAATCAATATAATCCCAATAGCCGTATCTGGTTTCTGTTGTATGACTGGATTCAATGGTACGGGTAGTATGAGGATTAATACCCCAATTAGCAAGAGGCATGATGCTCTTGATGGTTATTTTACTGTATTGGATTGGGTTGGTTGGTTTTGATGGATCATGAAGTGTATGCTTAATGTCCATGGATGCTGTTTCAATGATGATTTGCTCATATACATAGCGATACTGGTTAAAAAGAGGAGGATACTGTTGAGTCTTTAGATAACGCCTTTTGATCTCCCATGGATCTTTCATCCATTTTCATCATTCTGGTCAATCAATAATACTGTTTCTTCCACATATTTGTTTGGAATGTACTGTTCTGATAAAATAAGAACATCTTTTACTATAGGCTGGCTAGAAGAAGCCGAAGAATTACTGGATTGAGTATTCAAGCTAGGAAATTCTGTATAATAAAGGTTAGCCCTACCTCGGACTCGCTGACCGCGACCACGGCCTCTGCTGGTCATTCCTGTAAATATTCTCTGGTTAAAAAATCCGGTAAAGAATTCTGTTTTCCTTTGATATATTCAATATCAAAGTCGAATACGGATAAAGTACTTTGCCAAGTAGCAAATATCTGTTTGGATGCTAAATTTTGAACATCCTTTTTAAATATCTGTTTTGCAGCTGAACAATCAACTCTGATTAAAAAGTGCTGATTCAAAAGATCATCCTGAAATTTTAAATCACATTTAACTATTGAAAGACATTCTTTCTTTATTGTGGGGTAATTTAAAGAAGGTCCTTTCCAAACTCCTGAGGTAAAACGGATAAGATCCTCTTTTTTACTGTTAGGATTAAACTGTTTTAAAATACCACCATATCATGTATTAGAAGCATCCGTTTAAACAATCTTCTTCCATTCAGGATTTGGGAGGGATAGACAAGGCAGCTATTTGACCCTATTTTTAATCTTTCTTACAGCGATAGTATGTTCAGTAGTTCAAGGTAAAGGATTTTTTCGCAATCGAGTATACAAAATAGAAGCATCCTGTGAAAGATTCGGATAATAATCACGGATATAGTTAAGACTTCCCAAAAATCTTTGCAGTTGGTTAATATCTTTGATTTCATCCGGGAATTTAGATGCAAATTCAATACATCTATCAATTAGAATAATAGTTCCATTGGAAATATTATGTACAAGATATCTGATTTTTGTTTGGAAAAGTTTCATTTTAGGAGCAGAAACTACCAAATCATTTTTTATAATAACATTTTCAAAAATATTTAAATGTTTTATGTGCTGTTCAATAGATGAAGAGAAAATTAAGACATCATCAATATAGCAAATAATAAATTCAGTAAAAGGATTGAAAATATCATTCATGATATGTGAAATTTCGAAGGTCCATTTTTTACTCCAAATGGAAGAACATTCCATTCATAGTGATCAAAAGAGACTGTAAAAGCAGTTTTATAAGTATCCTGTTCTCTAATTTAAATTTGCCAAAATCCTGATTTCATGTCAAATTTAGAGAAAATAGTGGCATCATGAAGTCTGTTGAGAAGGTCCTTTTTATTCGGAATTGGATATCTAATCCATTGAAGGGCTTCATTAAGCGGTTTATAATTGATAACAAGACGTGGAGTTCGTCACTCAATTTCTGAATTTTTATTAACATAAAAGGCTGTACAACTCCAGGGAGAAGTACTAGGCTTAATTAAAATTTTCTATTGAAGGGACTCAATTTCAGTTTTGCAAAGGAGTAATATTCCTTCTTCATCTGACTGGGTCGAGACTTAGTAGGAATATTTTTCTCATTAAAATTAGGGATATAAGGAAGAGAAATAATATGCTTCTTTCTATTCCAGAAGGTAGTCGGGACATCACTGCAGATTTCAGCTTGAAGAGTTTTGTGGATTCCAGAAGGTAGTCGGGACATCACTGCAGATTTCAGCTTGAAGAGTTTTGTGGATTAATTTTATTTTTTCTTGCAAAGAAGGTTGTAAAATTCTTTGTTCTGTAGTAAGAAATTTTATTTCTTTTTGAATAAATTTGATTTGTTTTTCTTTAGAATAAATCATATGCTTAACTTGATTTAATTCTTTAGTATAGGGTTCTGTAATGAATTCAAAAATAATGTCTGTTGTTAAGAGTAGTATGAATTCCCAAAGTATCAATTTTTGAAATGGGCATTAAAAGACACAAGAAAGGGGTGCCTAAGATGATACTTTGATTCATATTTCTGATAAGAACAAAAGAGTTAGGTAAACAAAGACCTTGAGTACAGATTAAGGCTTCAGGAATTTTATATTTAATATTCATGGTATTTCCACTTGCACTAGTTAAAGATTGAGTGGTTTTCTGAAAGTATTTGGTAGGGATTAATCCTTCCTGAATACAGTTCATGTCAGCACCACTATCTACTAGGGCAATGACATCTTTTATTATAAAATTCGGTTTGATAATAAAAGTAATTCTGATATACCATTTCTGAAAAACTACTTGATTCATAAACATCAAATATTGTTCAGAAGACTCTGGTTTATCAGAAGATTCGGGTTTGGAAGATTCTAGAAAATTATCTTGTTTATTATTTAACTGTTGTTTAATATTATTTAAATCTTGGAAAATAATAACATTAGTATTCTGTAACTGTCTTATTTCAGATTTTAGAATATTTATTTCACCTTTAAGATCCTGAATAGTAGTAGGTTTTTCAGTGGTAGAAACATCTTGTATACGTTTCATGACTTCTCTCATGCTATATTGATTAATAGGAAGAATATCTTCTGTTTTTTAATTTTTATAACAGAATTCTAAAAATTTTAATTTTATTTTGGGATCTTTAATTTGACCGGCTAAGTCGAGGAGAGATTTTTGGGTGTCAGTTAAGACATTGATACTTGGTCCTCCAATATCTAAACCATTCATCTCGACGATAGCTTTCCAATAGTTAGCTTCAGTAGTTATATTACAGTTGTTAGTTGTACAGGTTTGACATTGTTCATTGTTAGAATCATTGTCAGATTCAGAATAGATTTCTGCTAAATCATCTTCTGAATTTGATTCTGATTCAGAATTACTGTTTGACAAACAATTAAGGATTTGTTGTTGAATGTCTTCATCAAAGGGATATCTCATTAAGTTTCTGTTTTAGTTTGGATTTACATTTATTAGCAAAGTGTCCTGTTTTTCCATATTTATAACATTGAATTTTAGATTTATCTTTTTTATTATTACTCTTTCTCTTTTTAGTAGATTTTTTAGGGGTTTTGTTTTTAGAAGATTTCTTAGAAGAACGTCTCCGATAAGACCTAGAGGGTTTAGAACTTTGCTATTTTTTAGCCTTTTGGGGATACTGTAATTTTGTGTCATAAGAGAATTGGTCACAAAATTCTCCTATCTCATGTCTTTTAGTAAGATTCTATTTTTTCATTAATTGTTGAAGTTTCATATCATTACATAATGATAATCCCTCTTCAATAATTGCTGAAATGAGATGGCCATAAGAATACTGGTTATAAGGAATACTCATACGGTCATGTTTATCTCTAAGTTTATTGCGAATTTTTTCAGCAAAGAAAGTAGGGAGACCATCAATAAACTTGGCTTTCCAATGTTCACTGTTGGCATCCAATCTTTGCATTACTTTCATTAAAAAGACATCTTTATACCATCGAAAATGGGTTAAGGATGGACAACGAAGATTCTGTAAGAGTTCTCTACTTCGATCAGTATTCATAAGTCCTAGTCTGACAAAATGGTGAATGATGGCATGTACTAAGGTGTAACAAGCATCTTCTCTTCTTGTTTCAGTTTTAGTAATGGGATCGGTTTCATTCTTATAGGCTTGGAGAACTACTGTTCTTTGTGTATCAGTAAGAGCATTATCCCACCATCCTTTAAGAATGCCGGTAAAGCCATTAACTAAAAAACGACAAATTTGGTGATCAGTATTATCATTCTATTTGCAGACAGTAGCATACATCAGCATGTGATGTATGGTTTCATAAATCTGATATTCAGTCTTACCATCAATATTCCATTCGTAAATGGTTTTACCATGGTAAGATTTTTGAGAATGAAGAAAGTTTTTTCATACGTAATATCCTGAGGGAGTAGTCTGGGTAATAATACCTCATCGGGTCCAGATAAAGCCATTTGGTTTATAGGCTTCTGACTGTAAGTAGTCTTATTGATATTTTGCATTTCCTAAAAATTATTTTGGATTTCTAAAATATGAATAGGAGAAATATCATCAGTATTGTCTCCATCGCTATCAGTATTGTTATTACTGGTATGAGAAGAGGGTTGTCTAGACATCATATTAATTTGAGATGAGGATGCAGCTGTAAGCTTTAAATCTTTCATTTTGTTTAAAAGATTATCAATAAATTCATTGTTAGCTTTAGAAGATTTCATTTTAAAATTACTAACTTCTAAATGTGGCTTAATGGTTACAGGTTGGAGATCAATTTTTTGGGAACAACTTGGCAATTATCGTTAATATGGTTTATCTGTTCTTCTATCCTGGTTAACTGTTTTCCTACAGTTTGAAGGAATAAATTAGTATAATTATTCTGCTTGGACAAGGGTAAAATATCTTTTATTTTGACCTCTTCTTGTTGATGGGATATATAAGAAATGTCAACATACGGATTGATAACTAAGGGTTTTAAATTTTCATTTCCTGAGCTAAGTTCAAGAGACTTAGGAGGGGGATGAATAGATTGAATTATGCTACCACTTGTGGTAATCCAATCCTTTTAAATTCCAGTTAACATATTCAGTTGACTTTCAGTGTAAAATTCAGACTTTGAAACAAAATCATAATACCATTTAGTAAATGATAAAATACACTGGTTTTTGTTCAGATAAGCATAACAATTAACTTTAATATCTGTTAATTTTTTATTATAATGATTATTAAAATACCAATTTCTAAAGTTCTGGTATTTATCCTGCATAAACTCCTGGTTTAAACACTGATGAATTTTACTATTAGGAGAAAAATCCATTAACATTCAAAATTCATATCACTAGCAGTTGGACTATAAGGTCTTCTGTTTTGAGGGGTATTTGCTTCATAAATACCATGAGGTATTTGATTTTTAGAAATATGAATTCCTCTAATTAAGTCTTCATTTTTAATAGACTCATGACTGGGATTTTTAGACTCTTGATAAACTGATTCTAACGGATCAGACACAGATTGTCTTGATGATTCAGGAAAATCAATATTGTAAGAGATATTATTAATAGATCTACTTCGGGTAAAAGGTCTTTGAAATTTTAAATAAACATTTCCATTACTGGTTTGGATAACATCCTCAATGGATTGTCGAATTATGGGCCTGGTAGGGACGGCGTTTGTAATTTGCCATTGTTTCGGGAAAGTAATTTCTTCCCAAGGGATCATCCTGGGAATAGCCACTTGACTACTAAAGAGATTAGTGTCTATAAGGACAGTATGTCCTTGTTGGCTTTGTTTTTGGATATAAGGGTTTAAAGTAGTTAAAACTTTAAGGTGAATACGGAATAATATAGCAAAAGGAGGAGATCCGGGTAGGTACTCATAACCATGAGATATAATTCTCATTTCTAATACTTTTGACAAATTATTATCAGTTAAAGCAACACTTAAATTTTGGTAAATATTGAAATATACTGGTCCATGAGCAAGGCTGGTTTCAATGGCGCCCATAAGGGAGGCTTTCCAGTTAAGACACCTACCATCTCTAAGTGTACACTGAATACTTGTATTTTGGCCAAGTAAAGTCGAAGGTTTGAAAGCTACTTGGACTAGTCCTATATGAACATATTTATATTTTTACAAAAAAGGATATAAATCTTCAACATGCAATAAATATAAAATTTTACCATTATTCTGTAAAGGAACTGCATGTTCAAAGGTTTTAATAATTCTTTTACTGATAAAATCAAAGGTTCCAATTTTATAAATTGTTTCTGGTTTGATTTTAGGAATGGTCCATTTGTCTAAGGCTTCCTTGACATCCTGATAGGCTATAAGTTCAGTTGCTTCCAAGTTAGAAGCTGAAGCATTACCTACGGTTGAAAGAGATGTTGAAAAATCAGTCATTATTTAAAATTATTTTATTTTATTTAAAATTAATTATTTTTGCCAATTTTTAAGATTAAAAGACAATTTGTACCCCAAATTTGTGTTACAGCATTAGTCGGCCACTTTTGACCGGTTAAGTGAAGAAAGTGTGCATTTTTCTTGCGTATAATGAAGTTTGAGGTGTATTTAGACACCTTTTTAAGTTTAAGGTGTAAAAGTAAATTAAAAGTAAAATTTGGAGTTCAAATTGTCTTTTAGTCTATATATATACATGTAATCATTTCATGTGATATAGATATCATTTTGACAATATTATGACTATACATTCACGTGAATTCGGGAATATGAAACAGCTTCATATTGGTTTATGTTATGTGTAATGTGTTGGCCGAACATTATACCATAATCAGTATCATAAAATTAATTAATTATATTAGTTTACATATTTAAAGATTGATAATATTCCCTATAAATTATATGATAAATTGGCACGGATACTTGTGCAATGTTTGTCATAATTTGGACTACTTGCTTAAAGTTATTGGTGTGATGACCCACATGTTTAAGATATATTTATTTTATATGATTAAAGATGCAACTAGTCCTATTTTGGGCACAAATTTATATGATCATGTACATATATGCTGCATGTGAGCGTAAATTTTGTTCTAAAGTTATGATGGCATAATTTTAGTGTAGATTGTAAATACAATAGTATGCTTGCAATGAAAGTTTTACGTACAAATTAATGTATGTAATATCAAAAGGATTTGAAAGTATATTATATACATTGGTAACTGCTACGAATAAAATTTTGGTATAGTTTTTTTTTCTTCGTGCCAACATATGGTATAATTGATATTTTAAATTTATATATCATGAGGAATTGATTGTTTTATGTGTAATCACAACATCCTAAGACGTAAGGGAATCACATAATTTTGATTTTATTCTCATGATACGATTGTGATTAAATTAGAATTAATTTAATCACATAAAGGCTTCATGTTCATGTAAAAGATGTTAGGTTTGTAATATTCATGAACACAATCAAATTGCAAAAATAAGCGAAAACGTGGAAAATCAGAGTTTAAAAATTTTATAAACCATATACCCGGATCACCCTTTATGCACAATTATTAATTAAACGAAAAATATGAAGAACAAACATACCCTTGAAGATCCGAAACTTCCTCGGTCACAAAGTTCACTTCCAATCCTTTTCACGTTCAACTTGAATCCACCGGTTTGGTTCCTTCCTTTGATCAACGTTAATACCCAAGTGTTTGGCCTCTGAGGTGATCCACCAAGGAAGAAAAGATTCAAGAAGATGGGTGGTTAATTTAAGCCCAGCTTTTTCTATCTCATATAAAAGAACGTCTTTCCAAGAAATTGGAATTATGTCGTTGTTGTCAAAGTCAACAACCACCCCACCCATAATAAGACTCCTCTTATTTATAGATGTGGGCAACCCACCTTAACAATTAAAGAATTGGGATTTATTTAATTAATTAAATTCTTTTAATTAATTAAGCTCCCTAATCTTATTAGGGATAATTAATTAAACTCCTTTAACTAATTTTCCTTCCTAATCCAATTAGGAATAAATGAGAGTACTTATATTAAATTAATTCCTAAACTCTTTTAGAAATTAAAATAATAATAATTGTAATAATATTAATAAGACTTCTCTTATTAATTTATATTTAATATTTCTAAAATATTAAATAATAAATATTAAGCTATTTAATTTATTCTATCACCATAGATTAAATTAAATATACATAACATATTATTACAATTATGTCATTAACTTCTTAAATAATTATTCTTCCTTTTATGGTGTGACCCTTTTGTGTTCTCCATATTAAACCTACATTGTGAATAAATCAATTAGAACAATTCTAATCTTATTTAAATAAATAAATTAAATAATTAATTTATTTAAATAAATAATATTTATTCTACAAGAGGGATAAGCCTCCCTAGCGATCAACGACTTTCCGATAATATAGATTTTAACATTAATCATAAAAGAACCTTTGAGTAAATAGTTACTGCATAATTCAATCATTCCACTATACAATGTCCCAATTAAATATAAGACATGGAATTCTTTGTCAAGTCTTATTTTATTTAATTATATGTATTTCGATCCTTAAATGCACAACTCCAAATAATGCAAATTAGAAACTCCTTTCTAATTTCATTCTATCTTAACCAAGGACTCTTCGGGTTGTCATTTATCGAATCACATAAGACATTTCTCTTCTTTTATTAGAGTGGTAGATTCTTTATTGATCATACATTATCTCCATGTACAACTTATTATACCCAAGCATACCCTTTGATATACCCTAAGGGTCTTAAGGAATAAGTCAAAGTATAACTCATCATACACAAGATACTATGATGATCTCAAGTCCGAGGATTACTTGTACTACTATCACTACAGGAATTCCTATTGACAGGCAAGTAAAACTCCATTAGGTATTCCTTAGCGAGCCACGTTCAAAGGAACTTATTCTCTAATAAGCACCTACATACTTGCTTTAGTGTCTCCACACAAAATGATCATGAGATCAATCATCCTCATCCAATGAAGCGAAGCAACGTATGTACCAATCTATCCGGATTCACTAATCCCCAATTTAGTAATCCAACGATTGGGAACTATTTTAGTTTTAAGCTTTCTAAGAATTTAGATCTCATTAGAATGATCATCATCATTATTCTAAAAGCATTGCTTAAAACTATGGGTTTATCACATATTATAAAATAAAGATCATATAGATAATTAAAAGCCTTTAATAAATTAATACTTTTTATTAATAAATGAATAAGATTGTTACAAAGTATATGCTTTATCATCAAACATGATTGGCTTGTGTGCATACTACTTTCAAAAGACATATAAGGTATATCTTGGTAAGATATAAGAAAAATGGATAATTATGACGGAATTATTTTTGATGGACTAAATTCTCTTGAAATTAAGATAATTTTGACGGAATTTTCAGTCAAAATTAATTCCCTCGTAAATAAATTAATGTTGACGAAATTCCGTCGAAAATGACAGGCGTCCCTTGGCGCCAACATTCCTGCCAACGCCAATATTATTTTCGACGGAAGTACATTTAGTTTTGACGTAATTTTCATCGAGAATAATGTAATTTCGAGAGAATTATTTTTTACGGATATTTTGCCGAAAATAACTTATAAAAACCTAACCAACGTCATTTCTTCCTACCGCCTCATCTCTCTGTCATCTCTCATCTCTCTCACTCCACCTACGAGTGTTCCACCTCCATCGCGCCTCCCTAACTCAACCATTCTTGTCATTGCCATGGAGTTCATGATCTGACTTCTCCTCATTTAGCTAGATTGGTGTAATATCCCAAATATTTATAACAAAAATGTCAATGAAGGTTGAATTAAAACCCTTATGTATTCAAGTTATAAATTAAAGTTATTAACTAAAAGTAACTAGAAAGAAAAGAAAAGAAAAGAAAAGAAAAAGCTTATGAAAATGCAAATAAATGAACTATGCAGTTTCAAATTCCAATTTAAGTTCATACTGAAATTTTGAAAAACGGACTTTTTCGTTGAATTTGAAGCGTCAAAAATGATGGGTAAGGACTGTATACACGAAATGGTGTTGAGGTCAACTTTGGTCAAAGTAAACAATTGACTTTAAAGGTAAAAGTCAAACTTGAAGTTCGAAGGTGAATTTGATGAAATAAACACTTCCATGAAGTTGGGGAAGTCAAATTTAGTAGAAAAAAAGCCGTAAACGCAATGTGGGTGTTGTGGTTGAATTTTTGGTCAAAATTAAGTCAACAATTTGACTTTTATAGAGAAAAAGTTAAATTTTGAATTCGGAGATGAATTTGAAAAAATGGATGATACCATGATGTTCGGGACGTCGACTTTAGTGGGGATCGACTATAATCTTGAAAAAGTCAAAAAAGTTGATTTTTAGAAGTAAAAATGGTGAAATAGACAATTAAATGGATACGTTAGTAAATAAAAGAGGTGAAATGATATTATTTGAGGGGTGTGGGATGCCACATGGTCGGTTGAAAAGATGAGGAGGGGGTCGTGTATGCTTAACAAGACTTTGTGGTCCATTTTTGAAGCAAAAAGTAAAGGCGTGGTGTGGCTAAATTTAGGTAAAATATAAATTTTGCCCCTGAACTTTAGGCAATTTTGGGTATTGAGTCCCATGCTTTTCGTCAACACAAATCGAGCCTCTTTCTATTGGAAAATTTGGATATTGAGTCCCCAGGTGCCACATGGGCATTGACCTGCTGACGTGGCACACGTGCCATCTCTGACGTGGACATTTTCCAATTAATTTACCATATTTTCCAACTGATGTGGACATTTGAGACGGATGTGCCACGTGACACCGCTGACGTGGACGTGCTCCAATTAATTGCCAAAATCTTATCCAGTCCAAGGATCCGAACTCAAAACCCCCAATTTGAAATCTTGGTTATAAGACCATCCGATTGCCACGAGCCTAACTGTTAATTTTACTTATGGATTAACCATTATAACAAAATAATTCTTTTCCCCCAGATTATTAAAAGACAAAAGACAAATGTAAAGGCAATCAAATCTCTCTCAAGTTTTCGTGTCAATTCAGTCTTTATCTTTCTTTTTCTTTAAACCTCTCACTTGCACATAGAAAAGCTAGGGTTACTAACTTTCGTCAAATTAGGGGTTTGTATTGGTCATTTGAATCGATAATCGAAGGATTTGAAAGATTATGTGTGGTGGGGAGATGGTGTAAGTGTCTCAAAATTCCCATTTATTTCTTTTATTTGTCTATTGATATCGCCCCTTTATTCCCCATCATCTATCTATTGTGGCCCCTTTATTCCCTTTCATTTGTCTATTGCCACTGCTTTAATCCCCTTCACATGTCTATTGTCTCCCCTTTAATGAAATTTGTTTGTTATTATATTTTGTTTTATTTGTTTGGGTCTTATGTTGTGGTCCTACTGTTGACTAGGTAATTATATATTGTCTCCCTTGTATCTGTTGTCTGTCTTTTGGTTCTATAGTCAAGCATTTTATTGTAGATTATTGATAGTGGAACTCCACCCTAGATATTATATATTATATTTTTTGTATCCATATCTTTTGTCTTTTGCTTCAATAGTCAAGCATTTTTGTAGTCATGATGCCTATTATAATAATACACAAAATATTTTTTAATTCATTTTATGGTATTTATTGTAGATCCTTAGTAGTGGAACTCCACTATAAGGGTTTATTTGGGTGTCCAACCATGAATAATACTTTGTAGAACGATCTGGATGGCTAGTAGAAAAGTCAGCCCTCTCACGACGGGTCCAACAAGCATAAATTCTGGACAAATCCTTTGCTAATAGAAGCCGAGATGAAAATCGCTGATCCAATGCCCCCTCAAAGGGATGAACATCCTGAAACTAGTCAAACTGTGCCATCACAGCTAGTGGATGATATGTGGTCACTCCCCTCAAACCGACCAAGGGAAGATAGTCAATGCCAGCTGCATGAGTGACAAAGCTGTAGGGAGAGCTGAGCCCTGAACACGGAAATATATCAAAAAGATCCTCGATCTTTGACAGTAAAGCCGATCAAAAAGCCGCATCTGTACACTCCATCGGCTGAAAGGAGTATGACATGGCTATCTCATGGGAAAAATAATACCTATGGCATCAAAAAGTGACAATCGGTCGCAAGTGTGTCATAAACCACACGAACAACAAAACCGAACTGTGACGCCCCCAAAATAGGTCCACACGACCCATTTTGAGTCGCCATTTATCATACTATAAAAATCATATACAAACTTTATTTATACAACTGTTGAACTGTCGTACAGAGTACGACAACACATAAGCTATGAGTTTTAATACAATATTATCTCGTAGACAGTATCCAAACTCAAATTGTTACAATGCCATATAAAATACAGCAACAAATATTTTAAGACCCCAAAGAAGAACGAGAAGATTACTATCATATTCATTCTAATGAGGTGCACTTTTGACGCTTTCAAAGTTGGGTTCTCATCACCCTATTATTGTTCGCCAAAATCAATTATTAAGTGACGTATAAAATATGACACACACATCTTAGGTCCTCAATACAATTATCTGTTGCATGTCATGCCATTTTATAATGTATTGAGAAACTTCGACAGTCTCAGAGCATCACACTATTTCCCTATTATCCCCGCTCGACCCAGCTACACTCTTATTACCTGAAAGGAATTGTGAAGCAAAGGGTGAACACAAATAGCCCAGTAAAGAATATCATGACTAAAGATAATTAAATTATCAATAGCCTTCGTCAATAATAAATCAGAGATTTAGAACATATGGTAGATGATAAAACTTTTCAACCATAGTTGCAGCGGAACGAGCAATCCATTAGAAGAGTCAAAAAGACCATCAGGTCTATTATCTTCTCCATGTTAAAAGTCCACCAATAATGTTTTATCCCTGTAACATCAATCAACAATTCCTATCCACAATCATATGAATAACTCATAATCATAATTGTGATTCTAAATTCCTCTTGGCACCCAGGACGAAGATAATTTTCATCACCTGAAACATCAAAAATCATCGTTATACCAAATCACAATTCCTGCTCATAATCATACTAATAAATTCATCTTTGCACTACGACCAAAGATATTCATTAACAATTTATTCTTTGCACTACTGGCCAAAGACATACAACTGTATTTTAGAAGAGTCAAGTAGAGCATGATATCTACTATCTTTTACTTAATTAAAAGTGTATAATCAATATTTTATTGTTGAGACTCGACAATAAATAAATAATCCACATCATCGAATCATCCTTGCACTACTGACGAAGGATATTCATGTAATCATCAATGGTCATGATTATACCAAATAATCCACAGTTATAATCATACCAATAATCATCCCATCAATGCACTACACGTGCCAATGAGGACTTTTACAACATCATCTATAACATTACGGGTCATGATTATACCGAATGATCCCTAGTCATAATCATACCAATAAACAGTTCATCTATGTATATAAGCCAAAGATACTCATCAATCAATAGTTCATCTTTGCACGTAAGCCAAAGATATACAACTGTAAAACCAATAATCAACAGTCCATCCTTGCACGTAAGCCAAAGATATACAACTGTAAAACCAATAATCAACAGTCCATCTTTGCACGTAAGCCAAAGATATACAATTGTAAAATCAATAATCCACAGTCCATCTTTGCACGTAAGCCAAAGATGATTTTCATCACAATATAAGCACGAGGATGATGACAATGATATAAGCATTAATCAAACGAAAACAAGGATAAATATTAAAGACTTTAAATTTATCCAAATATTATCAATCACTTAATAAACTCATAATCTAATATTATTAATATTATAATAATATTTTAATCATTTCTTAAACTTATAAATAATTTATTTCAATTGTTTACACTTTACCAAATAATGCATTTAATCATTCAAAAATGCCATACTCATAAGATTTCATCACCAATGATCAAATCCCTCATCAAAAATCTGTATATACCCTATATAGGATTCCCAAGCCATAAAATCCTATTTTCTGATTTTGTTACTTCACATAACATATTTAATTCATTTACTCAAAATTAGTTCATTTTCATGAAAAATACCAAATCAGTTCAAAAAATATTTCTTTTCTGGGATTTAGCAGAATATAGTCCCATATTGAACATATATTTTTCTCGGAATTGTTAAAATTCATTTACTATTTTTCATATGGCCAAACCTACCGAATATTTAGACATTTATTATAAATCGTAATTTTGTCCAAAAATTCCAAAATTTACAGGGTATACTCCTGTTATATACATGTACTCCCAATAAAAATTTCACCAATTTTGGAGTTAACCACAAGGAGTTATAAGGGTTTACTTTTAAAATAGTCTTTTCCCATAAAATCCATAACTCTTAATCTATACATCCAAAAATCTCCATCTTTGGACACAATATAGAAAACTCATCAAATTATCATTTCAAATTTTTCTAGAATTTTGAGAGTCAGAAAAATTACGAAACTGCAAATGGATTTTAACCCGCCATGCGGTAATCCACATAAATAGATCATTTCCACAATTTAATAAGGAATGAATATAAATGATCATTCACCATGCATGTGGTAATCCACATAGACAGGTTATTCTAATAGAATAATAAAGAATGGAATAATAGAAGAATTCACCATGCATGCGATAGACCACACAGACAGGTTATTCCCAACAGAATAATAAAGAATGGAACCAGGTCATGCGTAATCCGCTCAAACAGGATATTCCAACATAATAATAAAGAATGGAATAACAATAGAATTCACCGAACCAGCACGCGATAGACCCAAGCACGATGGTTATTCCAATGTAATAATAAAGAATGGAACCAGGTCATGCGCGTAATCCGCATGCATGTGATATTTCAACATAATAATAAAGAATGGAATAACAGAAAAATTGCACTATGTATACGGTAGTCCGCGTATACAGGTTATTCCAACAGAATAATAAGGAATGGAATAACAATATCTCTCTTCATAAATACGAAAGAAATAATACCCCTTACCTTAGAAGAAACTGGATACTTGAATAGTGAGGTAGCAGACTTCTTTTCTTCTTTGTCTCTATAATTTCTCTTTATAATAATTGCTCTAAAGCTTTAGTTAATTGGTGAGAAATGAAGGAAGAATGAACTTCTATTTATAGAAAAATAAAGTTTCGATAATTGCACGTTTTGGGGCTCGAAATATTACAGTATAATACCTTTCTCTTTTTCTTCATTTTTAATTTAGTCCTGTAAGTATTATCAATCTTGCACCACCTCCCCTAATACTAAATAATGTGAATCAATAGTTCAATCATGTGAATCAATAGTTATAATCATGTGAAAATACGAATTACAGTATAGTACCTCCATCTATACCTCCATTTTTAACTTAGTCATGCAAGTATTATCAATCTTGCACCAACTCCCCTAATAGTATATGAATGTGAATCAAAAGTACACTCATGTGAACAAATAGTTATAATCATGCGAATTAATAGCAATTAATTTCTCATTTATTCGATTAATTACCCGATTAGTCAATATAACCTCCAGACATTAATTATTATCGAAATAAATGTTGATTTCCACTAACACTAACAATCCCAACACAATGGAAATATTTTTCTCAAAAATTTTATTTTTGAAATTTTGAAGTTTGACTTTTTTCTGAAAAAGTCAACCCTGATAAATTTTGTGTTTATAGTCTATTTCTACTAATTTCATCGTTCTGGACTCAAATATCATGTCAGCATCTCCAAATTCAACTCCGAACTCAAATTCAATTTTTAATAACATTCATCATTAATATTATAACTCACAATATTTAACAACCAGGTCATTCTCAGGAAAGAGGGGGCTTTCCGATAAGGATTTCTCCTTATTGGCGCGTAATTAGGTGACCAAACCTCTCCTTGACAGAACTTTTAGACATTGTCAATATTACAAATAATAATATGAATAACTTTGTTATCTCAATTATTGATTTAATAATATATAACATATTATGCAGATGATACTGTGACAATAATTGAATCAATAATATGAGAGATATGATGTAACAATTACTGTAGCAATAATTGAGTATAACTGAGTGACTTCTCACGTAAGCATCAATAATCAATACCGTGTGCTACTATGCAGGGCAACTCTGCGTCTCAAACCGGTGAGGGTCATAAACTGCCGGCTCATATCACCGACAGTCATCCGAGCGCAAGGCCTATCCAATGGCAAGTCTGTAAGATGCTCGTACTTCTCCAAAGTGGGAGTCAACTCCTGGGTCTCAAACTGGAACACCTGCCTATCCGGTACCCAATGCTCCAACATGCCCTCTACAAAGCCCGATGGAACTTGAAATATCAAGAGGGTCATAGAGTGACGCAATAGCTGATCAACTGTCACCCGATCCAGGGAGGACAAACTATCATACTACAATCTCAAAGAAGATGCCACCAATACTGGTCGGGTATGCTAAATCCGGCTAACTGTTGATGAAGACATCTGTAGGGTCGTATTATAAGACCATCACTACTAGAAATTCGACATATAGCGATGAGCAATAGTGACGGTCAGCACGGAACCGTCGCTATAGGGTATCTATAGCGACGGTCAGCACGAAACCGTCGCTATAGGGTATCTATAGCGACGGTCGTCGTCTGACCATCGGTATATAGTTTTTTTAAGAAAAAAACCCTCTCATTTTCTGCGGTATCATTTTAGTATTTCACTCCCATTTTCCCCCCAAATTATCTTCGTCCTCTCAAGTCATCTCCCTCATTTCTAACACTTTCATCCGTCTTCATCTTCATTTTTTCACTTATCAAGTGCGATTCTTCATCGAATCTATAAGTTTCTATCTCTAATTCTCAATAATATCTATATATCACACACACACACACACATATGTTTATGTGTTTTATATATATTAAATTTCACTTACATTTCTAGGGTGCACATCGTCTATAACTTCAATGGGTTGCACTGTGAGAGAAAAACACATCCGTACCAATCAAGGCCTCGATAATGGTTGGGGCTCTTTATCTCAAGAAAAGCAAGTGGCCAAGTGGACCGTGCAAATGCAAATGTGAGGCGACTTGAGACAGAGAATGCAAAATCGAAGCAGAGATTTAGCATAGTTAATCAATCTGCTTAAAATCTTGGAACATCATAATTAATCAATCTGCTTCCCCTTTAGATTTTGTAGTAATTTTTTCTCTCTCTCTCTCTTTTCTATTTGAATTGTTAGATAATTGAGAAGCACATAGAGCCCTTGAATATAATCCAGTCAAGTTTCTCTAATAATTCTCTATTTTAAGTTTTCACCATTTTATTTTTCTATCTCAGTTAGCTTTATCAGCCGAATCAATGTATTTGGTTTATTGAGTCAATATGTATCTTTATTAATTTGTTTGTGGTTAAAATCTTTTAATTAATACGTGGGTTTTTCCTTCTAATTTTCTAGGCTTACTGATCTTATATCTGAAGTGGGATCAATTGATTTTGGTCCTCATTGACACAGTGCGAAAGAATTATTAATGTAACTTTAATTCAAAAGCTTAGTTATTGATGCACAGGGAGGTAAACTCAGTAAGTTCTTATTGGCATGTTCATTTCTTTGTTCCCATTTTATGTATTGATTGATTTTTAATTTTTGGTTCCGCAGACTATAATTTCATACAACAGGAAGAAATCCCCATGGACTCTTTGGTGGGTTTTTTCAGTTGTTCTGGTATTTGGATTCTTAACTTATTTTTTAAGCTTCAATCAAATCAAATTGCTACCAAAAACAAAAGAAAAACCGCTTTCTTCTATTTTATCCCTGTTTGAGAAGTATTTCCAGCATCTGTACATTTTCCTCAACCAAGGACATATAATAGGTCATTCATTATTATCCTTACCTGTTATTACCTTGTTGAACAGTCACCAAGCAGAATCAATACCTATCTTTATTTTTTTTAAGTACAACATTGGTTATATAGTCTGGTTTAAATTACTGTAAAAAAGAAGAAGAATTGCAGTTTGTTTGTTTGACTAGTATTGGGAAGTTACGAGATCCAGTGGAAGTTGGATTCACTAGCCCTAAATTTATTTATGATAGGTCTAGTATTATACTAGTAATCTTGAATATTAATTACCACGAGCGATCGACAAACCGAGTGACCAATGGCGACTTAATATACTTGAACCTAAGACCTTGCCAAACTAAAGCTTTTTTTTTTTTTTTACCAAATTGGGCTACCAATTGTCCCCAAGTTTAGTTTGTCAAGGAAGACCCGATGAGACATTTCATGGGGTCAATGATATAAACTAGTTGGATTAAGTTGATAACTTAATTATACTTGAAGCAAAGTCGTGTAAATGAGAGAAAGTAAGTTTGTAATTGGTTGGACTTGACAACTTATATGTAAGATGCCGAAAAGGTGGACTCATGTGAACCTTTCGGTGCTTTTTCCTTCTACGCTTCATGCACCATAAATTATTCGTATTTTTTTGGGTGGGGGAGGCTATTTTTGGGTGTGCATGTGAGTTGATGGGTTCATGCATGAATATTAAAGGAGAAGGATGTCTTGTTTCATAGAAGTTAGCTTTTACATTATTCACCATTATTAGCTATATTCAAATAATCTTTTATGAATCTTAATCTTATTTGAAAGATCCATTAATTTGTTTCTTTTGATTATTTCTTTTTCGAGTTCAGATTGATTATTATCAATCAGCTTGATAAAAACATGCAGTGGTCTAGGGCACTTGATGGATCTGATTATCTTCCTGGAATGGTACCCCGTTTTGTGAATGTGGCAGTGGTCCTATGAAATTGAGATTATATTTTTTCTCATTGCTAGATATCTACCTTCAATAAAGACATCTGCAATAATTATTGTTTGCTTTTGATTTGTCTTAATTTATAAACATTGTTGGAACTAAATTATTGTAACTTAATGTTTGATACAGTAGTTAGCCATCTCTGAAGAAGATTATAATTATTGTAATTGTAATGTAAATGAATTTAATACATGTATACAATATTTTTTTATGTTTTATTTTATATTGTATTTGTGTTTGTTTGATAAATGTACACAATTATTTTTTTTTAAATATAAAAAAGCTATAGCGACGGTCATCGATCGTAGCTATAGTGTTCTATAAAACACATCCCTATAGCGACGGTCACCGAGCGTCGCTATATAGATTATCTATAGCATACACGTGGCCCGTAGCAATAACTCTCAGCGACCGTTAATAAAGAGCAAATACATGATTTTTCCATGGCCTATAGCTAGGATCGGTGACCATCGCTATAGGCCAAAAGACCGTCGCTATAGGCTTTACCGAAGCGGGTTCTATGGCGACGGTCGTGACCGTCGCTAAAACTTTTAGCGACGGTCTTTTTGGCTATATAATGACGGTCGTCGACCGTCGCTATAGGCTAATTTTCTAGTAGTGCATCCAGGGGTCAATGCTAAACTTATCTCTGGAAATGCATGTCTATAAACATAATGCATGCATGATAAACAACATATGACAATATGATGTAGGGAATGGAAAATAGTATACATACATTCCTAAGTACATCATCATCTAAATACATTATCTCTGTGTACAACTGTAAAATACAGGGAAATGGGGCATATCCTCCCAACAACTAATAGAGGCCTATCAAAAGATATAACGAGAATGGGGCACAACCGCCCAATATCTAACAAAAGCCTATTAAAAGATATAGCGAGAAATGTATAAGAAGAAGTTGACAGTGTTGATGTCTACATCATCTAACTTATCCACCTGATGTAACGCCTCCTGAGTCACTGAATCTTTTCTAGTAGGGATATCAGGCCGATACAATGAAGGATCTGCACAAAAAAACTATCTGAATATGGACCACCTGAATGGCCAACCCCAGAGCTGGAAGGATCAAAAGAATCCGCCTCAGAAGGATCTCTACCTAAATGCCGGATAAAGAAACGCGCCCGATCCAATTGTTAGGTCAAACTATCAATCTGCACCAGATGAGTAGGCTTTCGGACGTAGGTAATCCAATCCATCATCATGACAGAACCAGGAACCATATCCCCCATAAACTGTGTGGCGCGGGTCTGGGCTCCAATGGTGCGAGGGAACCACCAACGGTAAAATGCCTCCTGAGTGAACGGTTGATAAGTAGGTTTTGTACCTACTTATCTAATATCTATTACTTGAATTAGTTGCTTAATCTCATATTTCTGAGTTACTTTTCATGCATATTATGTTCATTTTGTAGATTTTATGCTTGGCAGCTGTGTGAGCGACTATTGGTATGAAAACGCAAGGAAAAACAATTCGGACATCATTTGGGCTTTCATGTTCATTTCATGTTCTTGGCTTGGAACTTGGAATATATTGTAGAGCTTCTTTTTAGCTTTTTGGAACATCTTGAATCATTCCAATCAGAGTTCGGATGCAAGAGTTATAACCTTTGTACCAACGGACGTTGAACTTCAGTGTTTTGGGTGGCCATTTGCACAGAAGTTACTTCCAACCCAATTTCAAGCTTCATCCGTCCATTATTTCTCAATTCTCAAATAATGAAAGTTGTAGAGCTTGTCAAGAGCTTCGATTTGATAGGTAGCAGGCCCCGTAATTCGTCCCGGATCAAAAGTTATGTCTGTTTTACCAGAGGACACTGCAGTAGAAAACCTACGACAGATTTCCAGCTCATTTTGAGCGCGGCTGCGCCAGTCCTTGGACCAAAAAAATGCCATCTGCTACTTGAGCGCGTGCGCGCCCAACTTCAGGCCATTTCCAGGGCGGCCGCGCCACTTTAGAAGTTGACCAGAGTTGACTTTTTTATTAATTAGTGCAATTGGAGCGTAACTTGGGCAAGGAGTCAAGTGGGGCTTATATATAGAAGACATCTCAGTATGTAAAAGGGGATTCCACCCTTAGGGTTCACTTAGTTTACTATTGCTCTTTTCTTCTCTTTGTTTTCAATATTAGATTAGAGTAGATTAAAGTAGTTAGTTTCTAGATTTGATTAGATCTGAAGGTTGAAGCATTTGGATAGCATTACAGATTCAAACTTGGAGTAAGAGAGCAGATTTGCAATTCACTTTATATTCTTATCTTCTCTTTGATTCCTATTTGTATTTTTATGATGTTTATTCAAATTGTGGATGATGGATTTAATTCAACTATGAGTTAAACTCTATTTTGGGATTGCAATGGAATGTATTGCCTAGTTTATTTTGACATACTTCATTATTAGTCTTATTGATTGTTATGAGATTGTCTATTAAGATTCATGCTTATTTGCTTAGTTGATTGGCCATCGATTACTATGATAATCCATATGAACTTGAAAGACGAAGTATGGGTTTAGATATGATCTTGATAGCTTGTGTTTGTATGTTCTACATGGTGATGGAATGTATGATTCGTGCTTAGGATATACATATACCGAAGCACCACTCGTAGTCAATTGAGGACTTGGGCTTAAACCCTATTTATTTGTAAATCGCATAGACATATAGTGGTTTAGGTAATGTGGGTGTTCATGTGTATTCCATCAATTGTGGTTTATATGTGATATGGATTTGGTTCATCGAAAGATGGCCATGTCTCACTTTCGTGTTCACGGCTAGTAATCTGTGATAATAGATTTGTCTTAACATGAGGTCTGTTGATTTAGATGAATCAATAGGGGAAATTGTGATCTCTTATCTTCATTATCTATTTTTATCCTAGGGTTATTTAGTATTAGTTAATTTCATAGTTTTCATCACTATATTAAATCATTCGTTTAAATAAGACTGAAATGGTTATGGGCTAGTGCTTGGTGAACTTTATTAGCTAATTCTCCGTGGGAACGATACTTTACTTACTCTTAATTACTTGTTGATCATGTAAACTTACACGCATATATTGATCGGTAAAATGACCAACAAGTTTTTGGCGTCGTTGTCGCGGCTGTGACATAGGCCAATAGCTCTTGGCAGGAGGACATATCGGAATACAAATCTCTCCTGTAGTGCTCCTAATAACACGCTCTCCTAAATAGATCTTCCAACCTCCATGTGTAAAAAGTGAAACACGACGGGTGGACAATATATACTCGATGCTAGTCGGGAAACCACCATCAAAGCCAACTATCAAATGGTCCTCACAGTAAGGAACCCATGTAATGACATCGGCTGTCAACAACTCCAACTGTAAGCGCGAATGGGTGAAACCCTCAGCTATAGTAACCTCCTCCAACATGGAGTGATGCCATCACCATCCTCGTGGATAGGTGACTAAACCTAGCAGGCTAATGGGACAAAGACACGGGAGCCTCTCATAGGCCCCAAACTGCCAATACAAGATCAAAATATCTGTGGTCAGTTAAAATCTCAACCCGAACAAGGGAAATCAAAAGAGAAAATACTCATCAGCAGGAATGGGTAGAACCTTAACTAAGCCTCTGACAAGCCCTGTGAGTGTAGGCTCATTTCCCTAAGGAAGTAGGCAAAGGTGTAGGAACCCCAATCAAACTCTCCAATATGGTCCACATCCTATGTGGCGCTGACTAAAGCGAATGACACCGTGGAAGAGTTATCAGCCAAAAAATAACCACCGAGGATGATCAGGAACAATCTCCAAAGAATGCAATCTCTGACCCTCGGATCATCGGGTAATGGCTCAGTCAAAGCCCCACTCATGACATCTACACTCAAAGGACCAGTATGGACTGTCCTACCCTTGAGCGTCGTAGCCGAGACTCCTAGCAAGGATCTGACGGCAGTCGGGAAAATGTCAGCCACACAGGCACTGGTGCCCCAAAAAACTCCATCCCATTGATGAACCACCAATCCATCAGTGTCATCATCACCTCAGAATGGAGCAAATGGAGAGACTGATTCTGGTGAAACCATCGCTAAAAAAAAGCCCTGAGGTAACCCCAGGGACAACGACGGGGGAGGATGGAAAAGAACGCCTCAAAGCCCCAAGCATGCACAATCTCTCGGTACTCTGGATGAAGATTCTGGTACAAAGAATATATGCTGAACCAGTTCCCTCGAGGCTGTGTAAAGCGGGGAACCTGCATCACATTGCAAATTAACATCAAAAATCCTTGACCCCCACAAATAGGAAAAGGAAGAACTGCACAGCTTTTACCTCGTTCACATGCAGATAGATCAAGGGGTGGCGACTTAAATCATCTAGAAGCTCTGGATTCATCACATTTATGGTTAGAAGCTCCCTGCGGGAAATGGAAGGAGCAGGATCCACAACTGGTACATCCTCCTCCTCGTCCTCAATATCTGGTACCTCAACCCGGATAGGACAAATCACTAACTCCGTTAACCGACGTGAGGTTGTCGGGATAGGTACGGTGAGGCTGAGGCACATCTGAAGCTCTTCTCCTCACACCTGAAGAGGTCCTACGGGAGCTGCTCGGCTGGTCTGGATCTATATATCTGAACAAAAGTCTCTAAATCACCTCAGAAAGGGTGTGGTAAATTCTAACCTGGAGCTCATTAATTTCATTTCATATCTATATGCATGGATGTATTACTTTAACATACGTCTACAGTAGAGTTAAAAATGCATGTTCATTCAATGCCTAGACTCGTGAAAAAATTTTGCCTGAGTCTCCTTTGTAAAAAGGACTATCCACATGCGCGTAGGCATGACTAGGTGGACATTCAGTAGCACACCAACTCATAGTCATAAACATCATATATGCATGAAAATATCAAAGTCATAATATGTAAAGGTAGCCTAATTACCAGGATTACTTTGCTTCAAAACCTTTGCTTATTTGTCCTCAAATAGGATGAAAAAATAGCAGAGAAGGTGCCAAATTGACTGTTTCAAAAGTCATTTTTTTCACATCAATACGTTCTGCATCATAAAATACTAACATTTACTATGTTGAATAATTTTTATCAAGTCATATGAGCATGCATATTCACTACTATGTGTTTAGAAGCATTTCATGTGATATCTCACTTTGCAATAGACAAAACTGGAAAAGAAGACATGTCTACCTTACCAGAATAGTGTAAAACACTTGTACGATGACGGATTTTGTAAAAAATAGCCCGAACTTAGTAGATCTGAAGATGAAATCTCGGATTTCCTGTGCGGCTTCAAGTTGAAAATGACTTGTGTTAGGGAAAGGCCATTATAATATAACCCACAGATGGTCGTGGGTGTACCTGCGACAACCGCGGGTCCACCTTTGGCTACCTTGGGTTGTCCCCACCCCCTCCGGCTAGATCAAATTTGAGTTGCAAAGGAGGTCCCATAGGCTGAAAAGAAAAATCAGTAAAAAAGACGCTACGCGATTAAGCGGAAAAGCCTGAAATCCTGATTTTTCAGATCCCAAACTGCGGGTCTACATATCAATCATTGGTATTCGCCTAAACATAGGGTTTGCAAAGCCAATGATCACATCTATTGAATGCTACCCTTGGCAATACCTCATAAAGGTCTGATGCCTACACAAGGGTTATAATTGCAATCAAAACCATACGTCTCTCCAAAAATATATCCCCAGCGAAGATTTCATACATCTTTTTCCATTGAAGCATATTTCAATGAGGGTCAAGCAACCTTGACATTATCAGCCGTTGGCAAGTAAATCCAGCGAAGCATCGGAGGTGGTCCGATGATATTAGCCCTTAAAGCACATTTCAACGAGGGTCAAGCAGCCTTGACATTATCAGTCGTTGGAAAATAAATCCAACGAAGCATCAGAGGTGGTACGATGATATTAGTCATTGAAGCACATTTCAACGCAGGTCAAGGAACCTTGACATTATCAGGCGTTTGTAGTAACTCCAACAAAGCATCGAAAAGACCTGACGAGGCAAACCGTGGAAAAGCATCCTCATCGAGGAGAACCGATGATGGAATCTGTTTTACAGATCCTCAGTAATCAAAGCATAATTCCTCAAGAATCTGTCGTACATGAGAAGGACATCTTCGGTGGAAAGCCTGCATAAATGATTAAGGACTTTGGTGATAACTCCAATGTCAACATCCTGTGGTCTCTATTATGGAGGTTCCTATGAGCTTCGGAAACTACCGGTCGAGTAGACATCTAAGCAGTTCATTAGGGTCATCAGTGATAACTCCATCCCCAATCAAAAGCGGTGGGAGCAGATAGTTATTACATCCCATTCAAAAACGGTCCAACAAACCACACTCATCATTATATTTGCATCATGCTGCATTACATTGCATCATGATTACCTTGTCATATTTCAAGTGTCTAGTGATCTTTATTCTATCCATGCCATTACATTGCATGAATATGATAAAGAGGGGCATCTGTAGACACTCGAAATTTTGCATTCCTATTACTAACCTTGCAGGAGGGAAAAATCGTCTTCTAGAGATAACCTTGGAAGTCAAATTAGCTCAATCCCGAAGACAACCCTGGGAAGTCCAATTTTCAATCTTGGAGACAACCCCGAGATACTCAGTTTTAATCCCGGAGACAACCCTTTGATACTCAGTTCCAACCTCAGAGATAACCCCGAGGTATGCAGTTCCAGTTTCGGAGATAACCCTAGAAAAGTCAGTTCTAACCTCGAAGACAACCCCGAGGCACTCAGTTCTAACCCCGGAGGCAACCTCGGGAGGTCAAGCACACCTCATAGATAACCCTGAAGACATTCAACATCCACAATAGCCTAATCTTAGAGATAACCCTGAGCAATGACTACTACATCTTCTCAAAGTCGGAGATAACCCCGGTGAGGGGAAAAATCATTATTTTTCCACCTCGATACTAAATTCACGTCGTCTCATCATCATTAAAACCTACACTACATACAAGGTGTTCCATAAGAACCATAACTTAAATCCAGAGTAACTACTACATAAGACAGCACACTGGATAGAATTTGAAGACTTGAAGATCTGGTCATGGACCCATCTTCCTGGCTTTATACAACCTGTAATCCATGTCATTGTGTAGCTCTCAACAACAACATTCTGGAAAGGTACACCATGCCTTTATCGGATGACCGGATTGAAAGTTATGAAGGTTCGAAGCGGATAGCGCATAGCCAAAGTACACATACTTCGAGATAATGGGACCCACATGGCCCGGGGCACCCTGAGCAGCTGCAGGTGGACCCGCGACAGTCGTAAGTGGATCCACGGCTACCGCGGGTAGACCCGCGACCATCTGGTTTTTAAATATGAGCTCTTGGCAGCTTATTTGAAAAAAAAGAGAAAAGGATATAAAAAATTATCCATTTCAGTCTGTAAACACTTCTAGAGTGCTCTAAACTGAGTGCTTCCTCTTTCTAAACATTTGTAACCACGTGTTTTGCGACATATTAAAATTTAACCTGTGGAAACCGAGTTTTCAGGCATTTAAAGCTATTTGAAGTGTTCTTGGCAGCCCACTGTAAGATATTTCAGATTTTTAAGATTTTCATTACTTCTCTATATATATATATATGTATAGCTATTAACGTTGAGAGTCGCATTGTTTGGGTATGCCTGGATCGTCGATTCGTGGCTTTTTATTGCTTATATATATATATAAATACTTATATATACATACTGCATGTTCATGTGAGCCTAGAAATCTTGTGATCACAGATTTAGTCTCTAAATCTAATTTGGTTCCCGTGATGGACATTTTCAGCTATAGCCAGCTTGTAAATTATCTATGGTGCCTGAATATCCTTAGATGACTCTCATGCCCATAAGGAGTTCGACACTGCTATATATCTTATTTTCTCAAAGATGCTTCGCATCTCAAAAATAAATACAATCAAGCCGAACAGTTAATAAAATGGAAGTATCAAAGGCCTCAATTATTATTGAGCACAAGGGTTTGAAAAACCTATTTTATAAAACATCACTGCTATATCTTGTTAAAATTGAACTTTTATACAATAGTCAAACCCTTTATATATAGGTGCAAACGAGGCATAATACTACTTACAAACAACTGCACATAGACCTAACTCTCTCTCACACACATACGCAGATAAAAGTTTTAAAGAAAAGTGGCGGTAACCGTGTGATCACGGAAGTTGGGGGGTGCCTAACACCTTCCTTCTGCTTAATTAAGACCCTGGACCCTAATAAATTTTGGTTTCCCAGACCATTCAAATAGTGTCACATCACTATATCTTTGTGCAAAGCTTTTCTCGGTTGAGTTGGTGCAACCATTTAAAAAAATAACCAACTGGCGACTTACATTCAAATCGTCGACATATACATGTCGGACCTTTTTAAACTTGTTTTTTCAAATAAATCTCACCTGAAATGAGAACACCAATAGACAAGAACAGAAAGGGACAAATAAAAATCCCGACGTCGACATTTGATAGTTGCCATTTTCTTCATGACTTGCGATCTTGATGTATTCTGAACTTCTCCTTGGTGGATGGACACTAAGATGTCCCAGGATCTTTTAGAATGAATCTTTGATCTTTGGGTTTCTATGTTTTTGGTGTCTTGGGACTGGTCTTGAATATGGTTTAGGTTTGAGCAGAGGATTTTGTCTTTCTTCTCTGAGGGCTCAACCGCGCCATAGATGGTTTCCTATTTTCTCCTATTGATGAGGAGAGACCAGGTAGTTCCTGCTCTGTGGTTTAGCTAAAAAGGTTGAAAAGTGGAATGGATGATCACAGAACCATTGAAAGGGTTTTGTGATTTTTATAACGGTTGGACTACAGCATAGTTGGCTGCCTACGTACTCCCATTGATGAGGGGAGATCAAGTCTTTCGTAGTTCATGCTTGGCCTGAACAGTTAAAAGGTGTTGTACTATATTATTGTTGAATCATTAAAAGGGTTTGGTGATTTTTGTAGGGGTCAGACCGCACCATAGTTGGCTGCCTACGGACTCCTATATGTGGGGGAGATCAGGTCTTTCGTAGTCCATGGTTGTGATGCGGCTTGAAAACCTGAATTGACTGGATTGATTGATTGATTTTTTTCAGAACCAGAATGTTGGTTTCCAGGTAACTTCAGACATAGTACCTTTTCACGATGTCTGAGCTGGCAAGCTGGGGAAATTCTTCGCCGTCCATTTCTTGTAATCCGAGGGCTCCTCCCGTCAACACTTCCTTGACAATGAAAGGACCTTCCTAGTTTAGGGGGAACTTTTCTTTATATTGATCTTGATTAGCAAGGACTTTCTTTAAGACCAAGTCATTTGATTTGAACTGCCGTACCCGAACTTTCTTGTTGTAGGATCGAGCCATCCTTTGTTGATATAATTGACCATGAAAAATGGTTATCGCCCTCCTCTCATCTATCAAGATAATTGGTGGTATCGGTCTTGCAACCATCCGTTTTCTTCCATTTGAGCTTTAATCAACACTCTTAAGGACTCAATTTCTACCCCTTTGGGGAGCATTGCTTCCATGTCATAGACCAATGAGTAGGGGGTAGCCCCAGTAGAAGTGCGTATTAACATCTTGTCGACTAACAGAGTCAGAGGTAACAAGTCAGGCCATCCTTTATAATTAGCAGACATCTTTTGCATGATCTTCTTGATGTTCTTATTACCCGCTTCAACAACACCATTCATCCTTGGACGATAAATGACGGAGTTGAGATGTTTAATGTGGAATTTGCTGCATAATTCCTCCATCATCTGATTGTTTAGATTTTTGGCATTGTCCGATATAATCACCTCTGGTTGTCCATATCGATAAATGACATTATTTCTAATGAAACCAACGATTACCTCTTTGGTGACTTTGGGGAAAGTGGCTTCTTCTACCCATTTGGTTAAGTAGTCGATCATGGTGAAGATAAACCAATAACCATTGTTGACTTTGGGCTCGATTAGCCCGATCATGTCCATTTCCAAATTAAAAAGGGCCATGGTGAACTCATATTCTGGAGTTCACTTGGAGGAGCGTGGATCGCATTTCCATGGATTTGGCATTGATAGCATCTCCTGACGTGATCATCATAGTTAACTTTAAGAGAGATCTAATAATTCCATGTTCTTAATATCTTCTTAACAAGTAAAGGACCACTCATATGTGGGCCACATACTCCACCATGTATTGCATCCATTAGTCTTTGGGCTTAGTCTTTGTCTAGGCATCTTAGATGGCCTATTCCCACATCCCTTTTGTAGAGTGTGTCTTCGCTTAGATAGAATTTCATGCCCACTCTATGGATCTGCTTTCTTTCATGTTGACTTGCCCCAACGAGTGTAGATCTATCTCACAGATACTCCTTGATGGAATGGTATCAAGGGTGTTGGATGGGAGGCAGTTCATCTGCTACTTCTCCAATGTAATTTCCATAGGCTGGTGCCTTCTAGCTTGTAAGTTTGATATCTGGGATGCCTCCTCTTTCAGATATGTTGATCAAGAAGGCCAGGGTTGCTAATGCATTCACGAAATCATTCCTATTTCGAGGAATATGGAGGAAGAATATTTCTTCAAACTCCATAGCCATCATGGTAGCTTGCCGATGGTAAGGCAGTGAATGCAATTCTTTGGTGTGATATTCTCCACTGGTTTGTTTGATGACCAGCTCAGAATCCCCAAAGACAGTTAACCGTTTAACACCCATGGGTTGGGCTAGTTTAAACCCAATTATATAGCCTTTGTACTCAGCTGTGTTATTGGTGTTGACAATTCGCAATTTGATAGCAACATTATACTGTTCTCCCAAAATGGATACCAGAACTGCGCCTGCTTCAGCATCTTCCATGTTTACAAATCCATCAAAATAAAATTTCCACGATCAGACTGTATTCTCCTAATGGATTTGTTGAATTATCTTACTCCATCATCTTGGAAATATGTTTTTAAAGGTTTGAAATCCCCTGATGGTGCTGTGGCCAGTTGATCCAGAATTCCTTGACCTTTGATAGACTTTTGAGTCACGTAGATGATGTCAAATTGTTGGAGGATCAACTGCCATTTGGACAATCGGAAATTCAACGTGGGTTTTCTTAATACCTACCTCAGAGGATCAATGCGGGATATGAGATGGGTTGTGTGACCATGGAGATAATGTTTTAATATTATGGAGGCCCATGCTAATGCACAACAAGTCTTTTCAATCAAAGTGTACTTGTGTTCGCCGCTGCTGAATCTTTTGCTGAGATAATAGATAGCTCTTTCCTTGGCTCTATCGTCTTTCTGTCCAAACATGCAGCCCATGGCATTGTCATTGACTGACAGGTACATAAACATGGGAACATTGTCCCTCGGAGGTACCAAGACAGGAGCATTGACCAATTGCTCTTTTGATGGAAAGGAAGGCTTTTTAACACTCTTTATTCCACTTATTGGAGGAGTTTTTCTTTAATAGCTTGAAGATGGGCTCACACGTTGCTGTGAGTTGGGAGATGAATCTGCTGATGAAATTGATTCTCCCCAAAAATCCTTGTATTTCCCTTTCTGTCTAGGACACGAGCATCTCAGTGATGGCTTTAATTTTGGTAGGATCCTATTCAATGCCTTTGTGGCTTACCAGAAATCCCAGCAACTTGTCTGACTTGATGCCGAAGGCACACTTGGTTGGATTTAGCTTCAAGTTGTATTTGTATAACCGGTTGAAATGCTTTTTAAGATAGTCTATATGGTCTTCTTCCCTCTAGGATTTGACAATGATGTCATCCACATAGACTTCTATTTCTTTATGCATTAAGTCATGGAAAAAAGCCATCATGACTCGCTGATAGGTAGCACTGGCATTAATAAGGTCGAATGACAAACGTCTATAATAGAAGGTTCCCCAGGGAGTGATGAAGGCTATTTTCTCCTGGTCCTCTTCAACAACTAAGATCTGGTGGTACCTAGTAAAGCAGTCAATAAAAGAGTACATGCCATACTGAGCCGTGTTGTCTATGAGTATGTGGATAAAAGGCACTGGGAAATTATCTTTGAGACTAGCTTTTTTTAAAATCCCGGTAATCCACGCATACTCGTACCATCCCTCTGGGCTTAGGCATGGGAACTATGATGGATAGCCACTCAGGGTAGGTTGATACCATGATGATGCCGACTTTGAATTGTTTGATAATTTCTTCCTTAACTTACAAACTCCACTCAGGTTTTAATCGCTTGAGCTTTTGTTTGATTGACTTGAATCCTTTCTTAATGGGCAATTAATGAATGATAATATTAGCAGATAAACCGATCATATCTTTATGAGACCATGCAAACACATCTTGGAACTGAGTTAGTATAGCAACCAGGTCTTTCCCTTGGCTTGGGGTAAGGTCCATGCCAATCTGGAATTCTTTAGGGTTTTCTGAGGTTCTGATATTGACAGAGGTGGTTTGATCAAGGTTTGGTTTGGGTTTATCTTCGACCCATTCTTTGATCTCCTCAGGCACCTCATAGTCCTCTTGATAAATCTCTATCAAGTTGAAGTCCAACTTTACATCAAAGTTTTACTCATTGGGGAGATTTGGCATTCCATCAGCAAGGTTAGACAAACCTAACTCTGGAGTCCTAAAAACAAAATGATTCCACTCAATATATGAGATTGGTTGATCATACAAAGTTTTAGCAAAAGCATGATAAAAGTAACTGCTAGTATTGTGCAACAAAAGTAAGCAGTTAATGATATCTACAAAGCAGGGCTGATAAGTGGTATTTTTACCTACTTATTGCATACTAATTCATGCGAATTGTGCCCAGCTCAAGTACATTTTATTGTGTTTTAGTTGAATTTCATCTTATTTTGCATTGCATGTACTTAAAACTCCTTTTGGCGAATAAGTGCAGGAATCAACTTAATTTTGGTGGAATTAGAGGCTAATGGGTGCGTAAAGGAAAGTGACAAGCAAGGATGTGCATGGCATGGAGGTACAATGAAGAAAGGTGGCCAAGCAAGCAAGAGGATCAAGCATGAATGAACAAGCAAAGTGATGTAGAAGAGAACCGAACTCCGAACCTATAGTACACAAGCCTGCAGCACGACGACGGACAAGCTTAGACTTCATGGCCGCCATGCAGTAATACATAACTAAACAATGAGGACCTCATCAGAAGTTGAGCGACCCATGAGGGAGAGACGCTAGCGAGTGAGGTAGAAGACGCCAGCCTTCCGTAGAGTCCCATCCGACTGACTAGACATACACACTGCAAGTCTCACTACCGCAGACCGGAAGTTATAGAAGCGTCTTGATCGCGCGATCTTTGTAATTTTGTTTTTATTTTTAATTTTTAATTAAATGATGTGTAATTGTTTTTAAACGATTTTGACTGGTGTCAGACACACTCTCGATAAATTTTAGCTTATTCTTTTCATAGAAACTAGGGTTTACACCTTGGGAGAGATTCCAACGTAGAAAAAAACCAAAAACGTCTACTTCTCTACGTCTTTGTGGAATTCTCTATCATCGTGGATTTTGATTATTATCTATTGGATTTCTATGAGGATTTAATAGTTGATCATTGGTTTCTATCCAGTGATTGGGTTTGATCGTTCTATCTTTCTTACTTCAATTGTTTGTTTATTGATCATGGTTAGCGTTGATCCCATAATGGCTTTTGGTTCAGTCATAAACTAAACTCCATTATGGGATTCTAACGTATTTTAATATGTAGTTTGGTTGTACACTTAAATGTTAGGGTTGTTTTGCATATCATATGGACTATCTGTTATGATTGTTTTACATGTATGAATGCCTGATCACCATTCGTCCGAGTACTTGTAAGGAATTTACAATAAACATATGGGTATGGATTTTAATCATTATAGCATGCGAATATGGGGATGTTGTATATGGCTTGCATATTTTGTGAACCAGATAGACATATACTGTTTCACCGTATGAGCTAGAATAAGGGCTTGAGCTTAAAATCAATATAGTTGCAATTTCACATAAACATATAGTGATTTTGGTTTTATTGGTGATTACATAGAGTCTAACATCTGTAGATGCTGTGTAAGTAGGTTATAATGCATTGAAAAATGGTTATAACTCTATTCGTGCTCTTGGCTATTTTCCTGTGATATGTGAACACTTCTTGGATGATAGTGGCGATTAGATGAAATATTGAATGAAGTTAGGATCCCATTATTTCCAAATTATATTTATTTCATTATTATCCTTATTTTTGGTTGGTAATCATAATTAGCTTAATTCAGCAATTTTAGTCAATAGTCTAAGCATATAAATAAGGTGAGTTAATTGATGCATGATAGTTTAAATTTAACAACTTTCTATGTGGGATCGATACTCTACTTACTCTGTATTACTTGTTGACCCGTGTATGCTTGCATGAGTTAGAGCTCTTTTATTAGTACTATAAAAGAGGCAACAAGTTTTTGGCGCCGTTGCCTGGGAGAGGCTTCTTGGTTAACTTGGTGGATTGGGGACCGAAGGATGAATTACAAAAACCGAGAAATTTTGGACCGTTGAACTATGTAACGGGCATAAATTCAAGGTTGAATGTTGAACCCTCGACGGAAGCTGAGGTTATTAAATTTTGGGGTACAGTGGTCAATAAGGAAGGCACCTCAAGTCTTGACGTGACGTGAGATTCAAAGATAGTCGAGCTAATTGACTATAACCTAGCGCTGGATGGGAGGCAACCCATCATTTCTACCCCCATTGATTCATTTTTTTAGTAATTCATTTTGGTTTATGTTAGTTAGTTATGTCTAATTCATAGTTAAAGGATACTGGACACTCTTGCTCAAGTGTGTAGCAAGAATTGATTGACGAATACTTGCGCGACGTTAGCATCATGTGGCCACTAATTCATGCCTTAACCATATGCCTTAATATCTAGGTAGGTACCATTGTTGGAAAGCATCATTGATGAGGAAAATGAAATCAAACTTTAGAATGACAGATACGAGTCAGTCGCCAGCGTCATGCGACCCATGCAAAGATAAACTCGCCGCTGCGCTTTCATGCCATTAAGCCATTCGACCATCGAACCTTCTCATGAAGTCTCGCTACCAAGACGCTAAAGTGCACTACATTCTCACGCCGACCGTACAAGACCGAATCCAAATTTAGATCTGAACATTTTTAAAAGAGAGTCTTGGCTCATTTGGACTCTCATTTGTGATAATAACATACGCGAAACTCTCTCACTCTCCATAACTCACGTCTCTATCTATCTAGCAGTTACAGATTGAAGCCGTATATCTCTCTATCAAATCTCCACGAATTCCTCCACGTTCAAAGCTCATCCACCTCTCATGCCTTTTATAAAGCTAGGGTTCTCAATTGGGTTTGCAGACACAAGGGTGAAGGTTATCAATTCACAAAGTTACATTCTCTCTCTTAGTAAGTTCATCTGCTATCTCTATCAACAATCTCAAATGGGTCCAAAGAGAGCACGACCATCTTCATCTTCCTCCTCCTCCTCCGGCAGTCACGAGGAGGACATTGTCGACCACAACAAGTTCTTATGTTTGGAAGCCTAGCAGGAGTACTATCGCATTGTCACGAAAACATTCATCAAGGAAAGAAAATTTAGACCCGAAGGCTTTGTGCCATGATCCACGAACGAGGATGGGGTGGACTGACTGCCGCGCCTACGCCCATTCCGATGAGCATAGTCCAAGAGTTCTATGCCAATGCCAAAGTCACCATGAACGATACCTCTATGGTTCGTGGTGTCGAGGTAGACTACAAACCCTCCGCCATTCGAAACGTGCTGAGAATCACCGCAAGACCACCAACAGGGGTGGCCAATTGGATCACAGGGGCACATCTAGACACGGACTTGGAGCTTGTTATCGCTGAGTTGTGTGTGCCAGGCACGAAATGGACTTACAAAGTTGGCACGACCCAACCTCAAATATTTCCAGCAGCCGCACTAAATCGATACGCCAAGGCATGGAATCTGTTCATTTGTGCCAAGCTATTGCCTTCATCGCACCAACATGAGATCACAGCGGAAAGGGCTGTAATTCTGTGGGGGATTATTACTAGCAAGTACATTGATGTGGGGTATTTAATTCTTCAAAATATTGTGAAGTATCTGAAGGGAACTACCACTGGGAGCATTCCACATGCTTCAGTGGTAGCCATGCTATGTGCACAGCAGGGGTGCAATTGGGGCAACGAACAAATACAATATCCAAGTCAAGATATCATATATGCCACCATTGCTAAATTTGAGGACTGGGCAGGTGGTGAGCCGCACCCGCGAGGATTGGGATTCATTCTCCGCCCCACCTTCCCAGAGCCATCCTAGCAGCCCCATTCAGCCTGATGAGGCAGGTCCATCCACCCGAGCACACTCGGTTCTAGCGATCGACAACTTCAAAGGTTGGAGCGCAAAGTTGACGCCATGTATGACAACTTTTGAACATTTGCTACGGGACTCACTAGGGCATTGGCCGAAACCTTCGCGCAACAAGGAACAATGCTAGAATGGCCTCAGTTTGGAACAGCCGTGCTGTATCCACCACTAGATTCACCACCCGAGGAGGGTGGTCAAGCCGATCATTAGGGGAGTTTTCTGTACCCTTTACCTTCATTCAATGAGGACATTGAATATTTTAAGTTTGGGGGTATTGGGGATCATAGCATAGTAGTTTAGTAGTTTAGTTTGATTTAATTGGTGCATGTTTAGTTAATTTTGCATGTTTATGTGTTTAGTTAAATTTTTGCAAAATTTTTAATTATGGATTGTGATAGTATGTTGTAGTTGCATGTCTTACACAAATTCTTGCTTAATAGAAATTTTTGCCTAGCCAATGATGATTGTAAATTGTGAAGGATTCTAGAGTATGTTGGATAACACAGCTTAGTTATAATGTTTTACACGATGAGATTCATGTTGCTATTTAAATACTTTCGGTATGCACAAACGTGTTCACAATCACTTGTAAGTTGAAGAAGTGTATGTTACGTTGCTTGATAGAATATGTAGTTTTAAAAAGAGAAACACGTGGAAAGTGTTGTAGACTGTATGAAACATTGACATGCAAGTTTTGGGAAAACATGGGTATGCTATGTAAAAATAATATATATATATATATATATATATATATATATCAAATAGCAATAACGTGGCTAGTCTTAATTCGGGGCCCTGGCTACTTGAGTAAGTACGCCCGAGGGGATTGTCTCTACACCAAGCGCCCTAAGGTCTTTCATGGTTTGGGAGTCGTTGGTTGAAAGCTCACTAAGGGGTAGCAGTGTGCCTAATAGGTTGAGACATTGCACAGTCATGTGAAAAAAAAAGAAAGAGAAAAAGTGAAAAAGAAAAGAAAAATAGTAATAAACACTGCGGGAAAGTGCGTGAATCGCCCTCGTGTGTAGCAATAAAGCTATAGACCCATTGTTGAACCTTAATTTGTGTTGATATGTTGAAACAGTCTGCACTACATGAATATGCATGAGTCTTGCTTTAGACTATAATTTTTTGTTTAGAGCAATGTAGTATATATATTCTTTGCTTAGATCAAGTTTTTGGTAAACGCCACACACACACAGCATTTCTATAGCACACATGAATTATCTGAGTGTAGGATGTTATGCCTATAGTTGGTTTGAGATTGTATTCTTAGATTTGGATAATTCACTGAGGTAATTTGGGCTGAAATTCTGTTATGGTAGGGATTATGTGAGACTAGTTTGCATCATAGAGTAGTTGTATAGTGGCGTAATCACTATATTACTACACGAGAATTTATGTGCTTTGATATCATCAAAGGTCACCTTTAATAGGGTGGACAATAAAGATGATTATTGGGTACATCATGAATCGCGTGAAGAATATGAGTGATCTAGATGGAATTTAACCCTCCTATGTATTAGGGGTGATATCCATAGGCCTCTTGATTGAGTAGGACTATGAAATGCATGACCATGCTTAACTAGTGATTTGTTTCATATAGTCTACTCATTGATCAAGAAAACTCAGATTAAATTATAAAGAGTATGACACATTCCATGACTCGAGTTTAATCTAGGATATTAAGGTTAAAAGGATTAAATTACCTGAAACATTGGTCACGAAAAGGTTGCATCGAATCATCGATCTTATTATTACCTGGGTAGCAATGATGCATTACTAGATGTCGCTCACTATTTATAATTTTATAATATGATTTTAAAATTATTACCAACGTAATAATAACCTATAGGGTTCACATACATAGAACGTTATTAAAAGGGAATTAATTTAAATTGTAAGGATTTAAATATATCAATATATATATATATATAAATTTGGATTTTATTTTAATTAGATTAGGGTTTTGATTAATTCTGAGTTATTGCTATATATATATATATATATATGATATATCAGCGTTTTAGGGAAGTTAATCATAACCAAAAAACCCTACCCGCTCTTAGAGAGAGACTAGAGAAAAATTTCAAAAATCCTAATCCTTAGTGGCTAGTACCACAGTTCTCTTCACCGCAAATCATGCGACGATTCACGAAGCGTTCGTGTGGATACCGTAGAGGCACGGTTCTGATTGGATTGTGTAAGGGATTCGAAGCCGTTTCAGAACTCTTTCATAAATCGGTATAATATCTAAACCACTAAATTAATTTCTGTTTCGCATAGATCCTGTTTTTGAGTTTCAGAAATTGCTTTGATTATTTTATATTTTCACTGCGTTTTTGTGCCGAAATCCCTACACCAACATCGGAGATAAACCCGGGAGGTTCAGATCCAACCCCGGAGATAACCCCGAGAGGTCCAGTTTCCAACCCTAGGAGATCAAGTTTCAACTTTGAAGATAACTGTAAGACCCCAACTTTTATGAATAAAGAATAATTTTCTCGAAATATATTTTTGAATATTATGGTGTTGATTTGATATAATGTTATAGTTGTGGGTAATATTTACAAATTTTGCAAAGTAAGCAAGTGGTTATATAATATTCGATTGGTCGGGGAACATTCATTTTAACAGGGAATATTCGTACGACAACACAATCATTGGTGGACCCTACAACGTAAGTATTGTCGTAGTAAGAAAACGACAAAATTATCTTTTTATAAAAATAAAGGCGTAAGTGTTACCGTTAAAACTGTTGAACTACCCGGTAGTAAAAGAGTACTGTAATACGCGTGGTTGCATAGTAGCACACGATATTGATTATTGATGCTTACGTGAGAAGTCACTTAGTTATACTCAATTCTCGCTACAAAGAAATGCTACATCATATCTCTCGTATTATTGATTCAATTATTTTCACGATTATCATCTCGTGATAATTATGTTATATTATTAAATCAATAATTGAGATGACAAAGTTATTCATATTATTAAATTGCAATATTTACAATGTCTAGAAGTTCATCGAAAGAGAGGTTTGGTCATCTAATTGCGCCGCCAATAAGGAGAAATCCTTATCTCGGAAGCCCCTCTTCACAGGAACGATCCGATTATTAAATATTGTGAGTTATAATATTAATGATGAATAATTTCGTGTTGATTAAAGATAAAATTGATAGTTTCATTGTGTTGGAATTATTAGTGTTAGTGGAAATTGACATTTATTTTGATATTAATTGATGTCTGGAAGTTATACTGACCAGTCGGGTAATTAATCGAATAAATGAGTAATTAATTGCTATTAATTCACATGATTATAACTATTTGTTCACATGTGTGTACTATTGATTCACATTCTTGTACTATTAGGGGAGTTGGTGCAAGATTGATAGTACTTGCATGACTAAGTTAAAAATGGAGATATAGATGGAGGTACTTTGCTGTAATTCGTATTTTCACATGATTATAACTATTGATTCACATGATTGAACTATTGATTCACTTTATTTACTATTAGGGGAGGTGGTGCAAGTTTGATAATACTTGCAGGACTAAATTAAAAATGATGAAAAAGAGGAAGGTATTATACTGTAATATTTCGAGTCCCAAAATATACAATTATCGAAACTATATTTTCCTATAAATAGAAGCTCATTCTTCCTTCATTTCTCACCAATTCACAAAAGCTATAGAGCAATTATTACAGAGAGAAATTATAGAGAGAAAGAAGAAGAGAAGTCTGCTACCTCACTATTTTAGTATCCAATTTTTTTCTAAGGTAAGGGGTATTATTCTTTCGTATTCATGAAGAGAGTTATTTTCTTTCAATACTCGTAAGGGTTGTTATTCCATTTTTTATTATTATGTTGGAATAACCTGTCTATGCGAAGTACCACATACATGGTGAAATTCTTCTGTTATTCTATTCTTTATTATTCATTGGAATAACTTTTGTCTGCATGGCCTATCATATGCCCGTGAATTACATTGTATTCCATTCTTTATTATTACATTTGGAATATCACGTCTGCATGCGGATTACGCATGACCTAGTTCCATTCTTTATTATTACATTGGAATATCCTGTTTGTGCGGATTCGCGTGACACAGTTCCATTCTTTATTATTCTCATTGGGAATAACCTATCTCATGCGATCTATCACATGCATGGTGAATTCTTCTATTATTCCATTCTTTACTATTCTGTTGGAATAACTTGTCTATGTGGATTACCGCATGCATGGTGAATGATCCTTTGTATTCATTCCTTATTAAATTGTGGAAATGATCTGCATCACGTGGATTATCGCACGGCATGCTTAAAATACATTTGCGCTTCATATATTCTATTATACTCGGTTGGTTAAAGCTTTGGCTTCTATACTCCATGAAATTAGTAGAATATCACGGATATTTAGCGCTTCATCCAAAGATCTTTTCATGGAAATATTCTTCCGAGCATTCTTGAATTTTACTCTACAAAGCGAAGATCATGTTGACAATTTGGGCGTTATTGATTTTTGGATAAATTAAATTATAAATCTTTAAAATTTATCCTTGAACTTGTTTTATTGAATTATTATGTCATTGTCATCATCCTCATGCTTATATTGTGATTAAAGTCATCTTTGGCTTACGTGCATAGATGGACTTGGTATGATTATTACCAGGGATCATTCGGTATAATCATGACCTGTAATGTTATAAATGATGTGGTAAAAGTCCTCAGTGGCCTTTAGTTCATTGATGGACAGTTTTTGGTATGATTATGACCAGGGATTATTCGGTATAGTCATGACCATTGATGATTTAATGAATATCCTTGGTCGTGATGCAGGGATGATTAGATTTTATTTATTAAGCTGAGTCTCAACGATAAAGTTGATGAAAAACTTTTTAAATCATAGAAGATGGTAGATTTTATGCTCTACTTGACTCTTCTAATGGATTGCTTGTTCCGCTGTAGTTAAACTTGTTGTCTATTATATTATATCAGTTTAACATTGTTGAAGGCTAATGATAATTTATTCTGCATTATCTTAGTCATAATATTTCTTATTGGGCTAGTTGAGCTCACCCTTTTGCTTTCATTGTTCTCTTCAGGAAATGAGAACATAGCCGAGACTAGTCGGGGAATGGAGTGATGGTCCGAGATGGTGTTATAGTAGTCCTCACTATTCTATAAAATAGTGTGACAATAAATGTAAAGAGGACTCCATTGAGTGTGGATATTGTCTAGATGACAATATTCTTATTAAAATTCTTAGATTATGTTTTGTCGTATTTTACACGACTGTTGTATAATTAAGTTGTATTTGAATTTTGTACCATGTATTTGGCGACTCAAGATGGGTGATGTATACCTGTTTTAGGGGCGTCACATAACCCCGGGAGGTCTAATTCCAGCCCCAGAGATAACCCGAGAGATTTAGTTCCAACCCCAGAGATAACCCCGGGAGATCAAGTTCAAACCCCGAGAGAAAACCCCGGGCTATCAAACCAACCTTGAGGATTGTCAGAGTCAACAACACTCCAATCTCGGAGATAACCCTGAGAAAAGATTGCTACGACTGCATCAAAGCCGGAGACAACCCCTAGAGGGGAAAAATGGTCATTTTTCCAAATCAAACTCAAATCAACTCAAATCAACTCTTTTCAACTCCAGCTGCTTCAAAAGAAGTCCCACAAGAACCCTAGGTTAAATCCCGAGTGTCAACTGCACAAGATAACTCAACGGATAGACCACAATGACTTGGAGATCTGGTCATGGACCCATCACCCCGGCTTTAAAAATGTCTAATCCTATGTCATTGTGTAGCTCTTGTCAACGGCTTTCCAAAAAGGTACAACACTCCACCATCAGATGCCCGAATTGAAAGTTATGAAGTTTCAAACGGATAACGCGTCGCCCAGTGCACGTGCACGATTGCCGACACAACGGGACCGCCAGAGGCCAGAAAAACCTGGGCGTGCAGTAGAATAGACCCACGGCTACTCGGGTTGACCTGGTAATAATTTGGTCTATAAATAGACCCCCAACAGCTCATTTGAAAAAAGAAGAAAAGAGAAAAAACTCTGCCCATTTCAGCCCTTAACTTATTCTAGAGTGCTCCAAACTTTGTGATTCTTCTTTCTAAATATTTGTAAGCTCGTATTCTATGACATATCAAAATTTAACCGATGGAAACCGAGTTTTCAATCTCCAAAAGTGATCTGAAGTCTTCTTGGCAGCCCACTGTAAAATTTTTCAGATTTTTAAGCTTTCTACTACTTTGATACATATATATCGAGAATCTCACCGATTAGTTACGCTCGGATCATCGATCCGCGGCTTTTTCTTCTTTTTTACATATATATATATATAACTATATATATAGACTAAACTTGAACAGTTGAGCCTGGATCGAATATTCGTGGCTTTTATTGCTTTTGTATATATATATACTTCCATTTCCTATCTGGCCTGGAGTCTACTTCGTGGCCTTTTACCGCTTATATATATATATTTACATTCCATAGTCTTGTCTGGATTTCAAATTCGTGGTAGTTGATTGTTTCTATATATATAACTATATATATATATTTACTTCATTTAAATATTTGCTTTAACTACTTTTGCAATGTAGATATTTAATATTCTTGCATGTGGACTAAATTTATCTAAATCTAGCCATCTCTAACTTTTAACCGGTTCAAAAGTGACTAAACTGGAACTGTTGAAGCTAGAATGGTTTAGATTTATTTAAATCTAGTTTCCTTTCTAGTTTTTGTACATATTAATCTATCATGTGAGCCTAGGAGCCATGAGGTCTAAGATTCAACCTGCGAATCTAGATCTGGTTCCCACGATGGGCACTTTTCAGCTGTGCAGCCAACTTATAAATTATCTACGGTGTCTGGACATCCTTGGATGGCTCTCATGCCCACAAGGATCTTGACATTGCTATGTATCTTATTTTCTCGAAGATGCTTCGCATCTTAAAAATAAAATCAATCAAGCCGAATACGGAATAAAATGGAAGTATCAAAGGCCTCAATTACTATTAAGCATAAGGGTTTGAAAATTTGTTTTCCAAAGCATCACTACTATATCTTACTAAAATTAAACTTTTATACAAATTAAACCCTTTGTATATAGGTGCAAACGAGGCATAGCATTACTTCTAGATAATTGCACATAGGCCCTATAAACACACACACACACATGCAGATAAATTAGGGAAATTAAAGAATGCAGTATCCATGTTTTCATGGAAGTTGGGGGGTGCTTAACACCTCCCCTTCGCATAATCAAGCCCTCGAAATCTATGAATCTTGGTTTCCAAGGCCTGTTAAATGGAGTCCAACCATTAGGCCTTTGTGTAAACCTTTTCAAAATTTGTTGAGTTGGTACAACCATTTCAAATCTACCAACTGGCGATTCTGATTTTCAAATCGTCGACATTTATATGTCAGACCTTTTCAAACTCACCTTTTCAGAAAAAACTCAAGCAAATAGAGAACAAAAAAAGGTAAGGACACAAAAAGTGTTAAGAATTTTCCCGACGTCGACAGGTCGTGACTCCGCTGGGAATAGTAGAGAGCTTAAGCCGATTTTCAACCTTTTCAAAAACCCTTTCTTATCTGCTTGTGTCTGAATGCTGCATTTACATTAAATGGATGTGTACGAATGCTTTATTTACTGCACTTTATTACCTTGCACAATATCTGCATGTGGTATTAGTGCTTCACACAATGTCATCATTTTCATACGGTGAGACACGATGTATGTGAATGTATGTTGTGTGATTCCTCCACTATGAGGCAAACCCATCGGTGTTTGATTACTGGACTCAAGGGAGACAAATCTCGAGAGGCTTTGGAAAGGCACCACCAAGATTCGCTCCAGTTGAAAGATCGGATTAATTTCCCATCTAGTAAATTGTGATGATCTGGGGACCTTCATGCCGAAAACCCGCGAGAGTAGCCTAAGATAGGTCAGCCTCTGATAAACCAAAAGCAAAGGGAAGTCTCTTCATGCCTTTCCCTTTAAATTCTATGTAAATTACATGTAAATTCTATGTAAATTCCTGTGTAATGGAGAATATAAAGTAAGATGTAAATTTCCATTCCTTTCCCTATCAAGACCTGTCTGCTACCTTGTTATTAAAAACAACTGACATCTATTTTATAGGAGAACATTAAAAAACTCCTACAACAGACACATTGCATAGCATGCAGCTCTTAATGTTTATCCAGACTAAACTATATAGTTTTTTGTAGGGAAACAATTGGTCCCATTAACCATTCAAAGTCCAAAAAGGCACTAAGCCCACTTCTAGACATGGCTACAAGTGCCCAACCTAAACTTACTCCTGGTTCCCGAGTGGAGTTCGAGGGTCTAAGACGTCAGATAGCAGAATAGACTGTCTTTCTGAAAGAACTAAACAAACCAACTCAGGGTCCACTAATACCCATTCAAAAAAAATCCTCTACACATGGAGGAATCCAGGGTACTAACAAAGAACTACAGATACCTGAGAAGTCAAACAAAACCCCTGAAATCACCCATCTAAAAGAATATCAAGAAATTGGTGATATTCGGAAGAAAGTCCAACAAATGGAAGAAATCATACGGTCAATCAAAGGGACTGGAGCATATGGAAGCGTGACTTACTCAGACCTTAGCATCTTTCTAGGGATTCACTATCCATACAAGTTCAAAACTCCTGATTTTGAGAAATATGACGGATTGGGAGATCCTTATACGTAGTTAAAGTGTTCATTGAAGAACTTGGATCCTATGTGGAGGATGAAAAACTGAGAATGCAATTATTTCAAAAGAGTCTAACTGGAGAAGCCGGAGCATGGTATGCCCAATTAGATAATTCTAAAATCCATAGCTGGGAGGAACTAGCCCATACTTTTCTAAACCAATATAGCTTTCAAACATAAATGGCTCCAGATAGATATCAAATCACCAAAGTTAAAAATCAAAACACTGAGTCATTCAGAGGGTATGCCCAAAGATTGAATCATTTGTCTGCTCAAGTAATTCCATCCATGACATAAACTGAGATGGTAATGACCTTTATAAACATATAGGAAGCTCCATTTTTTGAGAGGGTCCTAGCAGGTATAGGAAAACCATTCTAAAAAATGATCAAACACGGAGAAATGGTTGAGATAGGGTTAAAATCAGGGAAGATTAAAGACCTCACGGCTCTAGAAGTTGTGGCCAAGCACGTTCAAACTGGAAATTATGGAAGTATCCCCTGAAGGGTCCATAAGAAGAAAGAAGAGGATATCTCCTTGGTGCTGCAAGGACAAACTAAGAAAGGTAATTAAAACATTCCCAGTCAAATGAGAAACTACTCCCCTTTTCAAGCACAATCCTCAAGCCCTCCATTGCAAAAAGTTGGAGAAGTCAGATACCAAAGAGTGTTCACACCCTTGAGGGACTCATTGGAAAACATCTTCAAGCTTCTGACAGCGTAGAAGAAGATTGTCCAGCTACTTCCACTAGCCAATCCAAGTGGAAGGAATTTCAGTACAAGCAAGAAATGTGCTTATCATTCTGGAGATCCAGGGCACGACACCCAAGATTGTTGGGCTCTCAAACACAAGATCTAGGATCTGATAGACAATGGTGAGGTCATGGTAACAAATCCAGAACAACCACATGTGCAAGATAACTCTCTCCCTTAACACAAGGAAGATAATGTCAACATGATCAATAGAGGGAGTGGCGAAAGTTCCAATTACAAACCAACAAAGATAATTCCAGTAAGTGGAATTATTCAGAATTCAGGTTTATGATAGAACGAGAAATAAAGTCTATCAGTGATCAGGTTAATCAACTGGCAGAACTGGTGAACATCAACAACAAGTCACACGTCAGCTGTTCAGTCAAGAGCATGTAAGTCTCATATCCCTTATCGCGAAGAATCAACAACAAGCCCAAGAGAATGAAACCTTGGAAGAAAAACTTGCAAGAAAAGTAAGATCCCAGGCTCGTCGGGATTATACAAACCAAAGGGAGTTCACCACTTTGGGTCAATCAATGGAAGAAATCTTGCAGATATTGATCAACGAAGGGAATATCACAGCACTATTACCCCCAATCAATCCATTTTCAAAAATATTTGATGCTACAGGGGTCTGTCAATACCATTCCAATATTCGTGGTCATAGCACTAAAAGCTATTGGGCACTTTGTCATCTCATCCAAAATATGATTGACAACAGTGACCTGCAAATGGCAGATAATGACACCGTATTGCTTGAGGATGGGAAGACATTTCCTCCAGGAATGCAGAGATGGAGGGAAGTTATAGTAGTTATATCCTTTAAAGGAGTCTTGTTTGCAACACCTCTTACAATTCAAGCAATAAAGCTCAAAAGAGTGGAAAACCCTTTGAAGGTGGTCGTACCAGAACCACTAATATTGCCATTCAAGCCACAATATCCTATCATCAGCCTAAAAAAAGTCCCTTGAACTATGGGGAGGTTGAGGGATCAACTTCAAATCAAATTAATGCAGTATCAAAAGAAAACCCACTGTATCTACCTCAGCGAGTGATGAGACCGGTCATCAAATCCAAGGGGAAAGTGCCAGAGGAGAAAATTGAAGAATTCCTCCGCAAGATGGGGCATAACGAAGCCAAGGTGGGGCTAAGCATGAAAGAAGCACCTCAACAGATATCCATTATGGGCTTGGTATTCTTTTTCTGAAGATCATTACAGGATCTTAATGAAGGTATTGGAAGAATCTCACTTGCCAAAAATGGTGGACACTAAAAAGTTTCATCATTTGGTAGATCATATTTTCAACAACAATGTGATATCTTTCACTGATGATAACATACCACCTGAAGGGATGTGTCATTGCAAGCCACTGCATATAGAAGTGATGTCTTCAGGATATGTGGTCGGAGGTGTGTTTATAGATGGAGGATCTTCCTCGAATATCTGCCCCTATGCCACATTAAAAAAAATGAAGATCAATCCTAATCGGATCCGAAGTAGCCACATAGTCATAAGAGCCTTTGATGGGTCTCGACAAAATGTTGTTGGAGAAATTGAATTACCAGTGGATATTGGTCCACACACCTTTTACATATCCTTTCAAGTGCTCAACATCACTACATGATATAATCTACTGTTGGGAAGACCTTAGATCCATATGGTAGGAGCCGTTCCATCTACTCTTCATCACAAGTCAAGTACATCATCAACTGTAATTTGGTCACTGTCAATGCTGAACCAGAATATCCTGTTCATACGCAGAGTGAGATGCCTCTGATCAGTCTTAATGAAGCAGTTGCATCTATCAGCTTCTAAGCCCTCGAGGTGAGTAACACTCACTATCAACCTATCGGGGTTCCAGCTCTAAAGCCTAGAGTTTTCTCCAAAGTAATGTCGGCTAGTCAGGAAATGATATACTTGGGTTTCCAGCCTGAACAAAGGTTAGGGAAGAATCAACAGGGAATCAAAATTCTAATTCAAATTCCTAGCCAAACAGGGAAGGCTGGATTAGGCCATTCCTCTAGATCAAATCATCGAAACTCGCACAAGTATACACCGATTCCTTCCTCTATAATTTTGCTGCCAAATTTTATAGATGCATGATCTGTACGGCCTTTAAGGAAAATTCTTATTTCTGTGGTGGGTATATTGATTCCTAAGCCCAAACCTGGCTAGTGGGAAAAAAGTCATAATTTCAAACCCAGAAATCGAGGAAAGGAATAAGAGACTCAAATAAGAATTCAAAAGATGGTTATCAAAGATGTACTTTCTAGTGAATACTGAGGGTATAAACGATGATATCCCATATAATGACTGCTCAAAAGATCAGATCCTGACCCCTCACATTAATAGGGCTAAGGAGAATCGGTCAAAAGAAAAAACTGACCCTGATATGAACCCGGTCATGATCATCATCAATGAGGAAGAAGATGACAACCACCCTTTCATCACAGCTGTCCACTAGGACCGAACCCTAGGAAATTGGAGCAACACTCCTTGCATTTTCTAAAAACGGTAAAAAGAGCAAAAAATCCCTCTGCCCTATTTTGTAGATATCATTAACTACTTACTTTTGTTGCACAGTACTAGCAGTTACTTTTGTCATGCTTTTGCTAACATTTTGTATGAACAAATAGTTTCATATATTGAGTGAAATAATTTTGTTTTTAGGACTTCGAGTTAGGTTTGTCTAACCTTGCTGATGGAATGCCAAATCTTCCTAATGACTACAACTTTGATGTAAATTTAAACTTCGACTTGATGGAGATGGAGCAATAAGAGGACTATGATGTGCCTGAGGAGATCAAAGAATGGGTCAAAGATAAACCCAAACCAAACCTTGATCAGACCACCTCTGCCAAAATTGGAACCTCAAAAAACCCTAAACAAATCCTGATTGGCATGGACCTTACCCCAAGCCGAAGGACATGCCTGATTGCTTTATTGACCCAGTTCCAGGATGTGTTTGCATGGTCTCATGAAGACATGATCGATTTGTCTACTGATATTATCATTCATCACCTAACCATTAAAGAGGGATTTAAGCCAGTCAAACAGAAGCTCAGGCGATTGAAACCTGAGTGGAGTTTGAAAGTCAAGGAAGAAATTGTCAAACAATTCAAAGCCAACATCATCATGGTATCAACCTACCCTGAGTGGATATCCAACATTGTAAGACCCCGAATTTTATGAAATGAAAGTATTCAATTTTCTTATAATTATTATTTTATTTAGTAAAATGTTAAATTGATAAAAGGTTAAAGTTAAGGGTGATAAATGAATTTTTTGCAAAGTAAGCAAGTTGTTATAAAATATTCGATTGGTCGGGGAATATTCATTTTAACAGCGAATATTCGTACGACAGCACAATCATTGGTGGACCCCACAATGGAATAATTATCGGAATGAGAAAATGACAAAAATATCTTTTTATAAAAATAACGGTGGAAGTTTACCATTAAATTGTTGAAATACCCGGTGGTAAAAGTACAGTAATACGCATGGTTGCATTGTAGCACACGGTATTGATTATTGATGCTTACGTGAGAAGTCAGTTTTGTTCAATTATTGCTACAGTAATTGCTGCATAGTATCTCACGTTAGTTGATTCAATTATTGCCGATATTTTTTAATATTATTAAATCAATAATTAAGATGACAAAGTTATTCATATTATTATTTGCAATATTGACAATGTCTAGAAGTTCTATCGAGGAGAGGTTTGGTCACCTAATTGCGCGCCAATAGGGAGAAATCCTTATTATAAAGCCCCCTCTTTCTTGGGAATGACCTGATTGTTAAATATTGCGAATTATAATAATGATGATAAATGTTGTTAAAAATATTGAGGGGATTTTTATGAAATATTTAATGTAAATTTTATTTATTATATGGACCACCATTTACCCATTTTTCAAAATAATTAGTAAAATCTTATTCAGTATATATATAATATGGTAGGACCCACTTGTGATGGTGACATGTTGGTGGGAGGGGAACACATGGGGCCCACGTGTAAAAGAAAAAATGAAAGGGGTTTGGAAGTCAGGTAGAATCACGGGAGTACATCCCGTGAGTTAACAAATGTTATATATATATATATATATATATATATATTATATATATATTATATTTAAAAGTTTTCATTTTATTAGAATATTTTATTGCATAGTGCAGCATAGTAAAATCAAAATTTTTCAGAAAGTTCGGCCGAACGTCGCCTGTGACTTTTCCTTCACTATACGTCCAAATAGTATTCTTTCCATTCTCCTATAAATAGGATGCTTATTTAGAATTGAAAATCACACCAGAATCAGAGAATTCTTCTTCTATAATATTGAGAGTATTTCTTTTGGGTTTTAGGAAGCTTTGAGTGTAGAAAACAGTGAAAGTTTTCTTCAATAATATATCCGCTATTCTAGTTGGAATATTCTTCTTTTTAAGGTAAGGGTTATTATTTATTTCATATTCTGAAGAGATATTATTTTTCGTATTCGTATGAATATTATTTTCGTTCAATATTCGTAAGGGGGTATTATTTATTTCATATTCGCTTACGATATTATTTTTTGTATTCGTAAGAAATTTATTTTCGTTCAATGTTTGTAATGAATATTATTTTCGCTTAATATTCGTAGTAAGAAATATTATTTTCGCTTAATATTCGTAAGGAATATTATTTTCGCTTAATATTCGTAAAGGGTATTATTTATTTCACATTCTCGAAGAGATATTATTTTTCGTATCCATATGAATATTATTTTTGTTCAATATTCGTAATGAATATTATTTTCGTTCAATATTCGTAGGGATATTATCTTCATTTAATATTCGTAAGGAATATTATTTTCGTTCAACAGTCATAAGGGATATTATTTTTGTTCAGTATTCGTAAGAGATAATATTTTTTTCATACTCTGTAGTATGTAAGTAATATTATTTCGTGTCAGATTTTGAATTCTATAGTCGTTTCATTAAAGTTTTGGCTTCTATACTCCATGAAATTAGTCGAATATCCTTGATATTTGCGCTTCCTCTAATATCTTTTCATGGAAATATTATTCTAAGAATTCTTGATAAGTTTTAGTTTTTTTATGTTGGAGTACTATTCACGGGATACTATTCTTGAATTACTATTCACGGGGTACTATTCACTCAGTTACTATTCACTTGAGGCACTATTCATGATAAAAATTAATTTTTTTTCGGTCCAAATCATTTTTGATATAATATTATTCTTGAATTTTACTCCACAAAGCAGTATCATGTTGACAATTTGGATATTATTGAATTCTGGATAAATTAAATTGTTAAAGTCTTTAAAATTTATTCTTGATCTCGTTTGATTGAATTATTATATCATTGTCATCATTGTCGACGTCGGGATTTTTGGTGTCCTTTTCGTTACTTGTTCTTTGGTGTTCTCAAGTTAATGTGAGATTTATTTGAAAAAACAAGTGAAAAAGGTCCGACATGCATAATGTCGACGATTGACTTTAAGAGTCGCCAGTTGGTGTATTTAACTGGTTGCACCAACGCAACCGAAAAGGTTAGCACATTGACCTAGTGATTTGACACTGTTAAACGGGTCTGTGAAACCGAGATTCATTAAGGGTTCGGGTGCTTGATTATGCGGAGGGAAGGTGTTAGGCACCCCCGACATCCGTGTTGCCACGGTGACCGCCACTCTTCAAAGAAATTGTTATATGAATGTGTGTGTGTGTGTGGATCAATGTGCAATTTATTTGAAAGTAGTACGAGGCCTCGTTCGCACCTATATACACAAGGTTTGAATTTTATAGAAAAATTCAGTTTTAACCAAGATATAGCAATGAAGTTTTATAAAAGAGGTTTTTCAAACCCTGTGCTCAATAAGAATTGAGACCTTTTCATACTTCCATTTTATTAAATGTTCGGCTTGTTTGCTTTTATTTTCGAGATGCGAAGCATCCTCTAGAAAATAATATACAGCAGTGCCGAACTCCTTATGGGCATGACACCCATCCAAGGAAACTCAGACACTTTAAAATAATGTACAGGCTGCTTACAGCTAAAAATGTCCATCATGGGAACCAAATCTAGATTCAGTAGACTAAACATGTGATCACATGATTCCTAGGCTCACATGATACTGCAATTTGTATGGAAAACGATGGCAGTAGATATATATATATATATATATATATATATATATATATATATATATATATTTATATATATATATATATATATATATATATATATATCATCGATCAACCACCACGAAGCAACTCCATGGGGATCGGAAATATAAATATATAAAAGTGGTAAATATATATATATATATATATATATATATATATATATATATATATATGAACATGATCAATCGCCACCCAAGTAAACTCCAAGTGGATGAAATGTAAATAAAGTCAGTAAAGCGATCAACCGCCACAAGTAAACTCCGTGTAGGATGTAATGTAAATAAAGTCGTAAAAGGCCACTAAGTAGACTCTAGGCCCATGTAAATGTAAATATATATATATATATATATATATATATATGTACAAATATATATATATAAAAGCAAGAAACACACCCCTGGATGTGAATCCTGCTCATCGGATATGTCCAACAAACAATTATATATATGTATATATATAAAAGCGAGTAAACGTCTCGGATGTAAAATCCGTGCTCATCGATATATCGATGACAATTATATATATATATATATATATATATATATATATATATATATATATATATATGCAATTAAATGCTCTGATATAAAATCTAGGCTCATCGATGTAGTCTCCACCACGCTTTTATATATAAGTATATATATATATATATATATATATATATATATATATATATATATATATATATATAAAAGAAGATAAATGCTCCGCATCAAGTTCAGGCTCAATCGAGGCATAACTCGATAATGTTAGTTCATATATATGAAATATATACATATATTAGTAAATATATATAGACAAAAATGAAAATCACGAACTGAAGTCCGGGCAAACACACTCACACAACTATCAACGTGTACAACAGTGTGTGATATATGAGAAAGAGGCTTTATAGAATGTAAGAAGGCTTACAGTGGACTGCCAAAGTAGACTTCTTAGACTTTAAATGGATAAACACTCAGCTCCCGCCAGATAAAAAGTAGCTATATGTGAGCTAATTAGTGTTTAAAGAAGAGGAAACACTCAAAAGATGTGTATGTAGAGAAAAATGGACAGGGCTTCCTCGCCTTTTTCCTTCTCTCTCTCTCTTCAAATGGCTGGCCTAAGCCTTATATATATAAACGGATGGTCGCAGGTACACCTGCAGCAGCTGCAGTTGTACCTACGACTGGTCGTGGTGGATCCGAGCCTCGCGGGTCCTGTCGTCTCGTAGTACGTGCAGTCATGCACTATAATGTCCGCTCGAACTTGCAGAACTTTAATCTGAGCATCCGAATGAAGTATATCTGTACTTCTTTGGATCGCTTGTGTCGAGAGTTACGTAATGACATGGATTAGAGGTTGTACGAAGTCAGGAAGAGGGGTCTATGCCCATGGTCTTCAAGCTTCAAATTCTATCCAAAGTACTGCCACACGTAATAGTCACTCGGGATTGTCAATTTTTGGCTCTTGTGGGACATTGTTGTATGTATGTATGTATGAAGTGTTGAGATGACGTGCCATTTGTCGAAGGAAGAAGATGATGTGTGACTCCTTGCCGGGGTTATCACCAGTTTGAGTTGAAAGTAGACGTTACTCAGGGTTACAGCTGAGATTGGACCACTTGTTGGTATGCTGTGATATCATCTTGTTGAGACAGTAAGATGACGTGTTGACTCCTCACCGGGTTATCATTGCTTAAGCTTAAAAGCGACGCCGCTTAGGGTTACAACTGAGATTGGATTGCTTATTTGTATGCCTCACTGTCATCTGGATTGAAGCTGATTACATGTGTTTGCAACAAGCATTTCTGGGGTTATCGCCGGAACTGTAATGGCATCCCTTGGGGTTATCACCAAGGATGGGATTGTTACTCCCAGTGTTATCTCTGGGACTGGAACTGAACGTCGCGGTGTTATCACCGAGACAGGACTGTCCTCTCCGGTGTTGTTGTCGGTCTTTTGATTTGCATATCTCGGGGTTATCTCCGAGATTGGAAATGACACTCCCGGTGTGTGTTCCGGATTTAAGATGATGCTCCCGGTTTCTATTCCGGGTTGGAGCTGAACTTCCGGTAGTATCCTGTATGGATGTAAGTTGTCTTTCAGGGTTATCTCCAAAAGACAAATCTACCCTCCTGTAATGTTAGGAATAGGAGTGCAGAAAATTTTGAGTGTCTACAGATGCCCCTCTTTATCATATTCATACAATGCAAGGCATGGATAGGATAAAGAATCCTAGACACTTGAAATGTAAGCAAGATAAATATGATGCTATATGCAGCAACATGATGCCTGATGCATGATTGCCATGTAATCATGCTGGGATGACAATCAGTGATGGCTTGGACATGCGATCCAAGTCTTCAAGGATGTTGATGTTGGGACTACCACCAAAGTCTTGAATCCTAGACACTGGTTTATACTCCACAGAGGTACCTCTTGTGTGGAAGAGATCTGTGGGAATAAAGCTGTCTATTTTGAGGATGTGTATAACATGTTCTCTCATACTGTTAGAGTTACTACCAACAATTTTATTGCTGTCAGGGTTGCCTGACCTCCGTTGATGTGTGTATCATCAGATGAATCCCTACTGGGTGCATTGTCAAGGTTGCTTAACCTTCATTAATGTGTGTATCAATGGTTGCATTGTGTTGTAACCCCCACCGGGGAGACGTAGATGTTTCAAGGATGTGCGTTGTGACCCCCGCCGGGGAGGCGTAGATGTTTGATAACTTCGACATTGTAACCCCACCGGGGAGGTTTGATATTTTGTGGTTTCACGTTGTAACCCCCGCCGGGGATTGTTTAGGGTTGTAACCATGCAAATGACGGCATCAGACCTTTGTGGGGTATTGCCGAGCATTGTTTATGAAAGCTGAGCTCATTGGTATAGTATATCCCGCATCCAGGCGAATACCATTGAGACAACAGGAGTTTAACTCTGACCGACGAGAAACCAGGATTTCAGGCTGTTCCACTCCATCGCGTAGCATTTTTATTCTTGATTTAGCCTTTTCAGCTTGTGAGACCTCCTTTGGAACTCTAACTGGAGTGAGCCGGAGGTGTAAGACCCATGTAGGGATGCCGCAGGTGTACCTGCAGGAGCCACATGTTAACCTGCGGCCAGCCGTGCCTTTGTATAGGTGGCTGGTTGCTTTCATAAGTAATTTTCAAGTTGCACAGCGAAGGAAATCCGAGAGCTCTTCTTCAGATCTGCTGAGTTCGGGCAACTTTCTGTATATTCTGCCACCGTACAAGCGTTCTTCATTGTCCTGGTAACACATGAATGTATTTTTTCCAATTTCTATCCGTTAGAAAATGACTTATCGTATGAAATTCATTTAGACACATAGTAGTCAATATGCATGCTGATATGACTTGATAAAAAATATTCAACATAGTAAATGTTAGTATTAAACCATGCTGAACACAATGATGTGAAATTTTTTTACTTTTGAAGCAGTCAAATTGGTACCTTTTACTGTCATTTCTTATCCTATCTGAGGACAAATGAGTAAAGGTAGAATAGTAAAATAATCCTAGTAATTAGATTACACTTACGGATTTTTACTATGATGTGATGAATGCATACAGGATGTATATGACTCGTGTATAGGTGTGCTACTGAATGGCCACCTAGTCATGCCTATGTGCGTGTGGATAGTCCCATTTACAAAGGGGCTATGGCAAAATTTTCCCAAAATGTAGGCATTGAGTAATTATGCATTTTTAACTCTCATCAGATGTATGTTAAAATAATGCATGTATGCATGTAATCATAGAATGCATTTTGAAAAAGACTCCAGGTATGAAATTACCACACCCTTTCTCGAGGTGATTTGGAGACTTGCTATCAAGATATTATTATGGATCCAGATCACCGAAAGCGGCCTCCCGCAGACCACTTCGGTGTACGGAGGAGGAGATTTTGAAGAGCCTCAAAGCCTGTTTCTATGAGACAAATTCGCCGTCAAGCGAAGCGGTGGTACGTCCTATTCGAGTTGAGGTGTCGAATGTCGAGGACGAGGAGGAGGATGTACCGTTCGAGGTTCCTGCTCCTGCTGTACGTGTTCCTCATAGGGAATTACCAGGTATTCAAGTGGCGAACCCAGATCTTTTGGGTGACTTGAGTAGGCATCCTTCAGTATACCTACACGCAAACGAGGTATGAAGTTAGATCTTTAATCTTCCTTATTTCCTATTAATGAGGAGTCAAGGAGTCTGATGTTGATCTGCATTTGATGTAGGTTCCCGGCTTCACACGTACCTCGAGGAACTGGTTTAGCATCCACTCTATGTATCGTGCCCTCACATGATGACTATAGAGCGATCGTCCCATGGTCGGGATTCGGAGGTTCTTCTCCATTCTACCCCGTCATTGTCCCCTCGGGTTACCTCGTGGCATTGTCTCGAGCTAGTGGTTTCCACCGCACTCGGGCCACCCATTTGCTGGACTACGAGGTGATGATGATGCCGATGGATTGGAGATTTATCACATGTATGGAGTTTGGAGAGGAGCCGGTGCCTTGCACGGTGGATATCACCCCTACTGCCGTCAGATCCTTGTTGGGAGTTCCGGCAGAGGCGCTCAAGGGCAGGACTGTTCATATAGGTCCTTTGAGCATAGATGCTATGAGCGGGCTGTTGAGTGAGCCTATACCCGATGATGTGAGAGTCAGGGATCGCATTCTTCGACGATTGTTCCTGATGATCATTAGGGGCTACTGCATAGCAGATAACTCCTCTACGGTGTCCTTCGCTTTGATTAGTGCCACTCGACACGTGGACCGTATATGAGAGTATGATTGGGGTTCCTACACATTTGCCTACTTCCTCAGGGGAATGCGCATGCGATCGCCGGGCTTGACCAAGGCGTGGTTAGGATTCTACCCATTTCTGTTGGTGAGTGTTTCTCTTGTCCTTTCCCATGTGTGGGTTAAGAGTGTTGACTGACAGCAGATGTTTGCCTTTGTGTTAGCAGTTTTGGGCCTATGAGAGGCTTCCTTGTTTGCATCCTGTGAGCGTGTTAGGTTTAGATACCTATCAACGAGGACATAGATGGCATCATTCCATACTGGTGGAGGTCCCTATTGCTGAGGGTTTCACTCATTGTCACCTACAGTTGGAATTGTTGACAGCCGATGTCATCACATGGATTCCCTACTCTGGAGAACATTTGGGAGTTGGCTTTGAGGATGGGCACCCGACTGGAGTAAAGTACATCATTTCTACCAGCAGGATTCCTCTCTTCACGATGGAGGATGGGAGCTCTATTTAGGAGAGCGTGCTATCAGGAGCACTACAGGAGAGATTCGTATGCCGATCTTGCCTCCTACCAGACGTTATTGGCCTATTTCACAGTCCCCCATCATTAACATCCCATTGATGGGGATTGACGGCTTACATTGTCGTAGGGCCCCTGCTTTCGTGAGATGTTCCAAAGATTGGTAGATCCTCATACGATTGGAGCTCGCACTGCGCCACCCACGGTTTATGGGGATATGGTTCATTCCGTGATGATGATGGATTGGCTAGCCCGTGTCGTAGATCCGACTCATGTGACACAGATTGATAGATTAACGCGGCAGTTGGACCGGTCATATCTTTTCATTCAATATTTGGGCAGAGATCATGCAGAGGTATATACTTTTAATCCTTCCAGCTCTGGCGCTGGTCCCTCGGATGACCCATATGGTTTTGTCCGCGCAGATCCTCCTTTGTATAGGCCTGATATCCCCGTAGATAGAGATCTAAGTGACTCAGAGGAGTTACATCGATAGACAACATTAATGATGGACATCGACACCATCGACTTTTCTCGATGTATTTCTTTTTGATAGGCCTCTCGTTAGTCATTGGTAGCTTCACTTCCATTCTCGCCATATCTTTTGATAGCCCTCTCCGTTAGATGTCATAGCTTTGCCCCATTTCCTCAGTATTTTAGCCGCATTGTAGATGTATTAGATGATGATATACTTAGGAATGTATGCACGCTTTTCCATTCCCTATATCATATTGCCATCTATCAGATCATGTATGTTAGTTATGCATATGTATGTATGTCCGTAGATATTCAAAGATTGACCTTGGATGGTCTTATGACATGGCCCATATGATGTCTTCTTCGACGCTAGCCATATCGATCATACCCCACCATTTATGGTGGTAATGGTATGCGATCATGGTATGATAGTATATCACCATCGACATGGTGATCGTAGATGATTTGTCGCAAAGATACTATGACTTTACCGATGTTTCGTGTTCCTCCAGGATTTGTAGAGGGTATGCTAGAGCACCGGATCGGACGGAGCGTATTCCGCTTTGGGACCCGTGAGTTGACTTACTTTGGAGGAGTATGACGATTGACGATGTTGCCTCCGGACAAACCTTGTGTGCACATGGCGACGGGAGACATGAGTGTATGAGGCCCATGACCCTCACCGATTGAGACGAGAGTGTCCGTGACGAGACTACATCCCGACCATGTTATATCCCAAATAAGCTTCTCGTTTGATGTGTTTGGCTTTGAGGATGCCTATGCAAAGATTCCGGATTTCACCACACCGAGGATCATTGGCGCTCACCGAGTAGATGTATCGCTTTTATGCATTGTCATACGATACATGTCGCGCAGACGTGGATGAGCTGGATATCGACGCCATTATGGCGTTGAGAGCTCTCGTGGGAGGGTCATACCATTGTATTCCTCGATGATTATCGCAGACCTTGAGGTCTGGCTTACATACATCTCGCACTTATCCGGCATGAGTGTTCACGTAGCTCTATTATGTCAGATATGTGTGGTTCATGTCACACTTGAGATCGATTAAGCACATTTAGACATCATGGATTTTGTTTCACCCATGAGATAGCCATGTCAGTACTCTTTCAAATTTCATGGGTGTATATAATTAAAAGACCCAACTTTTTATAAATAAAGATGAATTTTTCTATAAATATTATTTTTGAATATTATGGAATAAATTTGATATAATGTTATAGTTGTGGGTAATATTTATAAATTTTGCAAAAGTATGCAAGTTGTTATAAAATATTCGTTTGGCCTGGGAATATTCTTTTGTTAGGGAATATTCGCATAATGGCTCAATCATCGGTGGACCCCACAACAAAATTATTGTTGGATTGAGAAAACGACAAAAATATTTTATAAAAATAACGGCGAGGTGTTACCGTTAAAAACCTGCTGAACTACCTAAGTGGTAAAAGTACAAAGAATACGATGTCTGGCATAGATAGCGAAGAGCACATAAGATTGATTATCGATGCTTACGTGAGAAGTCACTCACCTATACTTCGATTTGCTACAAAGAATTCGATCATATCTCTTATATTATTGATTCAATTATTGTCACACAGATTATCATCATATAATATGTTATAGTATTAAATCAATAATTGAGACGACAAGTTATAAATGATTAATAATTGTTGAAAGATTAAATGTGTTGATGAAAAAAAAATGATTTGTGGTAAGTTTGATTATTTTATGGGGGCTCATATGTCATCATCTAAGAGTCTCTTACGTCAATAGTAATTACCCTTGTGAATAGTATTTACCTTCGCCAATATAGTAATTACCTTCGCCAATAAGAATTACCCTTGTGAATAGTATTTACCTTCAATAATAGTATTTACCTTCGTTAATAGTAATTACCTTTACCAGACGTCGAACCACTTGTCGTTTCACATTACAAAGGCCGAACCACTTGTCGCTTCACATTACAAAAGGCCAAACCACTTTTCTTTTCACATCATTAGTCGAAGCCACTTGCCTTTTCACACTAAGGTGCTAAGCTAGAAATCTTCTATAATAGAGGCCTAGGGCTTCATTATTTTCACTTAATTCATTCAAGCTATAGAGAGAAAAGTATAGAGAGAATAAGAGAGAAAGAAGAAGAGTATTTTGTTACTACACCGCCAACAAGATTCAATCTCCTACCAAATGTAAGGGGTGTTATTCTTTCTTATTCATGAAGAGAACTGTTGTTATTCCATTGCTTATTATTCTCATTGGAATAACCTCGTATACGTGGTTTACCCTATACTTGGCGACATTCTTCTATTATTCTCATTGGAACATCCTTGCTCATGTGTTTTACACCCACTGGTTCCGCCTTTTGTTATTCTGCTGGAACATCCTGTCAGGTAGTGTTTTACACCTGACCGGGTTCCGCTCTTTATCATTCTCGTTGGAATATCCTATCTCGTGTGTTTTACACCTGACCGGGTTCCATCTTTATTATTCTGTTGGAACATCCCAGCTTGGTGTGAATTTCACCGACCGGTTCCGTTATTTATTATTCGTTGAATAACCTGTACTAAATGCGGTCTATCGCATTTACGGTGATTTCTTTTGTTATTCCATTCTTTATTATACCCAAATTGGTTAAAACTTTGACTTATACTCCATGAAATTAGTGGAATATCCTTGATATTTCGCGTTTCATCCAAAGATCTTTTTAAATATTCTTCGATCATTCTTGAATTTTACTCTACAAAACAAAGATTATGTTGATAATTTGGACGTTAATAATTCCCGGATAAAATAATTCTTGAACTTGTTTTATTGAATTCTTATATCATTGTCATCATCCTCATGTTTATATTTTTAAAGTCATCTCGTGGCTCCGTAGTGTATATGATGGACTTGGTATGATTATGGCCGGAGATTATTCTATGTAATCATGACCGTAATGTTACAAATGATGTGGTAAAATTCTCAAATAGCCGTAGTGCATTGATGGACAGTTATTGGCATGATCATGACCATTAATGAATACACAAATATTCTCGGCCCGTAGTGCTCGCTTGAGATCCGCTTTGATATATTGTCGTGTTCGTGGCTTAGCTCACCCTACACAACTTCATTACTCATGCTCCTGCATGGATTATCTCCTCCGGGCGTGTTTGAGGGGCATGATTACTTACCACCCACTCGCCGTGATGTGTCATTTAAATTGACTTATGTCGATTGCCTGTAGATTTTCATCCGTATGAGGGGGCAAATGAGTCGGTCCGCTTCACATCACACCGCTTGTCACGGAGGATGATCCAGTCAGTATGCTCACCGGGATCAGCGAGATTTTCATGAAGCTTTTCTTTTCCATCCAGTTGTTCTCGCAGAGTATTCCGCATGGATGGAGACAGACATCGCATTGGCTATGCAGTATCCACAAAGGTGAGACCGATTCTCGACGATGAGGAGCCTATAGAGGAGGCCGCTATTCCCACCGATGACTTGACCGCCGGGTCGCCAAAGATTTGTGATAGATTCTCCCACCCCGAAAAGCACCATTACTCAAAAGATTCTAAGACAACATTTGGAGCAGAGCTTACATCCGATGACCCATGACAGAGATCGTGCTAGGGCCACGATGTCGATGTACTCTTGATGAGAGAGATACCGCCTCATTGTTAGAGGGATGAGGCTAGATCACCAGTGATGCATTGATAGTCGAGCGGATGCCGCCTTTATCTCGCTAGTGGATGTGGCCATTGCAGCATAAAGACTTCAAAGGAGATCCTGTGATGACTGGCCACCGGCCGATATGAGTGCTTACATCGATGAGCATTATGCCACCATGCAGCTAGCCTCCGATCCGCTAGCTCGTAGATACCTCAAGCAGAGCTCAGCTGCTTCCTCCGCCTTCGTAGAGGGATGCTATGTTAGATCCGATAGTTCGCATGTATACAATCAGAGATAGCTTTGTATTTTCCCCGCATGCATCTAGCTTAGCCATTTTGTCATGTACAAATACATATGTATATATCAAACAAGATATGTATGGCAGGAAATATATTTTGATTCACTTCCCTTTAGTTACGCCTCGATACTTGCTTGATGCTTTGCCTATTTTCTCCAAGGCCTTTGATCTTGATGCATTCTCAACTTATCCTCGATAGATGGACATCGAGACGCCGCAAGGTCTCTCGTAATCTGATCATTGATTATCGAAAATCCTACCATCTTTGTGTCTCTGGGACCGGTATCTCAGATGGAAAATGGAGAGGAGGGTAGTTTTTCCTCTCTCGAGATCGACCGCACTACGATGGTCGCCAAGATTTCTATTTGTGAGAAGCCTAGTTAATTCCATCTCTTATGGGTTGGTATTGCTTTTTGAGAGGCACGATCGCAGCCTTAGATGGTCACCGAATCTTCTATTTGTGAGAAGAGGTTGATAATTCCATCCCTTTGATCCAAACCGATGAAGTGGGGCAATTTGAAGGTCGATCCCAAACCGCAGACAAGTATGTTTGTTCGGTAGGGGTTAGATCGCACCATGAATGGTCGCCACGCATTCTATCAAGAGGAGATCAAGTCTCATGTAGTTCAACCTCGTGTAAGAGGTTCAACGCCAATGCGAAGGCGTATGGGTGTAGAAGTATTTTTGTTTTTTTTTGTTTTTGTGAAGAAAGGGCAAAAATGTTTTTGTTATTTTTCTTTATTATGACCGCCATATAAATATGGTCGCCACGCACTTCGTGTGTATCGTGGAGATCAGTCGACGAAGTTCGCCTCGTGACTAATCGCAAATTAAGAGAAGCGTGAATCCCATGCGCAAAGCTATATCATGGGGAGAAGAAAGTTTAATCCCATGTAGGGATAAACCGCAAGTGTGGAGAAAGTTTAATCCTATCTTTGAGGATAAACCGCATAAACCGCAGGGTGAAAAGTTTAATCTCATCTTCGTGAGAAGTAAGGTGAAAAGTTTAATCTCGCCTTCGTGGAGAAGTGTGTGAAAAGTTTAATCTCGCCTTCGTGAGAAGTTTAAGATCAGTGAAAAGTTTGAAATGGAAAAAAAACCAGTCAGCCGGGTTTGAAGTGTATGTTTCCTCGAGGGGTAAGTAAGAGTTTGTAAAAAGGAGAGAGGGTTCAAAACCTAATGACCGGTGATTGATGATCAAAACCAGATGTTTGTTTTGATGGTTACTTCGCATATAGTACCGCTTCACACTGTCCGAAGTTGATAAGTCAGGAAATTCATCGCCATCCATTTCCTCGCAACCCGAGAGCACCTCCCGCAAATACTTCTTTTGACAATAAATGGGCCTTCCCAGCTAGGGGAGCTTAATTTTCCTTAGATCGATCTTCGTTGTCAATGATCTTCTTCAAAACCAAGTCATGTTGTTTGAATTGCCATAGTCGGACTTTTTCGTTGTAGGATCGCGCGATCCTCCTTCACGATATAATCGACTACGGAAGATAGTCGCGGTTCGCCTTTCATCTATCGTAGACAATTGGTGATACCGCCTTGTACCCATCGTCTTCATCCAACCGAGCATCCATCAATACTCGAGGGATTCCATTTCCACTTCTACGGGGAGCACCGCCCCATCCCATAGACTAACGAGTAGGGGTTGCCCTAAGGAAGCACGATTGAAGTTCTCAGAGGCTAATAAAGTTAGGGGCAAGAGGTCGCCATCCTTTCGTGATCGCGCGACATTTTCTCGCATGATCTTCTTGATGTTTTTATTAGCCGCTTCAACAACACCATTCATCTTCTGGACTGGTAGATGATAGAGTCGAGATGTTTGATGTGAATTTTCTCGCATAATTCCTCCATCATGTTGTTGTTGAGGTTTTTAGCATCGTCTCACACAACGACCTCCTCGTTGTCCATATCGACAAACAACATTGTTTCGATGAAAGCAATGATGACTTCTTTAGTAACCCCGGGGAAGGAAGTCGCTTCAACCCATTTGGTGAAGTAGTCGATCACGGTGAATATGAATCGATGTCCATTATCGCTTTGGGCTCGATGGGCCCGATCACGCCCATTCCCCACATCGAAAAGGGCCATGGCGAACTCATATCAGGAGTTCCTCGAGGGGCGGATAAAGATTCCCATGGATCTCGACATCGATAGCACCTCTCGACGCGATGATCATCACAAATACTTTCGAGTGTAAGCCAATAATGTCCCGCTCGAGAATTTTCGACAAGTAGGGGTCCGCCACGTGAGGGCCAGATACTCCACCACGGATCTCATCCACGAGTCAGCGAGCTGGGTCTTTGTCCGCATATCCGAGGAGACCTAATCTCGCATCTCTTTTTGTAGAGTGCATCTCCGCCGTAGAATTTCATAAAGAAGTCGATGAATCCGCTTTTCTCGCTTAGGGCTCACCTCACGGGTGTAGATCCATCTCGTAGATACTCCTCGATATGTCGATACCAAGGGTCAGGATGGGAGGCAACTCATCCGATACTTCTCCAATGTAATTCCCATAGATCGGGCTTTTTGCAGATAAGCAATCGTGATGTTTGCATGTTTTCCTTGTCGTATGTAAACCAAGGAGGCCAACGCTGCTAATGATCTCGCAAAGTCATTCCTATTACGAGGAATGTGTAGAAAGGAGATTTCTTCAACTCCAAAGCCATCTCAGAGAACTTGCCGATGGTAAGGCAAGAAATGTAATTCTTTGTTCGATAGATTCTCGTGGATTGCTTGATTACCAATTCGAATCCCCAAAGATAGCTTAACCACCGATACCCATTGAATCTGCAAGTTTGAGTCCCATGATACAACCTTTTCATACTCACCGTGTTGTTGTTGTGTTGATAAACTATAATTTGACTACGACGGATACCGCTTCCCCCATGTGATATTAAACCGCTTCCACTTCCAGCCTTCCTTCGAAAGTTAATAAACCCATCAAAATACATTTTCCACGAAACGACATGTATCGCATCGATGTGGTAGCCGAATTGTCATTACCCTTCATCGAAAAGTATGTTTCTAAGGGTTTGTAATCCGCAGTGCAAAGCACCAATTGATCCGCAATTCCTCGACCTTCGATCGACTTTTTGAGTCACGTAGACGATGTCAAATTGTCAGAGGATCAATCGCCATCCGGATAATGACAATTCAGTATGGGTTTGTCAACACATACTTAAGAGGATCCACGCGGATATGAGATGGGTCAGTGTGACCATGGAGATAATGTCAGTAATCTCATGGAAGCCCATGCTAAAGCACAACAAGTCTTCTCGATCGAGTGTACTTGTGTTCACCGATGTCAATCTTTTTCGAGGTAATAGATAGCTCGCTTCGCCTCTATTGCCTTTTTTCGCCCTCAAAGATACATCCCATAGCATTGTCGATTATGGATGGATAGTACATGAATGGGGAACATCATCCCCGGAGGTACCAAAATAGAGCGCTTAATCGCTTGCTCCTTTAATTGTGAGGAAGGCTTTTTGACACTCATCATTCCATTTCATGGAGGAGTTCTTCCTTAACAATTTGAAGATCGCTCACAAAGTTGTCGTGAGTTGAGAAATGAATCGCTAATGAAGTTGATCCTTCCCAAAAATCCCCGTATTTCTTCTCTCGTCTCGAGGAATGGGCATTTCTCGATGGCCTGGATTTTGGTAGATCCAGCCAATCCTTTTGTGGTCGATCAGAAGCCTAAGAACTTTGCTCGACTTAACACCAAAGGCGACTCATGGATTCAACTTCAAGTCAGACTTTACGCAACCTGTGAATAACTTTTTGAGATGGTCTAAATGGTCATCCTCCTTCCGGATTTGACAATGATGTCATCCACATAGATCTCTATCTCTTTGTGCATTAAATCGTGGAAAAGAGCCATCATAGCTCACGGTAGGTCATTTCTAAGGCTGATGAGGCCGAATGACAACCGCTCAGTAGTAAAAGGTTCCCAAGGCGTGATGAAAGCGCTTTTCTCACGATCTTCCTCAAATACCATAATTTGATGGTACCCCGCAGCAATCAACAAAGGAGTACATGCCATATCGAGCAAGTATTGTCAATGAGAATGTGGATAAAGGGCACGAAAGCTATCTTTAAGGCAAGCTTTGTTCAAATCCCGATAATCCACGCAAACTCGCACCTTTCCCCTAGTTTAGGCACGGAACAATGTTGATATCCACTCCTTGATATGTAGACACCATGATGATGCCAAATTGAAATTGTTTCACAATTTCTTCTTTAACTTTTAAACTCCACTCGTGTTTCAATCGCTCGAGCTTTTGCTTAACCGGCTTGAATCCTTCTTTAATGGGAAGGCGATGAAGAACAATGTCAAGGGACAATCCCACCATGTCTTCATGAGACCATGCAAACACATCCTGAATTGGGCTAACAAAGGCAACCATGTCATTCCGCTGATTTGTGGTAAGGTCCGAACCAACTGGATTAGCTTAGGGTCAGTCTAAGGTTCCAAGATCGAAAGGAGTGGTTTGATCAAGATTGGGTTTGGGTTTGTCACGACCCATTCCTTAATCTCTCGAGGTGTCTCAATGTCCTCTCGATGTCCATCAAGTCTCGAGTCCAACTTTGCATCAAAGTTACAACCTTTGGGAGAGAAGGCACCTCATCGCAAAAGTACAGTACATCTAAATTTAGAGTCCTCAAACAAAAATATGCTTTCACTTAATATATGCAACTGCTCGATCATACAAAAGTGTTAGTATGTACGTGATAAAATAACCGCTAGTAGCTAGAAAGGAAAGCAAGCAATTAAAGTTATCTACAGGGCGTAGGGATTTTTTCGCCCATTTTACCCTCGCCGACCAATGTATGGAGTGCCGCCCAATTGTCGAGGGAAAAGTCCTGATGGATCGCAGTGATGTAGGATCTGCCAATGTCCTCCTTTTTTCCGAATGATAACCATGACATCCGGGCAATCATCGTCCGGGTGTATCTGCTGGTGTGTTCATCATGAACAATGACGCTAATGCCTCGCCATCATCAAGGCAAGGTCATGTTTACGCTTCGCCTTTTCTTCCGCTTCGGATCGTGAATCAACACCTCTTTAGCTTTGATTGGCACCGGTTTTGGAAACAAAGATAGCCACAACATGGGCCGGCACCTTTACCGAGACCGATCAACTCATGCGGTAAAGGTATAGAAAATCGCCGCGGCGGCGGAAGTTCGAGGAACCCGCTTATGCTTATGAGGATTCCTGTGAGTGGAACTAGCGTAATAGCCTAGCCCTACCGTCCCAATTTGATTGACATTTGATAGGGTGCTTAATACCCCATTAATCCTTACCAAGCCCTTGTCCAAAGTTGATAACCCAATAACATCATTTCTTGAGTGGTCGATATAACCTCATCAAAAATCTGGGTACGGAAGTGGCGCCCAATAAAATGGTATCATGTGTTTACTCACTTCCGAGTATGGAAACCGGCCGCCAACTTCCTCAATCAAAGTCGATAATTGGTAGAGTTCCCGATCTAGGACATTCCTACCAAATTGACAAAGTGACTAGACCGTTGTTGATGATGTATTTGAGTTGTTGATGTAAGGTGGAGGAATAGCCCACCATGTGTATCCATGGTCTCCCAATAAAGCAGTCAGATCCCTAATCTATCTTGAGGACGTGGAAGGATACGTTGAATGTATTAGGACCAATCTCAATTGGCAATTCAATCTTTCCAACGGAATTTTGCCGAGATCCATCAAAAGCTCCTGATGATCGTATGGCTACTTTGGATTCGATTAGATTGATATTCATCTTCACCAAGGTGGCATAAGGACAAATATTTAGAGATGAACCTCCATCTATCAATACTCCAAATAGCATGTACCTCTAAGACAACACCGCGATGTGCAAAGGGTTTGCAATGACCGGCCCCTTCTGGAGGTATGTCATCATCAAGGAAGGATATCACATTGTTGTTGAAAATGTGATCAACCAAATGTTGAAATTTTTCCACATTCACCGATTTTCGCAGTGTAGGCTTCTTCCAAAACCTTTAGCAAGACCTTCCGATGCTCCTCGAAGAGAAAACCAGTCCGTAATGAAAATCTAGTGTGAGCTTCTCGCAAGCTTAAAACCACTTTGGCTTCATTATGGCCCATAGTACGAGGAATTTTTCAATCTTCTCCATGGGCAACTTCCCTTTACTTCGCAAGTAGGCTTGATAACCCGCCGAGGAAGGTATAAATGATTTTCTTTCAACACCGTAGCGTAGTATGAGACGTGGATCCTTCAGCTTCTCTATAATTCCATGGAACTTTGTGTAAGTCGACAACAGATGTCAGAGTCTGCAAGGTAAAGGAATTGGCTCAGTGCGCCACTTTCAAAGGATTGTCACCTTTGAGATGAATTGGAGTATGGGAAATACTTTGACAGCCTCATCATCCACTTCGATATAACTGCCATCGATCCTTCCATCGGGTAGGTATGCATTCCCACCCTTAAGTCAGACAAAGTAATCATCCGCTATTTGCAGGACACCGCTATCAATAAGATTCTCGAATGAGATGGCGAGTGCCCAAAGATTCTTCCGCAGGTCGCGACCGCGAGAATGTGAATGATATCGACACATTTCATCGATTGAACCGCCTCGAGCGGGGATTGATTGAGGTAGAAGGAATGTGATTCTTCCTTCGCTGATCAACATTTGAAGTATCTCCTCCATAGATTGGCCCAAATAGGTGAATTCCTTTATCGGCGAAAATCCCGACGGGCTTTAGCACTTGCTCGCTTTCAAACCTTATCCTCCATAGCTTCGCTTTCAAGGTGTTGATGAAGCATTCATAACAAATGGAAGGAGATAGGTGTGCTCTTCGCCGATTAATCGGCGTGACTTGATGATGATGGTGGGTCACCGCTCGCCAATCGCTCAATTTGTTTGCAAAGAGCTTTCATTTTTCGCTCCATGGTAAACCGAAACTTTGCATAATCCCATTTGTCAACACCGCTCTTTGATGGGTCGGGATGATTCACCAAGAGAATTGGAACCATGTCCAGTGCTCCAACCGATCATGTTGACCTCTTCTTCTTTCAGGTTGAGGAAGAGGGTTGTCTTGAACGTGAGTTTGATCGGGTTTAGTGACCATGATCTCACCATTGTCTATTAGATCTTGAATCTTATGCTTCAAGGCCCAACAATCTTGAGTATCATGTCCGGTGCCCCTAAGATGGTAAGCACACTTCCGAGTAGCATTAAAACCCTTCCCATTAGGGTCAACTAGTGGAAGAAGATGTGTAATTTTCTTCCGAGCAAATGTAAGAGCAAGAATATTCTCGAGCAAGTCCCCTAAGGGTGTGAACGCTCGAGGTCGCTTTTTCTTCCACTTTTAGGTAATGGAGGGTTTGAAGATTGTGCCGAAAAAAGGAGTAGTTTCTCCTCCGATAGGCATGCTTGATCGCCTTTTTGTCCTTGTAGTATCAAGGAAACATCCTCCTCTTTCTTTTTATGGACCCTCCGGGGTTGTTTCCATAAGATCCGGATCGATGTGCTCAAAGAATGCCTTTAAGAGCGGCTAGGTCTTGAATCTTACCGACTTCAATCCCATTTCAACCATCTCGCCATGTTTGATCATTTCGTAAAATGGTTTGCCAATACCAAATAGAACTCTTTCATAGAAAGGGGCTTCAGATATCTACGAAAGTCACGACCATTTCGATTCTCACATGGAAGGAATAACTTGAGCAAAGAAGGCGCTCCCACCTTTGAGCATACTCTCCGAATGACTCATTAGATCGCTTTCGACTTTGGTAATTTGGTACCGGCCAGAGCCATCCGAGATTGAAAACTCAGATTGAGTGAGGAAGGCGTGGGCCAACTCTTCCCAACTATGGATCTTAGAGTTGTCTAACTGTATACCATGAACGGGCTTCCAAATGACTTTTCTCAAACAAATGATTCTCGAGCTTTTCATTCTCAAAGATAAGATCCGAAGTTCTCCAATGAACACTTTTAAATGTGTATAAGGATCCCCTAATCCATCATATATTTCAAAATCGTGGGCTTTAAATTTCTCCTGATAATGAACACCGTGGAATATGCAAAGGTCTCAGATATGAAACACTCGCCACGAGTTCCAACCCTTTGAGAACACGTAATGGTTTCCTCCATTTGAAGGACTTTCTTCCCGATGTCACCGCTTGTCTGGATCTCCTCGAGATGGGTGCCTTCAGTGGTCTTTGTTGGTTGTATCCAACCGATGTTCTCGAATTGTTTTTCCCGCACTTTGAACTCCTCGTAAAGGGTTCTCAGATGTGTAGGTATCTTCGCACTCTCGAGTAGATCGGTGTAATTCTTTCAAGAGAAATAGCCAAGTCTGTGATTTGTTTACTCAATCCGGCCAAATTCTTCTCGGAAACAGAGATTAGATCGTTTGAAAGAAGACATGATTGGGTCAGAAGCTTGTGGCCTTTTTTGGATTTTGAGCGGGTAATGTGCCCAATTGCTTCCCTACAAAAGACTTACGTAGTTTAGTCTTAGGGTAATGTAAATGTTATCATAACATGTCCGCTTTAGGAATTTGTCCCGCAAAACCGGCTTTTGTTAATTGATAACATGTCATGCATGATATTCTTCATATTTTCCATTACATATATGGATGAACATGGAATAAAATTACAAGTAAATGCTTTTACAAGTAATTGAAAATGGAAAGAATGAAGAGACTTTCCTCCGCTTTGGTTTATCGTAGGTCGACCTATCTTAGGGTTACTCTCGCGCTTTTCTGGCATGAAGGTTCCTGTGATCATCGCAATCTACTCGACGGAAGTTAATCCGGCCTTTCAACCGGAGCGAATCTGAGTGGTGCCTTTCCCGAGCCCCGGGAATTATTCTTCCCACGGGTCCAAAGAATCAAACACCGATGATAGCCTCCTCGTGTGAGGGACCACACAACATACATTCACATACAACGTGTCTCACCGCTTATGCAAATGATGATGATACGCAAAGCACTAATATCATATCATAGATAGATATTTAGCAAAGGCAATAATTAAGATGCATTCGCATACATTCATCGAAATGTAAATGCAACAATCACACACAAGCATATAACAATTTTGAAAAGCTTGTAATAGCGGCTTAAGCCCTCTTCATCGAGTCCCCAAAGAGAGTCGCCACCGTCGACGCTTGGATTTTTGAGTGTCCTTTTCACACTTGTTCTTTGGTGTTCTCATGTTAATGTGAGATTTGTTTGAAAAAACAAGTGAAAAAGGTCCGATATGTATAATGTCGACGATTTATCGACTTTAAGAGTCGCCATTGGTGTATTTAATCGGTCGCACTAACGCAACCAAAAAGGTTAGCACATCGACCCAAAGATTTGACATCGCTAAATGGGTCTCAGAAACCGAGATTCATTAAGGGTTCGGGCTTGATTATGCGAGGGAAGGTGTTAGGCACCCCCAACATCCGTGTTACCACTATGACCGCCACTCTTCAAAGAAATTGTTATATGAATGTGTGTGTGTGTGTGTGTGTGATCAATGTGCAATTTATTTGAAAGTAAAGTGCGAGGCCTCGTTCGCACCTATATACACAAGGTTTGAATTTTATAGAAAATTCAGCTTTTAACCAAGATATAGCAATGAAGTTTTATAAAAGAGGTTTTTTCAAACCCGTGCTCTCAATAGAATTGAGACCTTTTCATACTTCCATTTTATTAAATGTTCTATTGTTTGCTTTTATTTTCGAGATGCGAAGCATCCTCGAGAAAATAATATACAAAGAAGGTTTAACTCCTTATGGGCATGACACCCATCCAAGGAAACTCGATTACATAGAAAATAATGTACAAGTCGCCATACCTAAAAAAATGTCCATCATGGAAACCGAATCTAGATTCAAGAGAGATCAACCTCGTGATCACATGATTCCTAGGCTCACATGATACCGCAATTTGTATGGAAAGCAAGAAGCGCTATATATATATATATATATATATATATATATATATATATATATATATATATCATTTTATATATTTACATTTAGATCCCCATGGAGTTGCTTCACCCATGGGGATCCAAATATATATATATATATATATATATATATATATATATATATATATATATATATATATATGAATATGATCAACCGCCACGTAAGTAAACTCCAAAGTGACGAAATGTAAATAAAGTCAGAAAAGCGATCAACTCGCCACGTAAGTAAACTCCAAAGTGACAAAATGTAAATAAAGTCAGAAAAGGCCACGTAAGTAAACTCTGTGCCCGAAATGTAAATATAAATATATATATATATATATATATATATATATATATATATATATATATATATATATATATATATAAAGTAATGAACGCACTGGATGTAAATCCTGCTCATCGATATGTCCGATAAATAATTATATATATATATATATATAAAGCGAGTAAACGCACCTGATGTAAAATCCAGTGCTCATCGATATGTCTCGATAAAGAATTATATATATATATATATATATAAAAAGCAATTAAACGCCCGGATGTAAAATCCAGTGCTCATCGATGTATATATATATATATATATATATATATATATATATATATATATATATATAAAAAGAGATAAACGCCTGCATCAAGTTCAGGCTCAATCGAGGCATAACTCGATAATGTTAGTCCATATATATGAAATATATACATATATTAGTATATATATATAGACATAAATGAAAACCACTTGAATCAAGTCCGCAAACACACTCACACGACTATCAACGTAGTACAACAAAGGTGTGATATATGAGAAAGAGGCTTTATAGAATGTAAGAAGGCTTATAGTGGACTGCCAAAGTAGACTTCTTAGACTTTAAATGGATAAACACTCAGCTCCCGCCGAATAAAAAGTAACTATATGTGAGCTAACTAGTGTTTAAAGAAGAGGAAACACTCAAAAGATGTGTATGCAGAGCAAAATGGATAGGGCTTCCTCGCCTTTTTCCTTCTCTCTCTCTCTCTCTCTTCAAATGGCTAGCCCAAGCCTTATATATATAGACGGATGGCCGCAGGTACACCTTCGAAGCCACAGTTGTACCTACGGCTGGTCGTGGTGGATCCGAGCCTCGCGAGTCCCATCATCTCGTAGTACGTGTAGCCGTACACTGTAATGTCCGCTCGAACTTGCAGAACTTCAATCTGAGCATCCGAACGGAGTATATCTGTACTTCTTCAGATCGCTTGTATCAAGAGTTACGTAATGACATGGATTAGAGGTTGTACGAAGTCAGGAAGAGGGGTCTATGCCCATGGTCTTCAAGCTTCAAATTCTATCCAAAGTACTGCCACACGTAATAGTCACTCGGGATTGTCAATCTTCGGCTCTTGTGGGACATTGTTGTATGTATGTATGTATGTATGTATGTATGTATGAAGTGTTGAGACGACGTGCCATTTGTCAAAGGATCAAGATGATGTGTGACTCCTTGCCGGGGTTATCACTGGTTTGAGTTGAAAGTAGACGGTGCTTAGGGTTACAGCTGAGATTGGACCACTTGTTGGTATGCTGTGATATCATCTTGTTGAGATAGTAAGATGACGTGTTGACTCCTCACCGGGGTTATTTCCGGTTTAAGCGGAAAGTAGACATTGCTCAGGGTTACAACTGAGATTGGACTGCTTGTTTGTATGCCTCACTGTCATCTAAATTGAAGCTGATTGCATGTGTTTGCAACAAGCATTTCCAGGGTTATCTCAGGAACTGAAATGGCATTCCTTGGGGTTATCACCAAGGATGGGGTTGCTACTCCCAGTGTTGTCTCTGGGACTGGAACTGAACGTCGCGGTGTTATCGCCGAGATAGGACTGTCCTCTCCGGTGTTGTTGCCGGTCTTTTAATCTGCATATCTCTGGGTTATCTCCGAGATTGGAAATGACACTCTCGGTGTGTGTTCTGGATTTAAGATGATGCTCTCGGTTTGTGTTCCGGGTTGGAGCTGAACTTTCGGTAGTATCCGGCATGGATGTAAGTTGTCTTTCAGGGTTATCTCCAAAAGACAAATCTACCCTCCTACATTGTTAGGAATAGGAGTGCAGAAAATTTCGAGTGTCTACAATCATCCTTATGCTTATATTGTTATGAAAGTCATCTTTGACCCGTAGTGCATAGATGGACTTGGTATAATTATGACAAGGGATTATTCGGTATAATCATGATCGTAATGTTATAAATGATGTGATAAAAATCCTCATTGGCCCGTAGTGCATTGATGGACAGTTTTTGGTATGATCATAACCATGGGTTCTCTTCGACCAAGGGTGCAAAGATGAATTGTTTTATTGCATGATCATGACTGTTGATGAAAACACAATTATCCTTAACTCGTAGTGTATGGATAATTAGTGGTCGTGATATTAATGAATATCCTTGGCCTGTAGTGTAGGGATGATTCGATGATGTGGTTTATTTATTAAGCTGAGTCTCAGCGATAAAATTGATGATAAACTTTTTAAATCATAGAAGATAGTAGATATCATGCTCTACTTGACTCTTCTAATGGATTCCTTATTCTGCTGCAGTTGTTGATCTAGAACTTATTGTCTATTATATTCTATCAGTTGTTATACGGTTGAAGGCTGAGGATAATTTATTCTGCATTATCTTAGTCATAATATTTCTTAGTGGGCTAGTTGAGCTCACCCTTTCTTTCACTGTTCTCTTCAAAAAATGAGAATATAGCTGGGACTAGTCGGGAATTGGATTGACAGTCCAGATGGTTGCATTAGTAGTCCTTATTATTCTGTGAAATAGTGTGATAATAATTGTAATAAGATTGAATTTATTTGTGGATATTATCTAGATGACAATATTCGTATTAAAATTCTCAGATTATGTTTTGTCGTATTTTACACGACAGTTGTATAATTAAGTTGCATTTAACTTTTGTACCATGTATTTGGCGACTCAAGAATGGTGATGTATACCTATTTTTCGGGCGTCACAGTTGGTATCAAAGCTTAGGGATATGATCCCTGGCTGAGATGTGAGACTATAACTAGGAGGGGAGAGACGGGTAATTCCTTCGCTAGTATGACCTACTTAAGTTTATTTGTTATTTAATTGGTTAGTCAGAGTATAGGGATAATATGTGGCATGTCAATTAACCCCTATTTTGTGACAGTAAAATGGCATCTAAAAATGTTGAGATAAGCAATGGAGAACATGAGACCGTTGAGTCACCGATGATCAATAACCAGGATAATGTGCATCAAGAAGACAATAATCCTCCTATAAACAACAACACCGACCAAATGACGAACGATGGTATATTTAGGAGTTTTCTAGAATTCATGCAAAACCAAACGAGAGAGACTCCTATTCAAAATGCAGGTGAAAATAATGGCAACCCACGGTTGGTCACCGCTAAGCAGTTCAAGGAGTTGGGACCACCGAAGTTTTTGGGAAAGCCAGAACCACTTAAGGCATAGACATGGATAAAGTAGATCACCAAGATATTTGATGTCTTGGAATGCTCAGAGGAGAAAAAGGTTCCATTCGCCACCTTTATGTTGCGTGAAGAATCAGATCATTGGTGGGAATCTGTAAAACGTACCCAGCCTGACGCACTCAAGATATCTTGGGAGAAGTTCCAAGAATTATTCAACGACAAGTACTTTCCCAAAAGTATTCGTCATATGAAGGAGGTGGAATTGATCAAGCTGGAGAAATATAATATGTCAGTGTCGCAGTACGAGGCTAAGTTTTTCAAGTTATCCTGGTTTGCATCCCATTTGGTCGATAATGAGGAGCGAATGATGTGAATGTTTTTAAGAGGTTTGAAACCCGAAATACGTCAATACCTCATTTCTCACAAACTTTGTTTATATTCAGATGTTGTGAATAGGGCTCAGTTAGTGGAGTGGGATAATGAGTTAGCTCAATCGTAAGGTAACGACCAACAACACGATAATAATCATACCGGTGGAAACGGCCATCGAACAACGATAACCATCGTGGGGGAAATTATCATGCCAAGAATGGTAACCACTTCGGTGGTAATCATGGCCAAGATAATAGAAGTGGAAATTTCAGGAAGTGAAGGTTCAATAATGATGGAAAGACAGCAGCACCAACACCCATTTCAAAGGAAGAAGAACGACCATCGATCGTATGTTTCAAATGCGGACAGGAGGGACACATCCGTCCAAACTGTATACAGCAACCCAAAGTGTGTTTCAATTACAGAAGAGAAGGTCACCTAGTTCGATTTTGTCGTGTAGTGAAGTCAAGTCCAGCTGGGATAATGATGCCAAAGGATGTCCAGACAAGTCAAAGCCGGTAGTTTAAGTAAGAGCGTTTGTTGTGGAACCCGAACGAAATTATCACGGGTAAGTTAATTATAAACTCTTGCAAATTCTATACCTTATTCGATACCGATTCTACCCACTCTTTTATTTCTCCTACTTGTGCTCAACCTTTAAATTTGACTCCGGAGAAATTAGACTTTGACTTATCGGTTGAAACTCCGTTGAGAGAAACCTTCATTACATCCACTGTTTATAAGTCTTGTCTGGTTCAAATCGGTACCCTCACATTACCTGTTGATCTTATTTCCATAAAAATACTTGCGTTTGACGTAATTCTAGGGATTGATTGGTTAACTACTCATCATGCAAAAATTTATTATTTTTGTAAGGTTGTTAGCTTTCATATTCCTAACCAACCTATTATGCAAATTCAAGCAACCAAACCATTAAAATCAATCACTGTCATATCAAGCCATAAAGCTATTCGTTTATTGAAAATGGATGTCAAGCTTTCTTAGCCCATGTCACAGATTTAAACAAAAATACGTCAAATTTGAATGATATTTCTATTGTTAATAAATTTCCTAAAGTATTCCCTGAAGAACTTTTTGGCCTATCCCCAGAGTGTGAAATCGAATTTTGTATTGACCCTAGTACAAAACCCATTTCTAAAACCCTCAAATATTTCTTCACCCAAAACGAACATAACATGCGCTAAAGACGTTGGCTCGAGCTGTTGAAGATTACGATTATACCATTCAATACCATCATGGGAAAAGCGAACGTGGTAGCTGACGCGTTGAGTAGAAGATCGTATGAGTTTACGCGTGCGACGTTGTTAATACAAAAACTCATTTCATATAACTTACGAATGATAGAGGTAGAGTTAAAGACTCTAGGGACCCACATGAAGATAACAAATATACGATTAGAATCGACTTTAATCGATAATGTTAAAGCCGCTCAAGCTACACACCCGGAGCTAATGAATACGAAAAAGAAGGTTCAAGAGGGTGTTATTCTAGAAGCAAGAGTCGATGAAGAGAGAAAATCTCAACCCTCGATTTTATTGGTCTATTTGAAATCCTTGATCGAGTAGGAACTGTGGCCTATAGACTCGCCTTACCGCTAAGTATGTTGCGTGTTCATAACGTTTTTCACATATCAATGTTACGTAAATATGTGGACGACCCAAACCACATTATTGAATTAGAACTAGACGAGATAGAAGACGATTTAATGTATGAGGAGATACGTGCTAAAATCTTGGATAAGAAGGATCATATTCGACGCTCAAAGGTTATACCTCAAGAGTTAGAATCTGACGAGGTATCCTCACCACTTCGGCATGCCAGGTACGTACGTAAATTTTGAGGGCAAAATTTCATAAGGAGGGGAGATTGTAAGACCCCGAATTTTATGAAATGAAAGTATTCAGTTTTCTTATAATTATTATTTTATTTAGAAAATGGTTAAATTGATAAAAGGTTAAAGTTAAGGGTGATATGTGAAAATTTTACAAAGTAAGCAAGTTGTTATAAAATATTTGATTGGTCGGGGAATATTCGTTTTAACAAATGAATATTCATGCGACGCAAGACAATCATCAGTGGACCTACAATGGAATTATTGTCGGAATGAGAAAACGACAAAAATAACTTTTTATAAAAATAACAGCTAAAGTTTTACCGTTAAACTGTTGAAATACCCGGTGGTGAAAGTACAGTAATACGTGTGGTTGCATTGTAGCACACAATATTGATTATTGATTATTGATTATTGATTATTGCTACAGTAATTGTTGCATAGTATCTCACGTTATTTGATTCAATTATTCTCGATATTTTTTATATTATTAAATCAATAATTAAGACGACAAAGTTATTCATATTATTATTTGCAATATTGACGATGTCTAGAAGTTCTGTCGAGGAGAGGTTTAGTCACCTAATTGCGCGCCAATAGGGAGAAATCCTTATTGGAAAGCCTCCTCTTTCCTGGGAACGACCTGGTTGTTAAATATTGCGAATTATAATAATGATGATAAATGTTGTTAAAAATATTGAGGGAATTTTTATGAAGTATTTGATGTAAATTTTTTTTATTATATGGAACCCCATTTACCCATTTTTCAAAATAATCGGTAGAAAGTTATTCAGTATATATATATATAATATGGTAGGATGCACCTGTGATGGTGACATGTTGGTGGGAGGGGAACACGTGGGGCCCACGTGTGGAAGAAAAAATGAAAGGGGTTTGGATTTTGAATTCATGGGTGGTTGATTTGGTTATATATATATATATATATATATATATATATATATATATTTTTGGTGGAGGAATGATTTTATCAGGAAGTCAGGTAGAATCACGGGAGTACATCCTGTGAGTTAACAAATGTTAAATATATATATATATATATATATATATATATATATATATATATATATTATATTTAAAAGTTTTCGTTTTATTAGAATATTTTATTGCATGGTGCAACATAGTAAAATCAAAATTTTTCAGAAAGTTCGGCCGAACGTCGCTCGTGACTTTTCCTTCACTATGCGTCCAAATAGTATCCTTTCCATTCTCCTATAAATAGAATGCTTATTTAGAATTGAAAATCACACCAAAATCATAAAATTTTTCTTCTATAATATTGAGCGTATTTCTTTGGAGTTGTAGGAAGCTTTGAGTATAGAAAACAGTGAAAGTTTTTTTCAATAATATATCCGCTATACCAGTTAGAATAATCTTCTTTTTAAGGTAAGGGTTATTATTTATTTCATATTTTGAAGAGATATTTTTTTTCGTATTCGCATGAATATTATTTTCGTTCAATATTCGTAAGGGGTATTATTTATTTCATATTCGCTATTTATATTATTTTTCGTATTCGTAAGAAATTTATTTTCATTCAATATTCGTAAAGAATATTATTTTCATTTAATATTCGTAAGAAATATTATTTTCGCTTTAATATTAAGTAAGAATATTATTTTCGCTTAATATTCGTAAAGGGGTATTATTTATTTCATATTCAAAGAGATATTATTTTTCGTATCCGTATGAATATTATTTTTGTTCAATATTCGTAATGAATATTATTTTCGTTCAATATTCGTAGGGATATTATCTTCGTTTAATATTCGTAAGGAATATTATTTTCGTTCAACAGTCATAAGGGATATTATTTTTGTTCAATATTCGTAAGAAATAATATTTTCTTCATACTCTATAGTATGTTAGTAATATTATTTCATTTCAGATATCGAATTCTATACTCGTTTCGTTAAAGTTTTGGCTTCTATACTCCATGAAATTAGTAGAATATCCTTGATATTTGCGCTTCATCCAGTATCTTTTCATGAAAATATTATTATGAGCATTCTTGATAAGTTTTAATTTTTTATGCCAGAGTACTATTCACGGGGTACTATTCCTGAATTACTATTCATGGGGTACTATTCACTCGGGTACTATTCACCCGGGGCACTATTCATGACAAAAATTGATTTCTTTTCGGTCCAAATCATTTTTGATATAATATTATTCTTGAATTTTTCTCCACAAAGCAGTATCATGTTGACAATTTGGATATTATTGAATTCTGGATAAATTAAATTGTTAAAGTCTTTTAAATTTATTCTTGATCTTGTTTGATTGAATTATTATATCATTGTTATCATCCTCATGCTTATATTGTTATTAAAGTCATCTTTGGCCCGTAGTGCATAGATGGACTTGATATGATTATGACTAGGGATTATTCGGTATAATCATAACTGTAATGTTACCAATGATGTGATAAAAATCTTCATTGGCCCGTAGTGCATTGATGGACAGTTTTTGGTATGATCATGACCATGGGTTCTCTTCGGCCAAGGGTGCAAAGATGAATTGTTTTATGGCATGATCATGACCATTGATGAAAACACGATTATACTTGGCTCGTAGTGCATGGATAATTAGTGGTCGTGATACTAATGAATATCCTTGGCCCGTAGTGCAGGGATGATTCGATGATGTGATTTATTTATTAAGCTAAGTCTCAGCGATAAAATTGATGATAAACTTTTTAAATTATAGAAGATAGTAGATATCAAGCTCTACTTGACTCTTCTAATGGATTGCTTATTCCGCTGCAGTTGTTGATCTAAAACTTATTGTCTATTATATTCTATCAGTTGTTATATTGTTAAAGGCTAAGGATAATTTATTCTGCATTATCTTAGTCATAATATTTCTTACTGGGCTAGTTGAGCTCACCCTTTCTTTCACTGTTCTCTTCAGGAAATGAGAATATAGCTGGGACTAGTCGGGAATTGGATTGACAGTCAAGATGGTTGCATTAGTAGTCCTCACTATTATGTGAAATAGTGTGATAATAATTATAATAAGATTGAATTTGAGTGTAGATATTGTCTAGATGACAATATTCGCATTAAAACTCTCATATTATATTTTGTCATATTTTACACGACAGTTGTATAATTAAGTTGTATTTAAATTTTGTACCATGTATTTGGCGACTCAAGATGGGTGATGTATACCTATTTTGGGGGCGTCAGAAACATAGTTCCCGTACCTAAGCCTAGAGGGAAGGTACGAGTGTGCGTGGATTACCGGGATTTGAATAAATCCTGTCTCAAAGATAACTTCCCAGTATCTACACACTCATAGACAATACAACTCAGTATGAAATGTACTCTTTTGTTGAATGCTTTGTTGGGTATCATCAGATCATAGTTGCTGAAAAGTACCGGTAGAAGGCAGCCTTCATCACTCCCTGGGGAACATTCTGTTATAGACGCTTGTCATTCGGCCTCATTAATAAAGGTGCTACGTATCAGCGATCCATGATGTCTGTTTCCCATGACTTAATGTACAAAGAAATAGAAGTCTATGTAGATGACATCATCGTCAAATCCTGGAAGGAAGAAGACCATAAAGACCATCTCAAAAAGCTTTTCAACCGGTTGCACAAATATAACTTGAAGCTGAATATGGGAAAGTGTGCCTTCAGTGTCAAGTCAGGCAAGTTGCTGGGATTTCTGGTAAACCACAGAGGCATTGAGATGCCTGTGCCCCAGAAAGAGAAAGAAATACGGGGATTTCTGGGGAGAAACAATTTCATCAACAGATTCATCTCCCAACTCACAGCAATGTGTAAGCCCATCTTTAAGTTATTAAGGAAAAAATCCTCCAAGAAGTTGAATAAAGAGTGTCAAAAAGCCTTCCTTTCCATCAAAGAGAAATTGGTCAATGCTCCTATCTTGGTACCTCCAAGGGACAATGTTCCCATGTTTATGTACCTATTAGTAAATGACAATGATATGAGCTGCATGATGGGACTGAAAGATGATAGATGCAAGGAAAGAGCTATCTATTACCTCAGCAAAAGATACATCAAAAGATTCAGCAGAAGTGAATTGAACTACACCTTGATTGAAAATACTTTATGTGCATTAGCATGGGCCTCCATGAGATTATAACATTATCTCCATGATCACACAACCCATCTCATATCGCGCATGGATCCTCTGAAATATGTCTTCAACAAACCCATGTTGAATTATCTACTGTCCAAATGGCAGCTGATCCTCCAATAATTCGACATCATCTACGTGACCCAAAAGTCTATCAAAGGTCAAGGAATTGTGGATCAATTGGTCGCAGCACCATCAGGGGATTTCAAACCCTTGGGAACATATTTCCCAGATGATGGAGTAATGACAAATCAACAAAGCCATCAGGAGAATACAGTCCGATCATGGAAATTTTATTTTGATGGAGCTATAAACATGGAAGGTGCCAGAGCAGGGGTAGTTCTGGTATCTATTTTGGGAGAACAGTATCTCGTTGCTATCAAATTATAGTTTGTCAACACCAATAACACAACTGAGTACGAAGGCTATATAATGGGGTTGAAACTAGCCCAATCCATAGGTTTTAAACAGTTAACTATCTTTGGGGATTCCGAGCTGGTCATCAAACAAACCACTGGGGCATAACACACTAAAGAGTTGCATTTGCTACCTTACCATCGGTAAGTTACTCAGATAGCTACGGAGTTTGAAGAAATATCCTTCCTCCACATTCCTCATAAAAGGAATGATTTCATGGATGCACTAGCAACCCTAGCGTCCTTGATCAATATATCTGAAAAAGGAGGCATTTCAAATATCAAACTTACAAGCTGGAAGGCACCAACCTATGGAAATTACATCGGAGAAGTAGCGGATGAACTGCCTCCCACTCAACACCTTTAGTACCATTCCATTAAGGAATATCTGCATGATGGATCTACGCAGGCTGAGGCAAGTCAAGCTGAAAGAAAACGAATCCATAGAATGGCTATGAAATTCTTTCTAAGTGAAGATGCACTATACAAAAGGGATACATGAATTGGTCTTCTGAGATGTCTAGACAAAGACCAAACCCAAATACTCATGGATGAAATCCATGGTTGAGTGTGTGGCCCAAATATGAGCGGTCCTTTACTAGCCAAGAAGATATTAAGAACAGGGCATTATTGGATCTCTCTCAAAGCTGATTGTGATGATCACGTCAGAAGATGCTATCAATGCCAAATTCATGGAAATGTCATCCACGCTCCTCCAAGTGAACTCCATAATATGATTTCACCATGGCCCTTTTCAATGAGAGGAATAGACGTGATTGGGCCAGTCGAGCCTAAAGCTAGTAATGGTCATCGATTTATCTTCACCATGATCGACTACTTCACCAAATAGATAGAAGCAACCTATTTTCCCAAAGTTACTAAAGAGGTAATCAATGGTTTCAATAGAAATAATGTCATCTGTTGATATAGACAACCGAAGGTAATTGTATCGTACAATGCCAAAAATCTCAAAAATCAGATGATGGGGGAATTATGCAACAAATTCCACATCAAGCATCTTAACTACATCATTTATCGTTCAAAGATGAATGGTGATGTTGAAGAGGCTTATAAGAAGATCAAGAAGATCATGCAAAAGATGTCTGCCAATCATAAGGGATGGCCTAACTTATTACCTCTGACTTTTCTAGCCTACAAGACGTCAATGCGCACTTCTACTGGGGCTACCCCCTACTCATTGGTCTATTGCATGGAAGCAGTGCTCCCTATAGTGGTAGAAATGGAATCCTTAAGAGTGTTGATAAATTCTCAAATGGAGGAAGACTAATGGTTGTAAGACTGGTACCACCAATTATCTCTGATAGATGAGAGGAGGGCCACAACCATTTTTCATGGTCAATTATATCAACAGAGGATTGCTCGATCCTACAACAAGAAAGTCCGGCTATGACACTTCAAAGAAAATGACCTGGTCTTAAAGAAAGTCCTTGCCAATCAAGATCAATCTAAAGGAAAGTTCACCACGAACTGGGAAGGTCCTTTCATTGTCAAGGAAGTGTTGACCGGTGAAGCCCTCAGATTGCAAGAAATGGATGACGAAGAATTTCCCAAGCTAATAAACTCAGACACCATGAAAAGGTATTATGTTTGAAGTTATAGGTGGACTAACATCCTAGTTCTGGATCATCAATGCATCAATCAAGTAAATTCTGGTTTTCAAACCTTTTTAACCGCATCAGTTCATGTAAAAGCTAGAACTACAAAAGACCTGATCTCCCCCACACGTGGGAGTACGTAGGCAGCCATCTATGGTGCGGTCTGACCCCTACAAAAATCACCAAACCCTTTAAATGATTCAGCAATCATAAAGTATAACACCTTTTAAATGTTCAAAGAAAGAACTACAAAAGACTTGATCTCCCCTCATCAATGGGAGTACGTAGGCAGCCATCTATGGTGCGGTCAAACCAAACAAAAATCCAAAAAACCCTTCACCACATACAACTTTCAAATCCATTCAGGCCAAGCAAGAACTATAAAAGACTTGATCTCCCCTCCTCAATGGGAGTACGTAGGCAGCCAACTGTGGTGCGGTCTAACCCTTTACAAATCATAAAATCTCTTTAACACACCTTTCATGTAACGCCCCCAAAATAGGTCCACACGACCCATTCTGAGTCGCCAAATATCATACAATAAAAATCAAATACAAACATCATTTATACAACTGTTGAACTATCGTGCAGAATATGACCACAGTTAAACTGTGAGTTTTAATACACATGTATGAAACTCTCATGGTGCCTCGACCACAACCTTACAATGGTACTTTACATAAAAGTACAGTCAAAAATTGTTTTAGAAATTAAAATCTTTAGGAAGTGCTCAAGGAAACCTTCATACATGGGAGGCCATGCGTCTAGGTTATGATAGATATCATATGTCCACAGAATTATCCTTGGTTGACCGAATAGTCCCTAAAGAAAAACAAGAAGTTTGCTATCATCTTCTTTCCAATGGTGAGTCTTCTCTTGACATATAATTATCTTCGTTTTCTCTAATTGAGAATTATATTTCAAATAAACTCCAAGATTATATAGGTAGTGCTCGTAGATATACTCAGAAAGTGGATGTGCACAACTCTGTCTTATGATAACACGAGGTTATATGACATTAGACATCTTGTATTGGCAAAACACCCTTCCAAAGTTGGGTTCACCTCACCCTATTCGGTTCACCAAAATTAAATATCAAATGACGTATACAATACGACACACTTATCTAAAGTTCTCAATAAAATTATTTCCATACTATTTAAGGGAAACCTCAACAACTATAGACCACCGTTCTAATCCACTGTTACCCCCGCTCGACCCAGCTACACTCTTAATACCTGATAGAAATTATGAAGCAAAAGGGTGAGCACAAATAACTCAGTAAAGAATATCATGACTAAAGATAATTAAATTATCAATAGCCTTCATCAGTAATAAATCAGAGATTTAGAACATATGGTAAATGGTAAAACTTTTTAACCATAGTTGAAGCGGAACAGGCAATCCATTAGAAGAGTCAAATAGACCATAAGGTCTATTTTAAAAGTCCACCAATAATGTTTTATCCCTATAACATCAATCAAAAATTCCTGTCCACAATCATGTGAATAACTCATAATCATAATTGTGATTCTAAATTCCTCTTCGCACCCAGGACGAAGATAATTTTTATCACCTGTCCTTACCTGAAACATCAAAAATAATGGTTATACCAAATCACAATTCTTGTTCATAATCATACTAATAAATTCATCTTTGCACTATGATCAAAGATATTCATTAACAAATCATCTTTGCACTACAGGCCAAAGACATACAACTATATTTTAGAAGAGTCAAGTAGAGCATGATATCTACTATCTTCTACGAATTTAAAATGTATAATCAATATTTTATCGTTGAGACTCATCTTAATAAATAATTCACGTCATCGAATCATCCCTGCACTACGGCCAAGGATATTCATTATTATTATGACCACGAATTATCTATGCACTACGGGCCAAGGATATTTGTGTTTTCAACAATGGTTATGATTATACCGAATAATCCCTGGTTATAATCATACCAACAACTGTCCATCAATGAACTACATGCCAATGAGGACTTTTACCACATCATTCGTTATATTACGGTTATGATTATACCGAATAATCCCTGGTCATAATCATACCAAGTCCATCTATGCACGTAAGCCAAAGATGACTTTCATCACAATATAAGCATGAGGATGATAACAATGATATAAGCAATAATCAAACGAAATCAAATCAAACAAAATCAAGGATAAATATTAAAGACTTTAAATTTATCCAGAGTTTAAAAATATCCAAATTGTCAACATGATACTACTTCGTAGAGTAAAATTCAAGAATAATATTCATGTACCAAAAATAATTTGGACAGAAAATAAATATATTTTTCAGGTAAATAGTACCCGTGAATAGTACCACAATGAATAGTACTTCTGAATAAGTACCTTGTGAATAGTACCCCGACATGAAAAGTACCCCAAATACCTGAGTGAATAATATTCGGGTGAATAGTAATTTGGGTGAATAGTAACTCGTAAATAAAATACCAAATAAAATGATATTTCATGTCGAGTACAAAAGAAATGATATCTCATACGAGTATAATAGAATACACAAAACTGCAAATGGATTTTCATCCGCCATGCGATAATCCACGTAGACAGATCATTTCCATAATTTAATAAAGAATGAATACGAAAGGTCATTCACCATGCATGCGGTAATCCACATAGACAAGTTATTCTAACAGAATAATAAAGAATGGAATAACAAAAGAATTCACCAGGCATGCGATAGATCGCATGCATAAAAGTTATTCCAACATAATAATAAAGAATGGAACCAGTCATGCGTAATCGCATGCATGTAATATTCCAAATGTAATAATAAAGAAGGGAACCAGTGTCATGCCTAATCCGCATGCATATGATATTTCAATGTAATAATAAAGAATCGGAACCAGTCATGCGTAATCCGTGATGTATATGATATTCAAATTGTAATAATAAAGAGTGGAATAACAACGTAATTTACCGAGAATGCGATAGACCACACGCACAAGTTATTCCAACAGAATAATAAAGAATGAAAGAACAACAGAATTCACCAAGCATGCGATAGATCCATGCAGACGAAGTTATTCCAATGTAATAATAAAGAATGGAATAACAACAGATTCACTGTGTATCACGATAGATCAATACGAGACATGTTATTCCACAGAATAATAAAGAATGGAATAACAGAAGAATTTCACCATGTATACAGTATTTCGCATAGACAGGTTATTCCAACATAATAATAAAGAATGGAATAACAACCCTTACGAGTAGTGAAAGAAAATAACTCTCTTCATGAATACGAAAGAATAATACCCCTTACCTTAGAAGAAACTGGATACTGGAATACTGAGGTAACAGACTTCTCTTGTGAGACTTAGTGAATTGGTGAGAAATGAAGGAAGAATGAGCTTTTATTTATAGGAAAATATAGTTTCCATAATTGCACATTTTGGGGCTCAAAATATTATAGTATAATACCTCCCTCTTTTTCTTCATTTTTAATTTAGTCCTGCAAGTATTATCAAACTTGCACCACCTCCCCTAATAGTAAATAATGTGAATCAATAGTTCAATCATGTGAACCAATAGTTATAATCATGTGAAAATATAAATTACAGTATAGTACCTCCATCTATACCTCCATTTTTAACTTAGTCATGCAAGTATTATCAATCTTGCACCAACTCCCCTAATAGTACATGCATGTGAATCAATAGTACACACATGTGAACACATAGTTATAAGCATATGAATTAATAGTAATTAATTGCTCATTTATCGTGGGACCTGATCTCCCCTCATCAATGGGACTACGTGGCAGCCATCTATGTTGCGATCTCACCCCTACAAAAATCACAAAACCCTTTCAATGGTTCTGTGATCATCCATTCAACTTTTTAACCTTTTAAGCCAAACCATAGAGCAGGAACTACCTGGTCTCCCCTCATCAATGGGAGAAAACTGGCGACCTTCTATGGTGCGATCAAACCAAGTCTCCATGGCTCAAGCCACAGAGATGGAACTACCTGGTCCCTCTCACTAATGGGAGAAAACTGGTGACCATCTATGGTGCGGTCGAGCCCTCAAGGAGGAAAACCAAGCCACAGAGATGGAACTATCTGGTCTCCCCTTATTAATGGGAGAAAATTGGCAACCATCTGTGGTTTGGTTGAAACCTCAGAGAGGAAAGCCAAAATCCTTTGCTCACACCTCAACCACATTCAAAAACCAGTTCCCAAAACACCAAGAACTAGGAAAACCAAAGATCAACGATCCATTCTAAAAGATCCTGGGACATCTCAATGTCCATCCACCAAGGAGGAGTTCAGAATATATCAAGATCAAAAGTCATGAAGAAAATGGCAAATATCAAGCAAATAATTAATAAGGCAAATCTAAAAGGGAAGTGAATCAAAATATATTTCCTTGCCATATAATATTGTTTGATATATTCAATGTGTCTTGTGCATGACAAAAATGGCTAACCTAGTCTATGTAGGGAAATAAAAGAAAACCTACAAACCCATAGATAAACGGGCCACTAAGTCCAGCATGACATACCTCTTAGAAGATGTAGGTGAATATATGAACTCCTGCCCTACGGTATCCATGCATGCCAGAACCTCATAGTGCTACCATGCTCATCTATTAAGGCATTCATCTCTACAACAACGCTAGCAGTATGAGATCTAAGTGTTATACTATCTGCAGTGGTAACATCTCAGGTAGCTAGAGCCTCATCCCACTCAACAAAAATAGCATTCCGAGTCACTCGAGCCTCATCTCGCTCAACAAAAATAGTATCTCGAGTCACTTGAGCCTCATCCCGCTAAACAACAGCGGTATCTCTACTAGCTAAGGCATCATCCCTCTTAACAAAAGAATCATCTCTATTAGAAAGTGTTTTCAACATCAAGGCCCTAGCCTGATCCATCTCAGACATCATCAGATGGAAACTATAAACCAAATACTCTACAGAAAGTGGAGTCACAACTGTGGGAATACTGGGGGAATCAACTAGAGCTGCTGTTAAACCGGCGAATAGTTCATCCTTGCTGGGAGAATCAGGGTCATCCATAGGCTCCCCATCATCAGAATCAATACCCGGCTCCGAGGAAACAATCCTAGCCGATGAAATCTCTGCCTCCATCCATGCAAAATAATTTGAAGAGTGACCTGGATGACTAGTCAAAAAGTCAGCCCTCTCTTGACGAGTCCAACAATCATAAATCGTGGTCAAGTCCTCCGCTGACAAAAGCCGAGATGACAATGGCTGACCCAATGCCCCGTCAAAGAGATGAATATCCTAAAACTGATCAAACTGTCCCATGACAGCCAATGGATGATATGTGGTCACCCCTCTTAAACCAACCAGGGGAAGATAATCCATGCCGAATGCATGAGTAATAAAACGATAGGGAGAGCTAAGTCCTGAACAAGGCAGAATAGTAAAAGGATCCTCAATCTCTGACAAAAAAAGTCGACCAGGATGCTGCGTCTATACACTCAGCTGACTGAAAGGAATACGACATAGAAATCTCATGGGAAAAGTAATACCCATGACGTCTGAATGTGTCAATTGGTCTTAAGTGTGTCATAAACCACACGTACAATAAGACGACACTACCTTTAAAAAACCCCCACAGAATGGGTATGGCAAAATATGGTCGACCTTAAAGTCTCTGCCAAGATCATTGACAAGATGGTATAACCCTCCTTAAGAGTGTGGACTACCGAAATCAGGCCGATATCCATATGGTCCATGTACAATGGCATGTACAGATAGGCCACAATGCACATCAAGAAAATATCTACGCGAATAACATGCCACTCACCCTCAGTAATGGTGAAATCCCCTGCATGTTGTAGATAACTTTCCAATGACCTAAAACGATCTACCAGGAAATCCATGGACACCACATGCCCCGAGGTAATCTCGTCTAGGGCAACTTTACGCCTCAAGCCTGTCAAGGTCATAAACTGCCAGCCCATATCACCGACAACCATCCGAGCGCAAGGCCGATTAAAATGCAAACCTGTAAAACGCTTATACTCTTCCAATGTAAGAGTCAACTCATGGATATCAAATCTAAAATCCTCCTCTCTGGTATCCAACGAGATATCATGCCCTCTACAAAGCCCAACGGTACCTAGAATGTCAAGAGGGTCATGGAGTACCTCAACAATTGATCAACTATCACCCGATATGGGGAACACAAACTGCTATACCAAGTTCTCAAAGAAGAGGCCACCAACATGGGTGGGGTATACTCAATCCGGCTAACAATGGATGAAGACATCTGTAAAGCCATATCATAAGACTATCCAGGGGACAATGCTAAACTTACCTCTGGGAATGCATATCCAGGATATAATGCATACATCATGATAAATGACAATATGATATAGGGAATAGAAAGCATTATACATACAATCCTAAATACATCATCATTGTGACGCCCCCAAAATAGGTCCAATCCACCCAACCCATTCCGAGTCGCCAAATACATGGTACAGAAAATAACTACAACTTTATTATTACAATTATCGTGCAAAATACAACAACACGTATGCTATGAGTTTTGATACAAATATATACCAACTGTGACTCTCATTCCAACCTTGGATAGCACGTTACAATGACACCTTACATAAAGGTACAATCAATAACTGTTTTAGAAATTAAAATCTTTGGAAAAAACTCAAGAAAATCGTCGTACATGGGAGGCCATGCGTCTAAGTTATAATAGATATCATATGATTGGAGAATTATCCTTAGTTGACCCAATAGACCCCATAGAAAAATGAGAAGATTACTATCATGTTCTTTCCAATGGTGAGTCTTCTCTTGACATATAACTATCTCTACTGTCTACAATTGAGAATTATATTTCAACTGATAAGTAGGTTCTATAGCTACTTATTGGATATCAATTCATGAGAACTATGCCCATCTCAAGTAAATTTTAGTGTGTTTTTAGTTGCATTTTGTGTTGTTTTTCATTGCATGTATTGAGAACTCATTTGGTGTAAAAGTGCAGGAAATGGCATAGCTTGGCGTTGGTAAGTGGCCTGAGATCAGTAAAGGCATGACATGAGGGTCGAGTGGACGAAAGAAATTGAGCATCGATGGACAAAGAAGCAAAAACAGCATATAAAAGAAACAAGAGCAGCATGACAAGGAAGCAGCAGCAGCAGAACTTGAGGATTCAAAATGCAGAAGCCGCGCGGCTACACTGGCTAAAAGATCGTGCCCGCGCCATCAACCGGACAGAGCTCATTTTGTACTTTCATACGCGCCGCATATTTCTGAAAAGGATTGCGCGTGGTAGCGCGTGTCATCGACTCACGATTTTTTGATTTTATTTTATTTTTGAAATTTGAAGTGTTTGGGTTGATATAAACTACTCTGATTGGTACCAGACGTATCTATTTTTGTTTTTATGAGTTTTCCATAATAGAGAACTAGGGTTTGACGCTTAAACGAATTCCAACGTGGAGACAAGTATAGACTTAATATTTTATATCTCTTCATTAGAATTCAATCATTGACAACGTATTACTGTTATGTTGCTAGAGATTATTGAGGATTTGATCATCACTTTTGGATTATAATCAGCAATTGGGTTTGATCAATTCTATCATCTCTTTCAATTGTTATTTATTTTCCATGTGTTGCTTTAATCCCATAATGGCTTTTGGTTCAGACATGAGCTAAACTCCATTATGGGATTCTAATGGATTTTAATATGTAGTCTAATTAATGGCTTGATTGCTGGATTGTTAGCGTATCATCAGGAATTTCTATTATGGTTGATTTGATTGTATGAATGTTTGATCACCATTCATTATATGTACTTGTATGGAATTGAAAAATAACATGCAAGTATGGTTGTAATCATGATAGCATGCTTATATGGGGCTGAATTGTTTAGCTTTATATTTTGTGAATCAGATAGACATATACTGTTTCACCGTGTGAGTTATATAATGTGAATCAATAGTTCAATCATGTGAATCAATAGTTATAATCATGTGAAAATACGAATTACAGTATAGTACCTCCATCTATACCTCCATTTTTAACTTAGTCATGCAAGTATTATCAATCTTGCATCAACTGTAACGCTCGAGAAAATTAGATTTTTATGACAATTAAATTTTTATTTGATTATGTGAATTAAATGAATTTAATTGATTATTTTGTGAGTAAGCTATGTGAAGGTCGTTCTATGACCTAGAATGTGCTAACGTGGTTAGTATTCTGGCTACGTGCTAGAATTATTTGTTTGGAATTTCCAAGACGAAAATAATTATTTTTTGAGAAATTTCCGTAAAAACACTATTCATCCGTTTTTGTTCGGGGAATTATTTTAAAATTCCGAGAAACACGTAATGATAGAATATCGAGATAAGATGAAATATTTGATAATATTTCATTTATGGCAAATGCAATTTTTTGCCTGCGGACTTAAAACCTAAGGGTTGAGTATATTGGTTTTCGAGAAGGAAATAATATGCGTAGAAGGAACTGCGTTAGGGTTAATGCGAGTGTTATACATTTATGGTGCTATTTAGTATCTATGTATAATACGATGAGTAAATACGAAGTACAATACGATTATTATACGAGTAGTATATGGAGAGAATACGTGAATTGTAAGTATAGGATACGATTCGTATTGTAGAATTAAGTTAAGACTTAATGACTAATTCAATTGTGTTGGATTATGATTAGCCCAATCAATTGAATGACCAAGCCCAAGGGGTTAGTGGGGTAATCCCAAGTTAAGGTCCATTATTAATTTAATTAAGCCCAATTCATTAAAATCGAATCGTAGATCGAACCAGTGGGTCAATGACTGGGTAAAACCCATGGGGCAACCTATGGGATGACCCATGTTATGAGTGGGTCGGCCACTTGGTGTGCAAGCCAAGTTTGAGGCTTGGTCACCAAGTATTTTACTTGGTGACCACATATAAATAGTAAGGAGGTTTGGTGTGTTAAGTCTATTATGCCCTCCATTCTAGTTTCCTATAAATAGAAAGCTAGGTTGATTCATTTGGGAGTTTTACAAATTTCTAACTTAGATTATTGAGAGAGAAATAGAGCTAGACTTGCAAAATATACACTTTGGAAGCTTGATCTTAGAGTTTTTCCAAGAAAGAACACCAAGAGTTCTTAAGGTATAATCCTTACCTTTCATCTCCATCTCTTTTGGATTTTCCTTTATCTTAGAGAATCATAAAATGGGTGGTATATGTCTTATATAAGGGATTAAAGATGACTTACCATAGATTCAATCTCTACAAGTCATGAGATTATAAGAATCATAAGGTTCAATATAGTTTTGAACCATGAAATTATTGTTTGTTGAGATCGATAGTTTATAAATGATTGAATTCCATCAATATGTTAATATATGCATCTTCATTGGTTAGGGTATAGATATGAAATCCATGGAGTATTCCATGTGATTTGTCTTAGAGAACGTTCATAACGAAGTTATGGCAAATTTCGCGGAAATAGATGTTAAACGTCGAAAACGTTGAATTCCGGATTAGAGGTCAAAAGTTACCGTAAGACTTGGAAACGATGTTTTTCAATGTCAATGTCAACATGTGAGAAAGGGTGATTAAGAGTTGTGGGTTCAAGAATCATCAGATTCCAACTTAAAACCAAGAAAACGAGCATTGAACGCTCATTAACGTTTACGAACGTCTAGAAAATGAACTCAATAGTGAATTTTGAGTTATCAGTTTTGAAAGTGTCGAATTGTTGTATGAACACGTAGATTATGTTATTTGTGACGTGTAGGCTTTTGAATGGACCAAATCGGGCTTATAACGAAGAAGTTATGGCCCCGGGAATTTCACAAAATTTTCAAAAATTGTTGAAATCAAGCAATCGAGGACCCATGGCGCCATGCACTTTATATATAGTGTAAAATTATCGCATCATGCTACCGCACGTTGTTCTTGGCTTATCGATAAATGGCATTTGCAGCACACTTTAGTAGTACTAAGTCTCGCACCGCAGCACCGAGACCGGGAGTTAGCTACGGCTAATTGGCGCCGCAGCGCCAGTCTAGTACTAGGATGGTCGCGCCGCAGCGCGAGTTCAAGGTTCTTGATAGTGACTTAGGTTTTGAACTTTAATTGTTCATGGACCTATAGGGGTAATGTTCGTACACTTCATAAGTGTATTAAAGCTATTCCTATGCTACCTATACTAAGGTATATGGTATTGAAGTTAGGAGTTGAATGCATGTGAGTAGGTTATGATTGATGAACAAAGTTTGTACTTTATCAACGATGTTCAAGTCCGGTTAATAACGTCGGTTGGTTAATGAGCCGGGACGAAGGGTAATGAGTCGAGTTGACTTTATTATTAATATTAAGTTAACTAAGACATAGAAGAGAAAGAAGTTGGTAAAACAATGTGAACATTTGTTTGTTAGCTAATTACGATGTCTTGCTGTGAATATATCATGTAGATTACTGTAAAGGTCAGTGGTCGGTCGATTAAGTTATTTGAAGACGCTGAAAGGCAAGTTTTCTTAACGCTTGTCTAACTTCCAAGTTAGCCAAGTTTTATGTGATTCATTGAACTGAATTGCACGACTGATTTTAAAGAAAGGGTCGATGCCAGATTTTAACTCGGCTAGACTATTCGTAATATATAGATTGATTGATATTCATATCTTTCTATATAGAAATGTTAACGCTATCATATGCCAAGTAATTGGTACGGACGTGAAAGTAAGGTTTGTCTATGAACAAACAAAAGTATTTTTCATCGATTATTTGATGGGCACACGAGTTTTCCAAAAATATTAAATGTAAATACGTTTAATGAATGAGTGTTGATCAACACAGAGTACTATAGGCTGATCACCTAGAAGTGCTCGTAAGTAATGAGGATGAATGGCCTTAGTGATGTGGACTCCTTTTCAAGTATGAAAACTGAAAGTTACTGCTCATGGTCTATCGACCGGTTCAGAATTCCTAATCTATAATATACTTTGGGAATTGATGTTATGAACTGTTAAAGTATTATCATTTCATAATACTCCATAACTATTGTTTAGTTATGTTGGAATTGTTATATAATTCACGAATGTGGTATTACTGTTATCCTTGATTAAACTTGTTGAGCTGTCATGCTCACTTCTTGCATGAATTATATAACTGCAATAAAGGATTAACGTACTGTGAATGCCAAGAGAGATAAGGGCAAAGCTAAGATGGATGCTTAGCCATTGTGTAATAGATTAGTTAGTTTGTATGTATTATACATTATGAACAATGAATGATGTAATTGGTTTATGAACCTGGGAAGGATTATACTTTGATTGTAATAAGAAGATAGTAATTACATTCAATTTGTTGTATTTCAATGAAATGATTGTATGGATGTTAGTACAGTGGAGCACCATATGTCGGGTTGGAAGATACCCGAATTTGGGGGCGTCACACCAACTCCCCTAATAGTACAAGAATGTGAATCAATAGTACACACATGCGAACAAATAGTTATAATCATGTGAATTAATAGAAATTAATTGCTCATTTATCCGATTAATTACCCGACTGGTCAGTATAACTTCCAGACATCAATTAATATCAAAATAAATGTCGATTTCCACTAACACTAATAATTCAAACACAATGGAACTATCAATTTCATCTTTAATCAAAACGAACTTATTCATCATTAATATTATAACTCAAAATATTTAACAACCAGGTCGTTTCCAGGAAAAAGGGGGCTTTTCGATAAGGATTTCTCCTTATTGGCACGCAATTAGATGACCAAACCTCTCCTTGACAGAACTTCTAGACATTGTAAATATTGCAATTTAATAATATGAATAACTTTGTCGTCTCAATTATTGATTTAATAATATATCATATTATGCAGATGGTACTGTGACAATAATTGAATCATTAATATGAGAGATATGATGCAACAATTACTGTAGCAATAATTGAGTATAACTGAGTGACTTCTCACGTAAGCATCAATAATCAATATCGTGTGCTACTTATGCAACCACGCCATTCATCGTACTTTTACTACTAGGGTAGTTAACGGTTTAACAGTAAAACTTCATTGTTATTTTTATAAAAGATAATTACGTCGTTTTCTAACTACGACAATACTTACGTTAGAGGTCCACTGATGATCTTGGTCGTCATTTAATATTCCCCACCAATCGAATATTATATAACCACTTGCTTACTTTTGCAAAATTTGTAAATATTACCCACAACTATAACATTATATTATATCCACACCATAATATTCAAAAATATATTTTGAGAGAAATTAATCTTTATTCATAAAAGTTGGGGTCTTACAGACTTTATGGTCTATTTGACTCTTCTAATGGATTGCTCGTTTCGCTGAAACTATGGTTGAAAAGTTTTAACATCTACCATATGTTCTAAATCTCAGATTTATTACTGACGAAGGCTATTGATAATTTAATTATCTTTAGTCATGATATTCTTTACTGGGCTATTTGTGCTCACCCTTTTGCTTCACAATTCCTTTCAGGTAATAAGAGTGTAGCTGGGTCGAACAGGGATAACAGGGGAATAAAACGGTGGTCTATAGTTGTTGAGGTTCTCCCTAAACAGTATGGAAATAATTTTATTGAGAACTTTAGATAAGTGTGTTGTATTTTATACATCATTTAATAGTTATATTTGGTGAATCCAATAGGTTGAGGCGAACCCAACGTTGGAAGGGTGTTTTGCCACTATCATACAAGATGTCTAATAACATACAACCTCGTGATATCATAAGACATGGTTGTGCAACATCCACTTGTTGAGTATATCTACGAGCACTACCAAAATAATCTTGGAGTTTTGTTGATGTTGCCTCCTTTTTAGTTCTAACAAAAGGACTCTAACTCATGCAAGTATACACGGGTCAGCAAGTAATACAGAGTAAGTAGAGTATCGATCAACGGAGAAAGGTTTCTAAATTAAACTATTTTGCATCAACTATATCACTATTTTTATATGCTTAAACGAACGCTTATGATATTGAATTACTCTAAACTCAAAAAGTAAATAAAAGAACAATATAAATATAATAAATCAAATCTGGAAATAATGGGATCCTAACTTCATTTAATAGCTCATCTAAATATCATCATCATGCAAAATTATTCACGTATCACAGAAAATTAGCCAAGAGCACGAATGTAGACATAACCATTTTTTAATGTATTATGACCTACTTACATAACATCCACATACAATAGACATCATGTAATCTTCAATAAAACCAAGATAACTATTTTTCTATGTGAAATTGCAGCCATATTGAATTTAAACAAAAGCCCTTATATAACTCACACGGTGAAACAGTATATGTCTATCTGATTCACAAAATATAAAGCTAAACAATTCAGCCCCATATACGCATGCTATCATATTACAACCATACTTGCATGTTATCTTTCAATTCCATACAAGTACATATAATGAATGGTGATCAAGCATTCATACAATCAAATCAACCATAATAGAAATTCCTGATGATACGCTAACAATCCACCAATCAAGCCATTAATTAGACTACATATTAAAATCCGTTAGAATCCCATAATGGAGTTTAGCTCATGTCTGAACCAAAAGCCATTATGGGATTAAATCAACACATGGAAAATAAATAACAATTGAAAGAGATGATAGAATTAATCAAACCCAATTGCTGATTATAATCAAAAAGTGATGATCAAATCCTCAATAATCTCCAGCAATATAACAGTAATACGTCGTCAATGATTGAATTCTAATGAAGAGATATAAAATATTAAGTATATGTTTGTCTCCACGATGGAATTCGTTCAAGCGTCAAACCCTAGTTCTTTATTATGGAAAACTCGTAAAAACAAAAGATAGATACGTCTGGTACCAACCAGAGTAGTTTATATCAACCAAAACACTTCAAATTTCATAAATAAAATAAAATCAAGAATTCTACGATCGATGGCCTTGTGCAGCGTGCAATCCCATTATAAATACATGCGGCAACGCGAAAGTGCAAAATGAGCTCTATTCGGTTGATGGCGCGGGTGCGCGTCTTTCAGCCTGTGTAGCCGCGCGGCCGCGCGACTTCTGCGTTTTGAATCCTCAAGTTCTGTTGTTGCTGCTTCCTTTTTATGCTACTCTTGTTGCCTTTACATGCTGTTTTTGCTTCTTTATCCATCGATGTTCAATTTCTTTTGTCCACTCGACCCTCATGTCATGCCTTCACTGATCTCAGGCCACCTACCATCGCCAAGCTATGCCATTTCCTACACTTTTACACCAAAGGAGTTCTCAGTACATGCGATGCAAAACAACACGAAATGCAACTAAAAACACACTAAAATGTACTTGATATGGGCATAGTATTGTGAATTGATATCCAATAAGTAGCTATAGAACCTACTTATCAAATACCCCCAAACTTGAACTATTGCTTGCCCTCAAGCAATACATACTATATAAACACTGAAAATACAACTACATGTTATGCAACAAGATCATGATGCAAACGAGTATCACATTGTTCCAGCTATAACAGAATTTCAGTCCGAAATGCCTCAGCGAATTATCCAGATTCGAGAATACAAATTTAAACCAAACTATAGGCATAATATCATACACTCTAATAATTCATATATGCTATAAAGATGTTGAGTGTGCGTGTTGTGTTCACCCAAAACTTGATTAAGGCAAAAAATACATATGTTAAACTGCCCAAAATAGAAAATCATAGTCTAAATCAAGATTCATGTATACTTATGCAACAAAGACCATTCCAACATATCAAAACAAACTAAGGTTCAACAATGGGTTCAACTACTTTATTTCTACACACGAGGGTGATTTTCGCTCTTTCCCGCGATGTTTATGGCTATTTTTCTCTTTTTTTTCACGTGACTGTGCAATGCCTCATTCCATTAGGCTAACAATGCTACCCCTTAGCGAGCTTTCAACCAACGACTCCCAGACCATAAAAGACCTTAGAGCGCTAGGTGTTAAGACACCCCTACGGGCGTACTTACTCAAGTAACAAGGGCCCCGAAATAAGACTAGCCATGTTATTGCTTTTTTTATATATAGCATACCCATGTGTTCCCAAAGTTTGATTATCAATGTTTTGTACAGTCTACGTCCATTTTCCACATAATTCTCTTTTTAAAACCACATTTCCTATCCAGCAATGCAACACATAATTCTTATACCTACAAGTAATTGTGAACATGACAGTGCAAACCGAAAGCATCTAAACAGCATCATGGATTACATCATGTAAAACATTATATCCAAGCTCATGTTATCCAAAATACTCAACAATCCTTCAAAATTCACTTTCATTATAGGCTAGACAAAATTTCCATAAAGCTAAAACTGTGAGACATGCAACTAAACATATACTAACACAAGTAATGATGACTAAAAACAGAACAATATTACATGCAATTATTATCGAATACAAAAACATGCAAACTTGTTAAACTAAACATGAAACTTTAAACTAAACATGCAAATACTATATGCAACTACACTACTACCCCAATACCCCCAAACTTATAATATTCATTGCCTCAATGAATGAAGGTATAGGGTTAGAGAAACTCCCCAACTGCTCAGCTTCACCACCTTCGTTGGGTGGTGAATCCGGTGGTGGAATGTTTCTAAGAGATTTGAAACTCGAGATACGTCAATATCTTATCTCTCATAAACTGTGTTTGTATTCAGATGTTATTAATAAGGCTCAGTTATTGGAGCGCGATAATGAGTCAACCTAACCAAAAGAGAGCAGCCGGCAAAATGATAATACTAGTGATAGTAGTCATCGAAGTGGTGACAATAAGCGTGGAGGGAATCAACGTGCCAGAAATAGTAACCACTTCGGTGGTAATCATGACCAAAATAATAAGAATGGACATTTCAAGAAGTGGAGATTCAACAATGATAGAAAGACGTTAGCACCAGCACACGTTGTTAAGGAAGGATAACGACCACCTACCATATGCTTCAAATGTGGAGGGGAGGGACACATCAGTCCAAACTACGCGATACCGTCAAAAGCATGTTATAATATTGGAAGAGAAGGTCACCTAGCCCAATTTTGTCGTTCATCGAAGATAAGTTCAGCTAGGATCGAGGCACCAAAGGACGTCCCAAAAAAGTCAAAGCCAGTAGTGCAAGGAAGAGCATTTGTCATGACCTCCTAGAAAGCAAGGAACCCGAACGAGGTCATCACGGTAAGCTTATCATAAACTCTAGTGAAGTTTATACCTTATTTGATATCGGTTCTACCCATTCTTTTATTTCTCCTACTTACGCTCAACGTTTAAATTTGATTCCGGAGAAATTAGATTTTGACTTATCTGTTAAAACTCCGTTGGGAGAAACCTTCATTACATCCACTGTTTATAAGTCTTGTTTGGTTTAAATCGGTACCCTCACATTACCTGTCAATCTTATTTCATTAAAAATACTTGCATTTGACGTAATTCTAGGGATTGATTGGTTAACCACTCATCATGCAAAAATTGATTGTTTTCGTAAGGTTGTTAGCTTTCATATTCCTAAAAAACCTATTATGCGAATTCAAGCAACCAAACCATTAAAATCAATCACTGTCATCTCAAGCCATAAAGCTATTCGTTTATTGAAAAATGCATGTCAAGCTTTCTTAGCTCATGTCACGGATCTAAATAAAAATACGTCAGTTTTGAGTGATATTTCTATTGTTAATGAATTTCCTGACATATTCCCTGAAGAACTTCCTGGCCTACCCCCAGAGTGTGAAATTGAATTTTGTATAGACCTTGAACCTGGTACAAAACCCATTTCCAAAGCCCCATATCGAATAGCTCCTATTGAACTTCAGGAGTTAAAGACCCAACTGTAGGAATTGTTAGACATTGGCTTTATTCGTCCTAGTACTTCTCTTTGGGGTGCTCCTGTTCTATTCGTGAAGAAGAAAGATGGGAGTATGCGACTTTGTATTGATTATCGGGAGTTGAATCATGTCACCATCAAAAATAGCCCATTGTCACGTATTGATGACCTATTTGACCAGTTGTAAGGCGCCAAATTCTTTTCAAAGATTGATCTTCGTTCCAGATATCACCAATTGAAGATTAGAACCGATGACATTCCAAAGACGGCTTTCAGAACTCGGTACGGGCATTATGAATTCTTAGTCATGTCTATTGGATTGATTAATGTTCCTGCTGCTTTCATGGATATGATGAACCGAGTATTCAAGGAATATTTGGATCACTTTGTGGTCGTCTTTCTTGATGACATCCTTATTTATTCCAAAAGTCATGAAGATCATGAGCAACACTTGAGGCTGATACTCCAAAAGCTTCGTGAATATAAGCTTTATGCCAAGTTGAAGAAATGCGAATTCTGGCTTGAGGAAGTAGCATTCCTTGGGCATGTGGTATCAAGTCATGGAATATCCGTTGACCCAAAGAAAGATTAAAGCTATTCAAAGTCGGGAGCAACCTAAATCGATGATCAAGTGCGTAGCTTTCTCGCTTAGTTGGGTTATTATCGGAGATTCGTAGAAGGTTTTCTCGAATCGATACTCCCTTAACTCAAATTGTGACTCGAAAGATACAAAAAATTCGGTGTGAGGAATCAAAAGAGTTTTCAAGAACTCAAGAGGAGACTCATTTTAGCACTGCTCGATAATACTATTTGGCTCGGAGGGGATTTATCATCTACAAGATGATGCTTCGGGCAAAGGGTTAGGATGTGTTCTCATGCAACATGGGAAAGTCATAGCCTATGCCTCTCGACAACTCAAAGAATATGAGAGGAATTATCCTACTCATGATCTAGAGTTGGCAGCAGTCATTTTTGCACTAAAGATTTGGAGGCATTACTTGTATGGGGAGAAAGTGGAGATCTTTACGGATCATAAAAGCCTCAAATATTTCTTCACTCAAAAGGAACTCAACATGCGACAACGACGTTGGCTTGAACTGTTGAAAGATTATGATCATACCATTCAATACCATCCTGGAAAAGCGAACGTGGTAGCTAATGCATTGAGTAGAAGATCATATGTGGGTACGAGTGCGATATTGTCAACGCAAAGGCCCATTTTGTATGACTGGCAAAGGATGGAGATAGAGATCAAGACTCCAGGGACCCATATGATGATGGTGAATATACGAGTAGAATCGACTTTAATCGATAAAGTTAAAGCTACTCAAATTACAGACCTGGAACTGATGTGTATGAGGAAGAAAATGCAAGAAGGTGCTATGCTGGAAGCAAGAATCGATGAAGAAGGAATACTTCGAGTGAACTCCAAACTTTGTGTTCCTAACGACCCTGATTTAAAGTATAAAATCATGATGGAGGCGCACAACACACCGTTTGCAATTCATCCTGGGAGTACCAAAATGTATCATGATCTTCGACATACATTTTGGTGGGGCAATATGAAGAGGGAGATAACGCTGTTTATCTCAAGGTGTTTAACTTGTCAACGAGTCAAGGCGGAGCTTCAAGTACCAAAAGGTCCATTACAACCACTTGAAATTCTAGAATGGATGTGGGAGCACATTACCATGGATTTCGTTACTGGTCTTCCCAAGGTTTTTCAAGGCATAGATGTAATTTGGGTTCTTATTGATAGATTAACCAAGTCTGCTCACTTCTTACCAATACAAGAAACTTATACACTTGAACGTCTTGCTCGTATGTATATAAACAAGATTGTAAGACTGCATGGTATGCCAGTGTCCATAGTTTTTGATCGAGACCCAAGATTCAATTCAAGATTTTGGGTTAGTTTGCAAAAAGCTATAGGCACGGATTTACAATTTAGTTCGGCATATCATCCTCAGACGGATGGACAATCAGAGAGGACTATTCAAACTCTTGAAGATTTATTAAGACTTTGTGTCCTTGACTTCAAGGGAAGTTGGGACAAGTTCTTACCGTTGGTGGAGTTTTCCTACAACAACAGTTTATCAAGCAAGTATTGGCATGGCACCATTGAAGCATTGTATGGAAGAAAGTGTCGCTTCTCCAATATCTTTGGGATGAGGTGGGTGAAGCAACGTTGTTGGGACCGAGAGTTAAGATGCATGTATGACTACGGAAAAGATACAAATGATCCCAAGAACGTATAAAAACCTCACAAAACTGACAAAAGAGTTATGTTGATCTTCATCGAAAGGACGTGAAATTCAATATTGGAGATAATGTGTTGTTACGTGTTGCTCCATGGAAAGGAGTTACGAGATTTGGAAAGAGAGGAAAGCTCAATCCTCGATTATTGGCCCATTTTTAATCCTCGATCGAGTAGGGACTGTAGCCTATAGACTTGTTTTACCGCCAAGTATGTCTCGTGTTCATAACGTTTTTCATATATCCATGTTACGTAAATATGTGAAAGACCCTAACCACATTATTGAGTTAGAACCAGACAAAATAGCGGAAGATTTATTGTCGGATTAAGAAAACGATAAAAATATCTTTTTATAAAAATAACGGCGGAAGTTTTACAGTTAAAACTGTTGAACTACCTTTCATAGTAAAAAGTCTGAGAAAACGCGTGTGGTTGCATAGTAGCACAGGGTATTGATTATTGATGCTTACGTGAGAAGTCACTCAGTTTTGTTCAATTATTGCTACAGTAATTGTTGCATAGTATCTCACGTTATTTGATTCAATTATTGTCGATATTTTATATATTATTAAATCAATAATTGAGACGAAAAAGTTATTAATGTTATTATTTGCAATATTAACGATGTCTAGAAGTTCTGTCAAGAAGAAGTTTGGTCACCTAATTGCGCGCCAATAGGGAGAAATCCTTATCGAAAAGCCCCCTCTTTCCTGGGAACGACCTGGTAGATTAATATTGTGAATTATAATAAAGGTGATAAATGTTGTTAAAATTATTAAGGTGATTTTTATAAAGTTTTGCTTATTTTATGGACCCCCATTTACTCATTTTTCAAAATAATCGGTAGAAATTATTCTGTGTATAGTGGTGGGTCAGGTGGGGCCCACGTGTTGGTGGAATGATGAAATTTGTCTTGGGAGGATTTTTTTTTCAAAAGTTGATTCACGGGTGTGTTAGTTATATATATATATATATATATATATATATATATATATATATTGGTATAATCATGTGGGTGAAGTGGTGGTGGTCCTGGTGAATAATTTGGCAGGATGCAATAGTTTTTCAAAGCTTGCACATTGCTTGGTTGAAAATTCCATAATGCTGTCAACCTACGAATAAAGCCAATTTCGTTTTGGTTAAAGTCCTTATCCGATCATGTGATAAATTGTTTTCCTCTTCTAATTGGCAAGCACCAAACCCGTGAAACTTCGTTCGAATTTATATATTGTGCGTCCGTGATTTTTCCTAAATAGTATCCTTCCATTCTCCTATAAATAAAAGCTCATTCCTTCATTATTTCTTAAGAATTCACTGAAACTCTAGAGAGAGAAAATTATAGAGAGAAAGAAGAAGAGAAGTCTTCTACCTCTCTTTTCCTCTATCCAATTTCTTCTAAGGTAAGGGGTTTTTTTTTTTTGTATTTATGAAGAGAACTTCTGTTATTCCATTATTTATTATTCTGTTGGAATAACCTGTATACGCGGGCTACCCTATACTTGGTGAAATTCTTTTGTTATTCCATTCTTTATTATTCTGTTGGAATATCCTATCTATGCATTTTACGTCGTACCTGGTTCCGTCTTTATTATTCTGTTGGAATATCCTGTTTGTGCGTTTTACGTTTTACTGATTTCCGCTCTTTATTATTATGTTGGAACATCCCGCTTGGCAAGCAATTTACTTTGACACGTTCCGTTATTTATTATTCTCGTTGAATAACTTTACCTATCAAGTCCGCATGCATGGTGATTTCTTTTGTTATTCCATTCTTTATTATACTCAAATGGTTAAAGTTTTGACTTCTATACTCTATGAAATTAGTGGAATATCCTTGATATTTGCGCTTCATCCAAAGATCTTTTTATGGAAATATTCTTACGAGCATTCTTGAATTTTACTCTACAAAGAAGTATCATGTTGACAATTTGGACGTTATTAGTTCATAGATAAATTAATTCTTGAACTTTTTTTATTGAATTCTTATATCATGGTCATCATCCTCATGTTTATATTTTGTTGAAAGTCATCTGTGGCCTGTAGTGCATAGATGGACTTGGTATGATTATGACCAGGGATTATTCGGTATAATCATGACCGTAGTGTTACAAATAATGTGGTCAAAGTCCTCATTGGCCCGTAGTGCATTGATGGACAGTTGTTGGCATGATCATGACCATTGATGAATACACGAATATCCTTGGCATGTAGTGCATGGATAATTTGTGGTTGTGATACTGATATCCTTGGCCGTAGTGCAGGGAAGATATGGATTATTTATTATGCTGAGTCCTAGTGATAAAAGTGATGAAAAACCTTTTAAATCATAAAAGATAGTAGATTTTATTCTTTACTTGACTCTTTTAATGGATTGCTTATTCCGTGTAGTTAAACTTGATGTTTATTGTATTTTATCAGTTTAACATTGTTGAAGACTAATGATAATTTATTCTTGCATTATCTTAGTCATAATATTTCTTACTGGGCTAGTTGAGCTCACCCTTTCTTTCACTGTTCTCTTCAGGAAATGAAAACGTAGCCGGGACTAGTCGGGGAACGGAGTGACGGTCCAGATGATAGTATTAGTAGTCCTCACTATTCTGTAAAATAGTGTGATAATAAATGTAATGAGGACTTATTCCGAGAGTGGATATTGTCTAGAAGAAAATAATTGTATTAAAACTCACAGCTCTCTTGTTGAATATTAAAGATTGTATTCGTATTTTGTACTATGTTTTTGGCGACTCAAGATGGGTGATGTATACCTATTTTGGGGGCGTCACACCCTCTTTCCTGGGAACGACCTGGTTGTTAAATATTGTGAGTTATAATATTAATGATGAATAAGTTTGTGTTGATTAAAGATGAAATTGATAGTTCCATTGTGTTGGAATTATTAGTGTTAGTGGAAATCGACATTTATTTCGATATTAATTGATGTCTGGAAGTTATACTGACCAGTCGGGTAATTAATCGGATAAATGAGCAATTAATTGCTATTAATTCATATGATTATAACTATTTATTCACATGTGTGTACTATTGATTCACATTCTTGTACTATTAGGGGAATTGGTGCAAGATTGATAATACTTGCATGACTAAGTTAAAAATGGAGGTATAGATAGAGGTACTATATTGTAATTCATATTTTCACATGATTATAACTATTGATTCACATGATTGACTATTAGGGGAGGTGGTGCAAGTTTGATAATAATTGCAGGACTAAATTAAAAATGAAGGAAAAGATGAAGGTATTATACTATAATATTTCGAGCCCCAAAACGTGCAATTATCGAAACTATGTTTTCCTATAAATAGAAGCTCATTCCTTTGTTATTTTTCACCAATTCACTAAAGCTATAGAGCAATTATTATAGAGAGAAATTATAGAGAGAAAGAAGAAGAGAAGTCTGCTACCTCATTATTCCAATATCTAGTTTCTTCTAAGGTAATGGGTATTATTTCTTTCGTATTCATGAAGAGAGCTATTGTTATTCCATTCCTTATTATTACATTAGAATAACACCTACATGCTAAAGTACCGCATACATGGTGAAATTCTTACATTATTCCATTCTTTATTATTCATTGGAATATCCTCAGCCGGTGCGTATTACGCTGACACGGTTCCATTATTTATTATTTTGTTGGAATAACTTTCTGCATATGGCCTTACATAAAGATGCATTGTGATTTCGTTGTTATTACATTCTTTATTATTCTGTTGGAATATCATGCCGGTAAGGTGTATACGCCTAACCCGGGTTCCATTATTTATTATTCATTTGGAATAACTCGCCATGTGGATTACCACATGCATGGTGAATGATCCTTCTTATTCATTCCTTATTAAATTGTGAAAATGATCCGTTTACGTGGATTACCGCATGGTGGGTTAAAATCCATTTGCAGTTTCATAATTTTTCGGACATTCAAAAATTCTGGAAAAATTTGGGAGGATATTATGATAAGTTTTCTAACATCTCCAAGTGGAATCACTGAAAGAGGAGTTGTAGATTTTTGTATGGACTATTTTTAATGAAGCATGAAAAAGTGAAAAAAAAAAGCTATTGCCCACAATTTTGTAAGGGCTGTTTCAGCCACTTAATTTGTGAGAAAGATTCTGACCTTTTGGGACATGGAAATATATGGTATAAAGTACCTCCTATCCAAAAATGAGTTCATTCCTACTTAAAATGAGCAAGTTATGACTATTTTAATATTTAAGTTTTTTCGATGAAAAACGCTATAACTGGAGTTCTATAACATTAATGACCATGAAATTTAAACTGGAAGCTCACGTTAACATGTGTAAGATCCTGCCAAGTTTTGGGAATTTCTGGAGTTAAACTTGAGGTAGCTAATTTCTTAAGGAATTAATTAGAAATTGATTTTGAAAAATACTTAAGGGAGTTGAAAATTATAAAAAATACTTGTTGTGTATGAAATATATGTATATATGTTTGGACAAAGGATAGAAAAATAATAAGTTGATTTGGTAATTTTTCATGGAAATGGTTTAATTCTGAAACATATGAAAGTTAAATATGTTATGTGAAGTTGAAGAATTGGTAAATAGGATTTTAGGGCTTGAAAATCCTATATAAGGTATATCAGATTTTGATGAGTGATTTGATCATTGGTGATGAAATCTTATGAGTATGACATTTTGAATGATTAAATGCATTATTTGGTAAAGTGTAAACAATTAAATTAAATTATTTATAAGTTTAAGAAGTGATTAAAATATTGTTATAATATTAACAATATTAGATTATGAGTTAAGTGATGGATAATATTTGGATAAATTTAAAGTGTTTAATATTTATCCTTGTTTTCGCTTGATTATTTGCTATATTATTGTCATCATCCTCATGCTTATATTGTGATGAAAGTCATCTTTGGCTTTACGTGCGAGATGGACTTGGTATGATTATGACCGTGGATTATTCGGTATAATCATGACCGTAATGTAACGAATGATGTGGTAAAAGTCCTCATTGGCCTGTAGTTCATTGGTGGGCAGTTGTTGGTATGATTATGACCAGGGATTATTGTGACACCCCCAAATCCGGTACTTTCATTTCCACAGGATTTGGTGTTCACTGTACAAACATCATCTATCTATCTACCCTTAAATAAATGCAAACCATGCAATAGATAGAATAAATAATAAATTTCCCCTTATGGGGTTACATCAACTGCATAATAAATAAATCCTAGGTTACTCTAACCTTAAAACATCTGTGCGAAAAATATAAACAAATACGTCTTAAGTAACATCAATTCTATCATCATTACATAACCACAATAATAAAACAGTCTTCATTACTTGTTAATCTTGCCTTGCCTTACTAAGTGGAAGGTTAAATACGCTTCTTTAGTTTCAATAATCGCAATGTTATTATTATGCAAGAGTGAGCACGATTGCCCACAAGTATAACAATATAACAAATGACTAATAATAACATGCAAATGAATTAACAACTTCTGATATAAAAGCTCAACTTTTGAATCAAGAATGAATAACAAGAATCAAAAGAACTTCTGAGGATCATAAGACCTTGAACTATGTCCTAGGTTGTCAAGTGTTTATACTTGAAACCTTTAACATTCATAAGACTATGGACTCTTCTTCTTGTACTTAGGGGGATCAGCCCTTAGTACCATATTGTGCACAATATCTTAACGCTAACGCATAAGTAATCCCCTATACAGGGTTGTTCATCTCAGTTTGACATTCGAGTCCGCACCAAAGGAAGTTTGGTTTGGATAATTCATCAAGGGTTCTGAAATTTAGAACGCTCGTCAACTATGGACTAGTCGAATCATTAAGGGTTCGTTAGTCTAACAAGGTTTAACAATAATTGATAACTGAATTTGAATAAAATCTCATAAAGTATATAATAGAATAAGTGTAAGACCCCAGCTTTTATAAATAAAGATGAATTTTCTATAAATATTATTTTTGAATATTATGGAATAAATTTCATATAATGTTATAGTTGTGGGTAATATTTATAAATTTTGCAAAGTAAGCAAGTTGTTATAAAATATTCGTTTGGTCGGGGAATATTCTTTTTGTCGAGGAATATTCGTACAACGGCTCAATCATTGGTGGACCCCACAATGGAAGTATTGTCGTAGTTAGAAAATGACAAAATTATTTTTCTATAAAAATAACGGCAGAGGTGTTACCGTTAAAACTGTTGAACTACCCGGTGGTAAAAGTACAAGAATACGCTGTGGTTGCATAGTAATACACGGTATTGATTATTGATCTTTACGTGAGAAGTCACTTAGCTATACTCAATTATTGCTACAGATAATTCTTTGCATCATATCTCTTATATTATTGATTCAATTATTGTCACAAGATCATCATCATATAATATGTTATAGTATTAAATTATTAATTGAGACGACAAGTTATAAATGATTAATAATTGTTGAAAGATTAAATATGTGTTGATTAAAATAAAATGATTTGTGGTAATATTTATTCAATCCTTGATGTATATAAAGAGTCATTATGAGGCGTTTGTGGTAAGTTTGATTATTTTATGGGGAGCCCATATGTCATCATCTAAGAGTCCTTTCACAATAGTAATTACCTTTATGAATAGTAATTACCTTTGTGAATAATAATTACCTTCAAATCGATAGTAATTACCTTCACCAATAGTAATTACCTCTGTGAATAGTAATTACCTTTGTGAATAGTAATTACCTTCGTCAATAGTAATTACCTTCAAATAAGAAATTACCTCGTGAATAGTAATTACCTTTGTGAATAGTAATTACCTTCGTCGAATAGTATTTACCTTCAAATAGTAATTACCTTTGTGAATAGTATTTACCTTCGTCAATAGTAATTACCCTCGTCAATAGTAGTTGCCCCTTCAATATTACCAAGAGTTAACTGCCTCTTCGGTGTTCCAAGGGTTAATTACCCATTCGCAAATAGTAGTTGTCTCTTCAATATTACCAAGAGTCATTTTGACCCTTCGTTAAGACCAAGAGCCACCCTCAATTTTTCTATAAATAGAAAACTCATTCCTTAATTATTTCTTACGAATTCACTGAAACTCTAGAGAGAAAGAAGAAAAATATTCTGCTACTTCACTTTGCCAATATTCAGTTCTTCTAAGGTAGGGAATATTATTTGTTGTACCCGTAAGGGGTGTTATTCTTTCTTATTCATGAAGAGAACTTATGTTATTCCATTCTTTATTATTCTGTTGGAATAACCTGTAAAAGTGGCATACCTTATACATAACTTGTATATGCAACATACCCTATACTTGGTGAAATCCTTATGTTATTCCATTCTTATTTATTCTGTTGGAATAACCTGTATACGTGGTTTACCCTATACGTGACATTCTTCTATTATTCAGTCTTTATTATTCTGTTGGAACATCCTCTCTGTGTGTTTTACACCGGACCTGGTTCCGTCTTTATCATTCTGTTGGAATATCCTATCTGTGTGTTTTACACCGGATCTGGTTCCATCTTTATTATTCTGTTGGAACATCCTGTCGGTGTAATTTCACCTGACCTGGTTCCGTTATTATTATTCTGTTGGAATAACCTGTCTATGCGAAGTACCGCATGCATGGTGATTTCTTTTGTTATTCCATTCTTTATTATACCCAGTTGGTTAAAACTTTGACTTCTATACTCCATGAAATTAGAGGAATATCCTTGATATTTGCGCTTCATCCAGAATCCTTTCATAGAAATATTCTTCTCAAAGATTCTTGAATTTTACTCTACAAAGCGATGATCATGTTGACATTTGGATGTTATTGGTTCCTAGATAAATTAATTCTTGAACTTGTTTTATTGAATGTCATTGTCATCATCCTCATGTTATATTATGTTATCTTTAGCTTACGTGCATAGATGAACTTGGTATGATTATGACCAGGAGTGATTCTAGTATAGTCGCTTACCATTGATAATTTGATGAAAATCCTCGACCAAGTGGTACGGGGATGATTAGATATTGTGGATTATTCATTAAAGTCGAGTCTCAAATATAACAATGATGAAAAAACCTTTTAAATCATAAAAGATAGTAGATTTTATTTTCTACTGACTCTTTTAATGGATTGCTTATTCATTGCAGATTAAACTTGTTGTCTATTATATTTTATCGCTTTAACATCGTTGAAGGCTAACGATAATTTATTCTCGCATTATCTTAGTCATAATATTTTTTACTCGGGCTAGTTGAGCTCACCCTTTCTTTCATCGCTCTCTTCAGAAATGAGAATATAAATTTGGGACGAGTCTGGGAACGGAGTAATGGTCCGTAGGATAGCGTTAGTAGTCCTCACTATTCTGTGAAATAATGTGATAATAATTGTAATGAGGACTCCTTTTGAGTTTGTATAATATCTAGTAGACAATATTTGTATTCAAACTCACGCTTTATGTCGTATTGTACCACATAGCAGTTATATTAGTAAGTTGATTTAAATTACGCACCATGTAAGTTGTGGCGCCCCAAAATAGGTATACATCACCCATTCTCGAGTTGTCAATACATGGCACGTAAACAACTACAACTTTATTATTACAACAAGAAATCTGTGAGTTTAAATACAAATATTATCTTCTAGACAATATTTATACTCACATAAATCCTCATCACATTTATTGATACATTATTTTACAAAAATGGTGAGGACTACTAAACAATCCTTTCTAAAACCTTCATTCCATACCCAGGACTGCACTCGCTATATTCTCGCCCTCTGAGAAGAATGGAACAAAAGGAAAAGGGTGAGCTCAACTAGCTCAAGAAAAGAATATTATGACTAAGATAATATACAACAAATTATCGTTAGTCTTCAACAGGAAAAATCTGATAGAATACAATAGACAACAAGTTTTAATCAATATTCGCAATGAAAATAATAATTCATGAAGAGTTACGTAGAGAATGAAATCTACTATAATCTATGAATTTAATAGTTCATCATCAATATTTTATCCTCGTAACATCAATCAATATTCATCTCAAATCAAATATTCATCTTTGCACTACACAGCCAAAGATATTCATCAATCCATCATGTTCATCTCAACACTGCTCATCTTTTTGCACTAAAGGCCAAAGATATTCATCACTGGCCATGTTCATTTAAACACCGCTCATCTTTGCACCACAGCCAAAGATATTCTTCAGAATCATTCATCTTTGCACTACGTGCCAAAGATATTCAATAATATCATCATTTAAGACCGAGGATGATGAAAATATTTTTAAAGAATCGGATCCAAAGGAAACAAAATGACAAGGATTAAGGATTAAGGATTCGTACTTTGTTTTATCCATGTCCAACAATACCCCAAAAATAATCACAAAGGTGTAAAATTCAAGAATGATCAAAACATGGATACAATCAAAGCTAGTATCCAAAATAGATATTTTGGACGAAAAAGAAGAAATTTTATTTTTCGATGAATAGTCAGATAATGCGTGAATAGTGGTCACGAATATCGTGAATAAGTAACTCCGACACCAAAAGATAGAAATTCCAAAAAAAAACATTTTCACGCTTCAGCATGAATAGTACTGTGAATAGTAACTCGTGAATAAGAACTCATGAATAGTAACTCGTGAATAAGAACTCATGAATAGTAACCCCGATATGAAAAAGTTCCAAATTTGATAAAAACTTCAGATCAACATTTCAAAGATAATGATATCAAGAAATAATATCATTCTGAAAAAATAATATCCCTTACCTCAAAGAATCAAGATTTCTAAGGAAAGGCCTTCAAGTGATGCTGAATGAAACTTGTACTGAACAGCAACTCTCAAAGTATCTAAATACTCACAAAATACGCTCAATAATATAGAGAGAGAAAGAGAGAAAACTTTATTTCTGGTGTGATTTTCAATTCTAACTTAGCCCTCTATTTATAGGAAAATGTTAGCCCGCCGAAGCAGACTTGACCTGCTACCTGATGGCTTTACCTGCTACTATTGCCACCCACCACATTTGAAATAAAATTCAGCACATTTTTTTCACCAACCACAAGTGGGGCCCACTCAATTCTAGAATTTTCCACCAAAATCAATTATAACCCCGATTTCCTAAATCGGACACCTCTTAAAATTCATAACAAATCATTCGTGCATTTTTAACGGTTCAAAATTTGTGGACATATACTCAACTTTTGTATGTATAACATACCCAAAATTACCACAATCCAACTGGTCGATTAAAATTATAACCCCGCAATATATCTCAAAAACCCCGATTTAATTTTTAATACCTCCAATCTGTAAAATACCGATAAAACACCTCAACAATAATTTCTTCATTTATAACCACATAAATAAATCCATCATTTATATCCACATAAAATAAATATTTCTTTATCATATGAATCAATAATTAATTATTCACAAATAATATTACGTAATCACAATTATGACAACCAAAGCCGCTCCTGTGAAAGAGGGGCTTTCCGATAAGGATTTCTCCTCATCGCGCCGCAATTAGGTGACCAAACCTCTCCTCGATGTAACTTTCTAGACATTGCCAATAATGCTATCTAATAATATTATTTAAATAATATGAATTATTGATCCGATAATGGAGATAATGTGCGTGACAATTATCAACAAAGAATAATATAAAATATCAACGCAAAGAATTATCAATCAATAAAATAAAATATCGAATAAGAATTCATGTGAAAATTATTGAGTAGTGCCTTCTACGTAAGGATCAATAATTCAACAATACTGCAATAATACCGCAAAGCATCAGGCAACCACGCCAGACATCGTATTTTTTAACCACCGGTATTCCAACAATCTTAACGATAATAACTACGCCAAGTATTTTTAACCAACTTATATTTGTCGCTTTCTTCATCCAATCGCTTTCCGTCACATGGGCTCCACACATGGTCGCTACTTGTTGCATTTAATATTCCCCGACAAAGATTTAATATTCCACGACCAAACGAATATTCCCCGGCTACAAAAATGAATATTTTATAACCACTTGCTTATTTTGAAATATTTGCGTATTTAACCCTTAACTATCCATATTAATCAAATCAACCCTTACTATTTCAAAATAATAAATAAAGGAAATTCCTTTTTATTTAAAAAATTTGGGTCTTACAACCTCCCTTCTTATGAAATTTCGTCCTCGAAATTGACGACGATTCTGTGTTTCAAAAGGTGAGGATACCTTGCTTTCATTTCGCTTCCAATTCCTGTGTCATTTCCTCTATAAGATGATTCCTCCACAAAACTTTAACTTGTGGTATGACCTTTCATACGTAGGACATGCTCCTTCCTATCCAAGATCTTGACAGTACCTCCTCATACGTTAAGTCTTCTACTATCTCTTCCTGGTTCTAACTCAATAACGTGGTTCGGTCTTTCACATATTTACGGTAGTACGATATGTGAAACACATTATGAACACGAGACATACTCGAGGTAACGCAAGTCTATAGGCTACATTTCCTACTTCGGTCAAGAATTTGAAATGGACCAATAAATCGTGGATTGAGCTTTCCTCTCTTCCCAAATCTTGTAACTCCCTTCCATGGAGCAACTCGCAACAATACATGATCCCCTACATTAAATTCCACGTCCTTTCGATGAAGATCCGCATAACTCTTTTGTCGATCTTGAGCCGCTTTGTATCGTTGTCGAATCATTTGGATCTTTTCTTTTAGTCATACGTATTAACTCGGGTCCCAACAATGTTGCTTCACCCACCTCATCCCAACATATCGGAGAACGACATTTTCGTCCATATAATGCTTCAATGGAGCCACACCTATACTTGCTCGATAACTGCTTGTTGTAGGAGAATTCCACCAATGGTAAATACTTATCCCAACCGCCTTGAAGTCTAGGACACAGTAGTCTTAATAAATCTTCAAGAGTTTGAATAGTCCTCTCTCGATTGTCCGTCTGCTTTGGGATGGTATGCCAACTAAATCGCAAATCCGCGCTCATAGCTTTTTGCAAGCTAACCCAAAATCTTGAAGTGAATCTTGGGTCACGATCCAAACTATGGATACAGTGCATGCCATGCAACCTCACGATCTCATTTACGCATATACTAGCAAGACGCTCAAGAGAATAAGTCTCCGTGATCGACAAGAAATGAGCGGACTTGGTTAATCTATCAACAATAACCCAAATAGCATTGATGCCTTGAGAAACCGTAGGAAGACCCGTAATGAAATCCATGGTAATGTGTTCCCACTTCCATTCCTAATCTCAAGTGGTTGCAACGGACCCTTAGGTACTAGATGCTCCGCCTTTACACGCTAGTAAGTTAAACACATCGAGATAAACTTTGCAATCTCTCTCTTCATATTATTCCACCAAAATGTATGTCAAGATCACGATACATTTTAGTACTTCCGTGATGGATTGCAAATGGTGTATTGTGTGCCTCCATCATAATCTTGTACTTCAAATCGTAGTCGTTAGAACACAAAGTCTAGAGTGGACTCAAGTATTCCTTCTTCATCAATTCTCGCTTAGGAATAGCTCCTTCTTGTACTTTCTTCTTCATACGCGATCGCCTCCGGCCCTGTGGCTTGAGCAACCTTAACTTTTCTATTAAAGTTGGCTCTACGCGTATACTTGACATCATCACACTCGCTCCCGCATGATATGATCTTCTACTCAATGCGCCACCACCACGCTCGCTTTTACCGTGATGGTATTGAATAGTGTGGTCGTAGTCTTTCAATAGCTCGAGCCAACGTCACGCCGCATGTTGAGTTCTTTTTTGAGTGAAGAAATATTTAAGGCTTTTATGATCCGAATATATCTCCACTTTCTCCCCATAAAGATAGTGCCTCCATATCTTTAGCGCTAAACGATCGGGCGCTAACTCTAGATCATGAGTAGGATAATTCCTCTCATACTCTTTAAGTTGTCATGCGAGGCATAGGCTATGACTTTCCCACGCCAGCATGAGAACACATCCTAACCCTTTGCACTCAAGCATCATCAGAGATAACAAATCCATCCGAACCAGATGGTATTGTTAGAACAAAATTGAAATAAGTCTCCTCTTAAGCTCTTGGAAACTTTTCTCGCATTCTTCGCTCCAAACGAATTTTGTATCCTTCCGAAGTTAGCTGAAGTTAATGGAGTAGCGATTCGAGAAAACCCTTCCACGAATCTCCGATAATAACCAAATTTAAGCCCAAAAGCTACGTGATTTCATCACCGACTTTTGCTGCTCTAACTTTGTATTGCTTCAATCTTCACGGATCAACAGATACTCCATGTTTTGACACTGATGCCCAAGAAATGCTACTTCCTCAAGCCGTAACTCGCATTTCTTCAATTTGGCATATAGTTGGTTTTCACGAAGCCTTTGGAGTACCAAATTTCAAATGGTGCTCATGATCTTCACGACTTTTGGAATATATAAGGATGTCATCAATAAAGACAACAACGAATCGATCCAAATATTCCTTGAATACTTTGGTTCATCATATCCATGAAAGCCATAGGAGCATTAGTTAGTCCGAAAGACATGACTAAGAATTCATAATGCCCATACCGAGTTCTCAAGGCGCCTTTGAATATCCTCGCCTCTAATCTTCACCGATGATATCCGTAATCTAAGATCGATTTTTGAAAAGAATTGTGCCCCTTGCAATCGGTCAAACAAGTCATCAATACGAGGTAGAGGATACCTATTCTTGATGGTGACATGGTTCAATTCCCCGATAGTCAATACAAAGTCGCATACTCCGCTTTTTCTTCTTTACAAATAAACAGAGCACCCCAAGGAGATGTACTAGATCGAATGAAACCAATGTCCAACAATTCCTCAGAGTTGGACCTTTAACTCTGAAGTTCAATAGAGCCATTCGATATGGGGTTTTAGAAATGGGCTTTGTACCAGTTCAAGATCAATAAAGAATTCAACTTCACGCTCGGGGTAGATCGGAAGTTCTTCGAAATACGTCGGGAAAGTCAATAACAACAGAATATTATTCAAATTTGACGTGTCTTTATTCAAATCCATAACATGGGCTAAGAAAGCTTGACATCCGCTTTTCAATAAACGAATAGCTTTATGATTAGATATGATGTTGATTGATTTTAATGGTTTAGTTGCTTGAATTGCATAACAAAGTTGGTTAGGAATATGAAAACTAACAACCTTACGAAAACAATCAATTTTGGCATGATGAGTAGTTAACCAATCAATCCCTAAAATCACATCAAAAGCAAGTATCTTTAAAGAGATAAGGTCAATGTAAGGTGATGGTGCCAACTTGAATCAAACAAGATTTATAAACAAAGGATGTGATGAAAGTTTCTCCTAACGGAGTTTCCACAGATAGATCAAAGTCTAATTTCTCCTGAGTCAAGTTTAAACGCTGAGCACATGCAGAGAGATAAATGAATGGGTAGCACCCAGATCAAGTAAGGTATAAACTTCGCAAGAATTTATAAATAGCTTACCCGTAATCACCTCGTTTGGGTTCTCGCATTATGACCGATCACAACAAAAACGCTTCTTCCTAATCGCTGACTTTGACTTTTCTCGGGATGTCTTTTCGAGTCACCGCCCTCACTGAACTAGGTTTCATACTGCATAATCTCGAGCGATATGTCCTTCCTTTCCACAACTATAGCATACCTTGAATCGTCAGGGCGCTTTGACCGATATGTCCTCTTTTCCGCATTTGTAGCATATAATGACCCGGTGGTCGATCTCCTCCCTTAGAACCGCTTGTTTGCCAGACCGCTGCCTTTCACATAGTCGTTGTTAAATCTCCTCTTTAAAATCTCCTCCCGACTCGCTTCTTTTTCGCTTTTCATGTCATGATTACCACCAGAGTGGTTACCATTTCTGTCCGTCTCTTTTTTCTCCGTAGGTTATCATTATTCTGTTGAATGCTATCTCCGATACGATCCTCGGTTGTGGTCCCTCAAATTGACTGTACTCGTTATCTCGCCTAATAATTGAGCCTGCTTTACAACATCCGAATAGAGAGAAAATTTATGAGAAATGAGATACCGACGTACGCCGGTTTCAAACCTCTAAGAAACATCCGCGCCATAATGCTCTCATCCTCCACCAAATGAGGTGCAAACTCGATAACTCGCAAACTTTGCCTCGTCTTCGAGACACCGCTCATGTTGTTTTGTTCTAATCTGATGAACTCCACTTCCTTCATACGACGCAACACTTTCAGAAAGTATTTGTCATTAAATAGTCTCTCAAACGCTTCCCAAGACATGCCGAAAAGCGGTGGATGGGTACGCTTCATGATTCTCCACCAAGAGTCCGCTTCGCCACTTTTACATAAAGGTGGCGAATGGAACCTTCGTTTCTCCGCGCATCCCAAGACATCGAATATCTTGGTAATTTGTTTGACCCATGTTTCCGCCATGATCGGATCTCGCTTTCCCTTAAATTCTCGTGGTCCCAACTCTTTGAATCGCTTGCTTGTGTGATAACCCGTGAATTGCTATCATTTCTCCTCAGATTTTGAACACGAGTCTCTCTCGTCTGATTTTGCATGAACTGCAAAAAACTTCTAAACATCCCTCGCTCATCATCTCGCTCCATGGTGTTGTTCATGGAGGAACATTGCCACTGTTGCACGCTCTCCTCGTTGGTAAGACAGTATCTCCACGGGCCTCATTTACTCCATCATTAATATTCTCACGACATTCTCAAATACCGCCATAAAACAAGGGGTTAATTAAGGAAATCAATATATCACATAATATCCCTATATATCGACCAACTAACAAATAAGCTTAGGTAGGACACACTAGCGAAGGATTTACTCGCCTCTCCTCCTAGTTCTATTCCCCGATCTCCGCCAGAGATCATATCCTAAAGCTCGATACCAACCGTGACGCCCCAAAATAGGTATACATCACCCATTCTCGAAGTTGTCAATACATGGTACGTAAACAACTACAACTTTATTATTACAATGTAAATCGTGAGTTTAAATATAAATATTATCTTCTGACAATATTTATACTCACATAAATCCTCATCACATTTATTGATACATTATTTTACAAAAATGGTGAGGACTACTAAACAATCCTTTCTAAAACCTTCATTCCATACCCCCAGACTTGTACTCGCTTATATTCTCGCCTCTCCGAGAAGAATGGAACAAAAAGGAAAAGGGTGAGCTCAACTAGCTCAAGAAAGAATATTATGACTAAGATAATATACAACAAATTATCGTTAGTCTTCAACAGGAAAAATCGATAGAATACAATAGACAACAAGTTTCGGATCAATATTCGCAATGAAAATAATAATTCATAGTAAGAAGTTACGTAGAGAATGAAATCTACTATAATCTATGAATTTAATAGCTTCATCATCAATATTTTATCCTCAGTAACATCAATCAATATTCATCTCAAATCAAATATTCATCTTTGCACTACAGTGCCAAAGATATTCATCAATCGGTCATGTTCATCTCAACACTGCTCATCTTTGCACTAAAGGCCAAAGATATTCATCGATCAGTCATGTTCATTTAAACACCGCCATCTTTGCACTACAGCCAAAGATATTCTTCAGAAATCATTCATCTTTACACTACAGCCAAAGATATTCAATAATATCATCATTTAAGACCGAGGATGATGAAAAATATTTTAAAGAACGGATCCAAAGGAAACAAAATGACAAGGATTAAGGATTAAGGATTCGCACTTTGTTTTATCCATGTCCAACAATACCCCAAAAATAATCACAAGTGGTGTAAAATTCAAGAATGATCAAAACATGGATACAATCAAAGCTAGTATCCAAAATAGATATTTTGGACGAAAAGAAGAAATTTTATTTTTCGATGAATAGTCAGATATCGTGAATAGTCTCGATATAATGTGAATAAGTAACTCGACACCAAAAGATAGAAATTCCACAAAAAAACATTTTCACGCTTTCATGAATAGTACTCGTGAATAAGAACTCGTGAATAAGAACTCATGAATAGTAACTCGTGAATAGTAACTCATGAATAGTAACCCCGACATGAAAAAGTTCCAAATTTGATAAAAACTTCGATCAATATTTCAAAGATAATGATATCAAGAAATAATATCATTACGAAAAAATAATATCCCTTACCTCAAAGAATCGAAGATTTCGGAAGGAAAGGCTCAAGTGATCTTCAATGAAACTTGTCTTGAATAAAGAACTCTCAAAGTATCTAAATACTCACAAAATACGCTCAATAATATAGAGAGAAAGAGAGAAAACTTTATTTACGGTGTGATTTTCAATTCTAACTTAAATTTCTATTTATAGGAAAATGTTAGCCTACCAAGCGCACTTGACTGCTACTACCGATGGCTTTACTCGCTACTATTTCCACCCACCACATTTGAAATAAAATTCAGCACATTTCTTCACCAACCACAAGTGGGGCCCACTCAATTCTAGAATTTTCCACCAAAATCAATTATAACCTCGATTTCAATCGAGACACTCTTAAAATTCATAACAAATCATTCGTTGCATTTTTAATCGGTTCAAAATTTGTGGACATATACTCAACTTTTGTATGTATAACATACCCAAAAATTACCACAATCCAACTATTTGATTAAAAATTATAACCCCATAATATATCTCAAAACCCCGATTTAATTTTTTAATACCTCCATCTGGTAAAATCTCGATAAAACACCTCAACAATAATTTCTTCATTTATAACCACATAAATAAATCCATCATTTATATCCACATAAAATAAATATTTCTTTATCATATGAATCAATAATTAATTATTCACAAATAATATTACGTAATCACAATTATGATGACCAGTAGTTCCTGGAAGAGGGCTTTCCGATAAGGATTTCTCCTTCAAGTAGCGCAATTAGGTGACCAAACCTCTCCTCGACGTAACTTTCTAGACATTGCCAATAATGCTATCTAATAATATTATTTAAATAATATGAATTATTGATCCGATAATGGAGATAATGCGCGAGGACAATTATTGAACAAAGAATAATATAAAATATCAACGCAAAGAATTATTGAATCAATAAAATAAAATATTGAACAAGAACTCATGTGAAAATTATTGAGTAGTGCCTTCTTCGTAAGGATCAATAATTCAACAATACTCGCAATACCGCTAGTACATCGCTCTAACCACGCCAGACATCAGATTTTAACCACCGGGTATTCCAATGATCTTAATCTGTAAATAACTACGCCTGCTTATTTTTAACCAACTTATATTTGTCGCTTTCTTCATCCAATCGCTTTCACATGGGGCCCACACATGGTCAAGGCTACTGTCGCATTTAATATTCTGACACATGCGAATATTCCACGACCAAACGAATATTCCCCAATAAAAATGAATATTTTATAACCACTTGCTTATTTTGAAATATTTGCGTATTTAACCCTTAACTATCCATATTAATCAAATCAACCCTTACTATTTCAAAATAATAAATAAAGGAAATTCCTTTTATTTAAAAAAATTTTGGTCTTACATAAGTGGCGCACCCAAGATGGGTGGCGACGATACTAAATTTTAGGGGCGCCACAATTGGTATCGAGCTTAAGGATATGATCCTCAAGCTAAGATGCGAGATAAGAACTAGGAGGGAGAGACGGGAATTCCTTCGCTAGTATGACCTACCTAAGTTTATTTTTTATTTAATTGGTCTGGTTCGAGAGTATAGGATAATATTTGATATATTAATTAACCCTCAGGTTGTGGCGGTGTTTGGAAATGACAATGAAAATATTCACAATGGAGTGAATGTGGCCATTGTGACACCTTTAATCACTAATCGTTTAATGCAAATGTCGATCAAGAACAAATTAGAGATATCCACGTAGTGAATGAAGAACTAATTGTTGCACCTTGAGCTAGTTGCAGAGGTAGCGGTGAGAGTGAGGAAGAAGAGGAAGAAGAGGAAGAGGAACCCGAGGAGAATTGGTTAGAAGAAGTTTATGATCAAAACTTAGAATTACAAAATCGTGTTCGTGAGCTAGAAGAACAGGTTGAAGAACGGCAAACGGTCGTGGAACAAAGGGATACAACAATTCAAAATTGGGTTACCCGATATGGGATGCTCGAACAAAATCACGCTTTGGCAGGGTGTAAGATATTAAAGTTGGAATCTGAGTATTTAAAAATCAAAGATCAGCTGAAAGAAGAAACAACTGAACGAAGGAGATTAGATGATGCGTGGGTAAAAGCCGCACGACGCGTTGATAGTGTAGAAAAAGACGTCCGATCCAATAAAGCCAAAATAGATGAAATGGACTTTGCTTTTTGGACAGCAATTGGGAGAACCCAACATCGAATTCAGAATTACCCTGTGCATAGCGGTCAACCCGAATTCGATATGGATCGAGAATAATGATTCAAATCATGGATCGAGAATGTGAAGAAGCACTTAAGGGTGGAATGTACCTATATAGTAAAGTCAAACTTCGGTAATTTAAGCGAGTAGCGTTTGTTCGAGAAACCCGAACGAAGTTATTACGGGTAAGTTAATTATAAATTATTACAAGTCTATACTTTATTCAATATAAGTTCTACCCACTCTTTTATTCTACCTAGTTATGTTCAATGTTTAAATTTGACTCAAAAATTAGACTTTGATTTATCTATTGAAACTTCGTTGGGAGAAACCTTCGTTACCTCCACTCGCTTATTAATCTTGTTGTTTCAAATAAACACTTTCACGTTACTTCGTCGATCTTATCTCTTTGAAAATACTTGCCTTTGAGGTAATTTTTGAAAACGATTGATTAACTACTCAATATTCTTTTTTTGTAAGGTTGTTAGCTTTCATATTCCTAACCAACTGTTATCTGAATTCAAAGTAACCAAACCCTAAAGTTAATCAATTGTTATATCGCCATAAGTAAAGAGCCTTGATCCTTTCGTTGTTGACTTCCTTGTGTGGAATGCAATCGAAGCCAAACTTTACGTAGGCGACGCCGTGAATGACGATGACAAGTTGATAGGTATCATTGTGAGGTGCTATCTAGGTTAAAGGATAGAAGTCACAGCTTGGTATCAATGTAACGTCTTATCCAAGTCTTGGATAAGAGTAGCGCTTTGAATGATATTTCTATCATTAATAAATTTCTTGACGTATTCTTGAAGATTTCCTAGCCTACCCTAGGCGTGAAATCGAATTTTGTATTGACCCCAAAGATAAAAACCCATTTCTTAAACCCTCAAATATTTCTTCAACTAAAAGGATCATTTACGAGAATTATGAGGAAAGTCATAATAAAAGCATTGGACTAATGAAAATCATGGGTATATGAAGTATTAGTAAGTGTTATGATGAGTTATGTTGGTTATTATGTGAAAACATGAAAGTTTCTTAGAAATCACAAAGGGTTGAAAAATCGATTTTGGTAAAAACGTAACATGAAATTCAATTGACCATATCTCTTATTATATTTTGAATTTTTGAGTGTGGTTAAGTCCTAGAGTTAGACCTATGAGTTACCTAACTAATCCAAGTGGAATCAATGAAAAAGGTGTTGTAGATTTTCGTGTGGATTGATTTTAGCAAAGGAGTCAAAACTTTAAAATGTCCAAAAGTTCACTGCCACGTTTTTGTAAGGGCTGTTTTGGCCACTTAATTAGTGAGAAAAATTTGGCCTTTTGGGACATAAAAGTATATGGTATAAAGAACATCGTGTCCAAAAATGAGCTCATTCCGACTTAAAATGAGCAAGTTATGACCATTTCAATATTTAGGTTTTTTGATTTAAAATGCTATAACCGGAGTTCTATAACTCATGACCATGAAATTTAAATCGAGGCTCACATTAACATGTGTAAGGTCCTGCCAAGATTTGGGAATTTTGGAGTTAAACTTGAGGTAGCTAATTTCTTAAGGAATTAATTAGAAATTGATTTTTTTAAAATAGTAAATGAATTTTAAAAATTTCTCGAGAAAAATATATTTTCATTATGGGACTATATTATGCTAAATCCCGGAAAAAAAGAAATATTTTGGGGACTGATTTGGTATTTTTCATGAAAATAGTTTAGTTCTGAACATATGAGTTAAATATGTTATGTGAAGTAACAAAGTTGAAAATAGGATTTTATGGCTAGAGAATCCTATATAGTAGTATATGCATATTTTTTTTGAGGATTTGATAATTGGTGATGATATCTTATGAGTATGGCATTTTGAATGATTAAATGCATTATATGGTAAAGCGTAAACAATTGAGATAAATTGTTTATAAATTTAAGAAGCGATTAAAATATTGTTATAATATTAATGATATTAGATTATGAGAGATTATTAAGTGATGGATAACATGGGGATATTCTTGAATCTGGATAAATTATATTATAAATGTTTAATATTTATCCTTTATCTCATTTGATTGATTCTTTATATCATTATCCTCACGCTTATATTATGTTGAAAGTCATCTGTGTTCAGTAGTGCATAGATGGACTTGGTATGATTATGACCGTGGATTGTTCTTGTATAATCATAACCGTAATTGAAAACACGATTATCTTTGGTAGTAGTGCATGGATAATTTGTGGTCGTGATACTAATGAATACACGATTATCTTCGGTCCGTAGTGCATGGATAATTTGTGGTCGTGATACTAATGAATACACGATTATCTTTGGTAGTAGTGCATGGATAATTTGTGGTCGTGATACTAATGAATACACGATTATCTTTGGCCGTAGTGCATGGATAATTTGTGGTCGCGATACTAATGAATACACGATTATCTTTGGTCAAGTGCATGGATAATTTGTGGTCGGATACTAATGAATACACGATTATCTTTGGTCGTAGTGCATGGATAATTTGTGGTCGTGATACTAATGAATACACGATAATCTTCGGCGCAAGTGCATGGATAATTTGTGGTCGTGATACTAATGAATACACGATTATCTTTGGCCATAGTGCATGGATAATTCATGGTCGTGATACTAATGAATATCCTTGGCACAGAAAAGGAGGATGATTCGATGATATGGATTAATTATTGAAATGAGTCTCAAAGAATGAAATATTAATTCATGGATGTGGTAAAAGTCATCTTTGGTCAGTAGTGCATTGATAGACTTGGTATGATTATGACCACGAATTATTCTATATAATCATGATCAGAATTGAAAACACAAATATCCTTGGCCAAGAAGGTATGGATAATTCGTGGTCGTGATACTATTAAGTCGCGTCTCAAAGATTATTGGTTTTACAACAGTATATCTTTAGCTTTCAGTAGTGCAAAGATGAATTGTTAATGAATATCTTTGGCGGATTAGAAGATGAATTTAATATTTTTAACGATAAAGGTATTCAAGGTATCCTCACCTCTTTATCATATCTAGTATGTACCCTAATTTCGAGGGCTTAAATTTCATAAGAATGGGAGGTTGTAAGACCCCAACTTTTATAAATAAAGATGAATTTTCTATAAATATTATTTTTGAATATTATGGAATAAATTTGATATAATGTTATAGTTGTGGGTAATATTTATAAATTTTGCAAAAAGTAAGCAAGTTGTTATAAAATATTCATTTGGTGGGGGAATATTCTTTTTGTTCGGGGAATATTAAATACGATGGCTCAATCATTAGTGGACCCCACAACGGAAGTATTTTCGTAGTTAGAAACGACAAAATTATTTTTTTTAAAAAATAATGGCAGAGGTGTTACAGCTTAAACTGCTGAACTACCCTAAGGTAAAAGTACAAGAATACTGCCATGGGTTGCGTAAGTAGCACACTAGTATTGATTATTGATGCTTATGTGAGAAGTCACTTAGCTATACTCAATTATTACTACAATAATTCTTCGCATCATATCTCTTATATTATTGATTCAATTATTATCACAAAGATCATCCGTATAATATGTTATAGTATTAAATTATTAATTGAGACAACAAGTTATAAATGATTAATAATTGTTGAAAGATTAAATATGTGTTGATTAAAAATAAAATGATTTTTGTAATATTTATTCAATTCTTGATGTATATAAAGAGTCTATTATGAGACTTTTGTGGTAAGTTTGAATATTTTATGGGGGCCCATATGTCATCATCTAAGAGTCCTTCACATCGATAGTAATTACCTTTGTGAATAGTAATTACCTTCGTCAATAGTAATTACCTTCGTCAATAGTAATTACCTCTGTGAATAGTAATTTCCTTTGTGAATAGTAATTACCTTCGTCAATAGTAATTACCTTCGTCAATAGTAATTACCTCTGTGAATAGTAATTACCTTTGTGAATAGTAATTACCTTCGTCAATAGTATTTACCTTCGTCAATAGTAATTACCTTTGTGAATAGTATTTACCTTCGTCAATAGTAATTACCCTCGTCAATAGTAGTTGCCCCTTCAATATTACCAAGAGTTAAATGCCTCTTCGGTGTTCCAAGGGTTAATTACCCATTCGCAAATAGTAGTTGTCTCTTCAATATTATCAAGAGTCATTTTGACCCTTCGTTAAGACCAAGAGCCACCCTCAGTTTTTCTATAAATAGAAAGCTCATTCCTTAATTATTTCTTACGAATTCACTGAAACTCTAGAGAGAGAAACTATAGAGAGAAAGAAAAAAAGTATTCTGCTACTTCACTTTGCCAATACTCAGTTCTTCTAAGGTAGGGAATATTATTTGTTGTACCCGTAAGGGGTGTTATTCTTTCTTATTCATGAAGAGAACTTATGTTATTCCATTCTTTATTATTCTATTGGAATAACCTGTAAAAGTGGCATACCCTATATATAACTTGTATATGCGGCATACCCTATACTTGGTGAAATCCTTATGTTATTCCATTCTTATTTATTCATTGGAATAACTCAGATAATGTGGTTTACCCTATACTTGATGACATTCTTCTATTATTCTCGTTTTATTATTCTCGCTGGAACATCATGTTCACATGTGTTTTACACCTGACCGTTCCGCTCTTTATCATTCTCGTTGGAATATCCTATCATGTGTTTTACACCGGATCTGGTTCCATCTTTATTATTCTCATTAGAACATATCGCTTGTGAGTGTGAATTTCACCGACACGGTTCCGATTATTATTATTCTGGTTGAATAACTCGCCTACATCTAAGTACCGCATGCATGGTGATTTCTTTTGTTATTCCATTCTTTATTATACCCAAATTGGTTAAAACTTTGACTTCTATACTCCATGAAATTAGAGGAATATCCTTGATATTTGCGCTTCATCCGTAATCCTTTCATGGAAATATTCTTCTCAAGATTCTTGAATTTTACTCTCTAAAAGCAAATCATGTTGTCGATAGTTTGGAAGTTATTGGTTCCTAGATAAATTAATTCTTGAACTTATTTTATTGAATGTCATTGTCATCATCCTCATGTTATATTATGTTATCTTTGGCTTACGTGCATAGATGAACTTGGTATGATTATGACCAGAGTGATTCTAAGATAGTCATGACCATTGATAATTTGATAAAAATCCTTGGACAAGTGGTACGGGATGATTAGATATTGTGGTTTATTCATTAAAGTTTAGTCTCAAATATAATGATGATGATGAAAACCTTTTAAATCATAAAAGATAGTAGATTTTATTTTCTACTTGACTCTTTTAATGGATTGCTTATTCCATTTGCAGCTTAAACTTGTTGTCTATTGTAATTTATCGCTTTAACACTTGTTGAAGGCTAACGATAATTTATTCTCGCATTATCTTAGTCATAATATTTTTTCTTTCGGGCTAGTTGAGCTCACCCTTTCTTTCACCGTTTCTCTTGTGAAATGAGAATATAGTTGGGACGAGCCTGGGAACCGGAGTAATTGTCCGGAGGATAGCGTTAGTAGTCCTCACTATTCTCGTGAAATATTGTGATAATAATTGTAATGAGGACTCCTTTTGAGTTTGTATAATATCTAGTAGACAATATTTGTATTCAAACTCACGCTTTATGTGGTATTGTACACGCGCAGCTTATATTAGTAAGTTGTATTTAAATTACATTACCATGTAAGTGGCGACCCAAGATGGGTGACGTATACTAAATTTTGGGGGCGTCACAATAAGTATTGTATAGCAGCATCATGCTTGAAAGACTAATGAATTTAATATAACAAAACAGACTTGATCAATAATAACGAGAACTTGCTCAATGTGGAAAGGTGAATTCATCAACTTATCAAATGATAACAAGTAGGGTTAGGAAACTTGCCTCGTGCATAGATTACACGTTAATAAAACTCGCTCTTTGATTTAAATCCTAAATATCATTCACGTTCACAATTCTAATCAATTATAACGTATAAACATCACAAGTTTATTCTTTGTCTAACTCGAGTTCATGACTATACTTAGTCAATTACTACATTTATTGTCAAAAATTAAGACTTCACGAACAATAAGCTAACTCTGCATTTGATCATTCAATTCACACGTAATTGTGTTATGGACATGTTAAGAATTTATTCTAACACCTCATTATATGTCTAACAAGTTATTATAATCATTAGACTAAGTTGCTATCACATTTCTATACTTGAATACTAAAAAAATATTTTCATTATTTCGCTAAGTGGTATTTTGCTAAATACCACTATCAGATCTTATTGAGTATTATACTGCAGTTACCGCGGCAATCATGGGTCGAGACATGGCGTCATGGGATGCAAGCGGTGTACATACAAGAAGAGTTTCGCTTACGAGTTGGCCACAATTGAAACTCCGATTTTGATTCTCGATTAAAGAGAAGAACACGAGTTCAAATAATTAAACACTACATTATCATTAATTTCACCAAATCAAACATACCCACTTGCTAGAATTTATACATAATCATTACTCAACATTTATAGAGTGATTTTAACCCATTAAAACACATAATCACATAATTAAATCATGCAATTTGTACTGTTCTTAATGTTCTTGAAGTTCTTGAACAAAAACATAAAATTTAATACTACGGATTCGTTATAAGACCAAATCCAACCATTCAAGTTTCATTTTGTTCGTTTTAGCATGCATAATCATATACAAGTGGAAATTTTGCAGAACACTTTATGTTTGACATATTAAAATCACGTATAAGGCCATATGGCCATATAACATACTCTGTGAATTTTTGAAACAACAAGTTATAATATTATGAAATTGATGATATGGAATTATATACAATATATATTAAAACATGCTATGGTGACATAAGATCACGAATATAACCACATAATCAATACAATCTCCAACTACGTAGATTTTACGAAATTTGAGAGCCATATTTTATAAAAACTAAATGACGTAAATAAAATATAATAATTTCTCATTAATAATAACATCAAATTATTAAATCTCTAATTAATAATTAAATTAATTAAAAATAACTTTAAGCTTATTAAATATTTCTTTTAATACAATAAGCTCACATAATCACATACTTGAATAATAAAATTCTCCACATTAATTTAATACATATAACACATAATTAAATTAATTTACCATGAACTTCATCAATTAATTATTTAATCTAATAATTAATTCATCGAAAAACATTTATTTAATCCAATAAATATTAAAAATTAAATTACAAAATCTCTTGTTGTCACATCTTTCCCTCTTAAAAGAATTCTCGTCCTCGTAATACAACTCAATAATTAATCCTGCTACATTCTCCCCCCTTACAAAGATTCTCCCCCGTAATCGCTTATAATAATCTAAGTAAATAAATGAGGATAATTTTTCATCATATTCTCTTCGAGTTCCCACGTAGCTTCTTCAGCATTGTGGTTCCTCCAAATTACCTTAACAGAAGGTATTACTTTATTTCTCAGAACTTGTTCTTTGTGGTCGACAATTTGAACTGGAATTTCTTCGTAAGATAAGTCTTTGTCGAAATGTAGGGGTTCATATTGAATCACGTGCTTATAATCGGGTTGGTAGGGTCGTAGGACTGAGACATGAAAAACGTTGTGGACATTCTCTAGAGATGGATGTAAGGCTACCTCATATGCAACCTCTCCGACCCTACGTAGAACTTCAAAAGGTCTAATGAATCTTGGGCTTAATTTTCCTTTCTTTCCAAATCTGATCTTTCCCTTCCAGGGAGAGACCTTTAAAAACACATAACTACCCGGCTCAAACTCAACATTCTTATGGTGTGGATCGACGTATTTCTTCTGTCTATCTTGAGCTGCTGTCAATCTCGCTCGAATCATTTTGACTATTTCTGCTATTTGTTGTAGCAATTCCGGGCCTAGTAGTTGTCTTTCGCCAACTTCATCCCAATATAGCGGAGTTCTGCACTTTCTGCCGTATAACGCTTCATAAGGTGGCATGCCAATACTATCGTGGTAACTGTTGTTGTAGCCGAACTCTACGAGTGGTAGATGATCATCCCAATTCCCTTTAAAATCCATTACACAAGCTCTTAACATATCTTCCAATGTCTGAATTTTTCTTTCACTTTGTCCATCTGTCTGAGGGTGATATGATGTGCTCATTCGCAACTGTGTACCCATGTATTCTTGTAAAAGTTTCCGGAAGTTTGACATAAAACGCGGATATCTATCAGAAACAATTGACACCGGAACTCTGTGCCTTGAAAAAATCTCTTTCACATATAACCTTGCCAACTGATCTAAGTTGAATCTGATTTTGATCGGAAGGAAGTGTGCGAATTTCGTCAATCGGTCAACAATAACCCATACAGCGTCGTAGCCTTTCTAGGTTGTCGGTACACCAACCATAAAATCCATCGTAATATGTTCCCATTTCCACTCTGGAATCTCTAAAGGTAGTAGTAACCCACTCGGCCTCTGATATTCTGTTTTAACTTTCTGACATGTTAGGCACTTGGCAACACATTCTACAACCTCTCGTTTCAAATTTGGCCACCAAAAATGTTGTCGAAGATCCTGATACATCTTGGTGCTACCAGGGTGAATCGAATATCTTGAGTTGTGAGCCTCACTCAAAATTTCTTCCTTAATCTCCGCATCAAGGTACCCAAATTACGCTCTCAAATCTTAGTAGTCCCTCACCGCTCATTTTAAATCTCTTGCTCAAATTCCTTCAGATATCTTCTTCTTTACTTTCTCATATTCTTCGTCCTAAAGTTGAGCCTCCTTAACTTTATCCAGTAAAGTTGTACCAGCTTACATCTGGAATAGCTTCTCGTTGAACTCCATAGGATACTTCACTTCCAATTCCAGCTTTTCCATTGCTAAAATTAGGTCCTCCAGAGTGGTCAACATCATCAATTTCTCCAGATCTTTTCTACTTAGGGCGTCGGCCACCACATTTGCCTTACCCGGAAGGTATAGAATCTCACAATCATAGTCCTTAATTAACTCCAACCACCTTCTTTGGCGCATGTTCAAGTCTTTTATGTAAAAATATATTTCACTTTTTTGTGGTCTCAGATATATTTCACACTTCTCCCATAGAGATAGTGCCTCCAGATTTCAAAGCAAAAACCACTGCAGCCTAACTCCAAGTCATGGGTCTGATACCCTTCTCATAATCTTTCATTGTCGTGTGACGCTGTCACGCAATGACTCTACTGCTCAGAGTAAGCACAAAGCCAAGTCCTTTATGCGACGCATCGCTATATATTAAAAAATTTCCTGTATCATCCGGAAGAGATAACACAGGTGCTGAACTTAACCTCTTCTTTAATTCTTGAAAACTTTCCTCACACTTCTCTGTCTAAACAAATTTCACCGATTTCCTAGTCAAATTTGTCAACGGAGTTGCGATCTTGGAAAAATACTGAATGAATCTTCTGTAATAACCCGCTAATCCAAGAAAACTTCTTACTTCTGACGGCGTCTTCGGCTGATCCTAGTTAATCACAGCTTCGACTTTGGAGGGATCCACCGAAATTCCGTCTCTATCAATCACATGTCCAAGAAATTGTACTCTTTCAATCCAAAATTCACATTTCAAAAACTTAGCATACAACTTCTCTCTTCTCAATGTCTCTAATGTCACCCTCAAATGCACTTCGTGTTCTTCCTTGGTTTTTGAATATACCAAAATATCATCTATAAATACCACTACGAATTTGTCCAAAAACGGCTTGAACACTCCATTCATTAAGCCCATAAATGCTGCAGGAGCATTTGTTAGCCCAAATGACATTACCAGAAATTCGTAGTGACCGTATCGTGTTCTAAATGTTGTCTTCGGTACATCCTCTGGTTTCACCTTCAGTTGATGATAACCACTCCTCAAATCTATCTTTGAAAAGTATCTTGCCCCCTTCAACTGATCGAACAAGTCGTCAATTCGCGGTAATGGATACCTATTCTTAATCGTGACCTTATTCAGTTCTCTGTAGTCTATGTAGAGTCGCATTGTTCCTTCTTTTTTACAAATAAAACGGGCGCTCCCCACGGTGATACGCTTGGTTTAATATACTTCTTATCTAGTAATTCTTGTAGTTGGACCATTAGTTCTTTCATCTCTACCGGTGTTATTCGGTACGGTGCCTTTGATATTGGAGCCGTTCCTGGAGCCAAATCGATTACAAACTCAACTGCTCTATCTGGACAAAGTCCTGACAAATCATCCAGAAATACGTTTGCAAAATCTCTCACTACTGGTATCTCATCTATTTTCGGATTCTCTTTCCGACTATCGACTATATAAGCTAGATATCCTACACAGCCTTGCCTTAACAATCTCCTGGCCTGCATCATCATCAGATAACTCACTCGTCTAGGCAATTTTCTACCATAAAACAAAACCTTTGACGGAGTCATAAGATTAATACGCTTCTTCTGGCAGTCAATTACCACCCCATAATTGGATAGCCAATCCATACCCAAAATAACGTCGAATTCTCTGAGTCGAATTGGGATAAGATCTACATTCATGATATTACCCTTAATATCTACTCTACAGTTCTTGTGCACATACTTAACAGGGATTATTTCTCTATTCGCAATTTCTATGTTCATGGGGTATTCTAACTCATCCTTAAGCTATTCAAAGTTCTTAGCAAAGTCATCAGATATAAATGAACAAGTAGCACCCGAATCAAATAATACATAAGCATTAATTTTATTGATCTAATGATACCGACACCACATCGCGAGATCGTGACTGCATCCTGTCTTTGTCATGTTGAATGTTCCGTCAGGTACCAATCGTCATTGGTTTGTGGTTGGTCCTGCAATGGTCGAGTGCTTCCACCATGATTTCCTCTGTTTCCTCCTGAACTCGTCCCTCCCGATCCCTTCTTAGGACAATCTCTTGCAAGATGGTCCTTTTTTGCACATGTGAAGCGAGCACCCTTCTTTGGGTTCTGACGGTTTGGTGCTATGTGGCCTTCCGACCACAATCAGAGCACACTCGCTTCCCTTTCATGCAAACTCCCAGATGAGTTTTTCCATGAGTGGGCCGGGCACGTTCGATCTTCTTCTTCACCCTCCTTGTTGACTTCCAAATGACGTATTTTGGACCATTTCTCTTAGATTACCCCCCAAAGCACTCCTAAATCCGATTTCCATAGGATTTGGTGTTCACTATACAAACATCATATATCTATGTACCCATAAATAAATGAAAACCATGCAATAAATAGATATAATAAATAAATCTCCCCTTATTGGATTACATCAAGTGCATAATAAATAAAATCCCAGGTTACTCTAACCTTAAAACATCTGTGCGGAATCATAAACAAATAATAAGTCTTAAGTAACATCAAGTCTAATATCATTACATAACCACATAAATAACCAGTCTTCATTACTTGCTAATCTTTCCCTTGCCTTTACTAGTGGAAGGCTCGTCTAATCTTTCGTTCTTAACTACAATGTTATTATTACGCAAGAGTGAGCACGATTGCCCACAAGTATAACAATATAATAAATGAATAATAACATGCGAATAAATCAAAGACTTCTGAAGTAGGAAACTCAACTTTTGAATCAAGAATGAATAACAAGAAACAAAAGAACTTCTGAGGGTCATATGACCTTGAACTTTGTCCTAGGTTGTCAAGTGTTTATACTCGAAACCTTTAACAGTCATAAGACTATGGACTCTTCTTCTCGTACTTAGGGGGATCAGCCCTTAGTACCATACTATGCACAATATCTTAACGCTAACGTATAAGTAATCCCCTATACAAGGTTGTTCATCTCAGTTTGACATTCGAGAGTCCACACTAAAGGAAGTTTGGTTTGATTATTCAACAAGAGTTCTAAATTTAGAACGTTCATCAACTATGGACTAGTCAAATCAATAAGGGTCCACTAGTCTTACAAGGTTCAAAAATAACTGATATTTAAATTGAATAATAATTCTCGAGAAGTATACAATAGAATAAATATTGTATAATAGAAACATGCTTTGATAAGATTAATGATCTTTGATATCATAAATTGAACTTGATCAATAATAACGAGAATTTATCCGATGTTGGTTCATAACATGAATAACAATAACAAGTAAGGTTAGAAAACTTGCCTCGTGCGTAGATTACACTTTAATTAAACTCATTCCTTGATTTAATTCCTATATATCATTTACGTTCACAATACCAGTTAATTATAACGTACTAAACATCAGAAGTTTATTCTTTTGTCTAACTCGAATTCATGACTATACTTAGTCAAATTACCATACTTGTATTCACGTAATATTACACTATACGAACAACAAGCTAATTACATAATCAACAATTCAATCAACATGTAAATGTCTTCTTGAATTGATAAAAACTTATTTTAATATCTCATTATATGTCTAACAAGTTTTTATATTCATTAGATTAGGTTACTATCACATTTCTATACTTGAACACTTCAAAAAAATGCATTTCTGGACATTCTCGCTAAGTAGCACAATGCGCACTTGTTGTACTTACAGTCTTGCTCATCATATGGCGCATTGCGCCATGAGACTACTGGAGACTTGCAAGGCAGGCCACTGCAGTCATGGCGAGACTTCGCTTCTGAGTTAAGCGCGAGGCGCGAAAATCCTGATTTTGATTTTCAGTTCGCGAAGAACACATAGTTCAACGAAATAAAGACTACATGATCATTAATTTCACCAATTTAACATACCCACATGCTAGAATTCATACATAATCATTACCCAACATTTATAGAGTGATTTTAACCCATTAAAACACATAATTACAGAATTAAAATATGTAAATTTCACTGTTCTTGATGTTCTTGAAGGTTTTGAACATAAATCATAAAATTCAACGCCACAGATTCGTTATAACACCAAATCCATCCATTCAAGTTTTGTTTACTTTGTTTTAGCATGCATAATCATATACCAGTGTGAATTTTGCAGAACAATTTATGTTTGACATATTAATTTTATGTATAAGGGCTATATGGCCATATAATATACTTTGTAAATTTTGAAGCCATAACATACATTATAATATTATGAAATTGATGTTATGAAATCATATACAATTTATATTAAAACATGCTATGATGCTATATTAATACATATATTCACATAATTGTTACCCTATCCAACTACAGAGACTTTTCAGAAGACTTAACAGCCATATTCATGAAAACTTTAAACAGACGTAAAATAGGAATTGGGTTGAAGAGATTACCCAAAGCGTAGATGAGCAAGGACGACAATTTCTCTCTACTTCAATCACAGAGTTTCTCCCACACTTTCCTCTAAATTCTCTTTGAAATCTCTCTGGCACTCAATTGAACGATTGATGAAGAATACGTAAATCAAAATAAACTGAGCCTTTATATAAAAGTTGAGGCCGCCATCTACTCCATACACGTGGTTTAACCGCCTCAACTCCTCTTAAGGCCTCATTTGGATAGCAAGAATAGGTTTCAAAACCATTTAATTTAATTAAACTTTATCATATAGTTTAAATAATGTCACACTCCTATATAAAATAAAATTCAATATCTTATTTAATTTATTTTAAATAAAATATAATAATTTCTCATTAATTCACATAGTCACATAATTAAATTTCTCATTTATTAATAATGTCAAATTATTAAATCTCTAATTAATTATTAAATTAATTAAAATAACATAACATTAAGCTTAATAAATATTTCTTTTAATACAATAAGCTCACATAATCACATACTTCTAATAATAAAAATTCTCCTCATTAATTTAATAACTATAACACATATAATTAAATTAATCTACCACAACTTCATCAATTAATTTTTTAATCTAATAATTAATTCATCAAAAATATTTATTCAATCCAATAAATATTAAAATTAAATTACAAAATCTCGGTTGTCACATCTTTCCCCTCTAAAAAGGATTTTGTCCTCAGAATCACAACATAACAATTCATCCCGTTACATTCTCTCCCCTACAAAGATTCTGTCCCCAAAATCGCTTATAATAATCTAAGTAAATAAATGAGGATAATTTTTCATCATATTCTCTTTGAGTTCCCACGTAGCTTCTTCTGCAATGTGGTTCCTCCAAATTACCTTAACAGAAGGTATTACTTTATTTCTTAGAACTTGCTCTTTTCTGTCGACAATTTGAACATGAATTTCTTCGTAAGATAAGTCTTTGTCGAAATGTAGGGGTTCATATTTAATCACGTGCTTGTAATCGGGTTTGTAGGGTCGTAGAACGGAGACATAGAAAATGTTGTGGACATTCTCTAGAGCTGGAGGTAAGGCAACCTCATAAGCAACTTCTCCGACCCTTCGTAGAATTTCAAAGGGTCCAATGAATCTTGGGCTTAATTTCCCTTTCTTTCCAATCGATCTTTCCTTCCAGGGAGAGACCTTTAAAACACATATAACTACCCGGATCGAACTCAACATTTTTACGGTGTGGATCGGCATATTTCTTCCGCTTCTTCTTGAGTCAGTCATCAATCTTGTTCGGATCACTTTGACTATTTCTGCTGTTTGTTGTTCCAATTTCGGGCCTAGTAATTGTCTTTCACCAACTTCATCCCAATATAGCAGAGTTCTGCACTTTCTGCTGTATAACGCTTCATAAGGTGGCATGCCAATACGAGCGTGGTAACTGTTGTTGTAGCCGAACTCTACGAGTGGTAGATGGTCATCCCAATTTCCTTTAAAGTCCATTATACAAGCTTTTAACATATCTTCCAATGTCTAAAATTGTTCTTTCACTCATTCCATCCGTCTCGAGGGTGATATGTCGCTGCTCATTCGCAATCGTGGTACCCATGTATTCTTATAGACGTTTCCAGAAGTTTGATGTAAAGTGCGGATCTCTATCAGAAACAATTGGCACCGGGACTCCGTGCCTTGAAACAATCTCTTTCACATATAACATTGCCAACTGATCTAAGTTGAATCTGATTTTGATCAGAAGGAAGTGTGTGGATTTCATCAATCCATCAACAATAACCCATACTGCGTCGTAGCCTTTTCGAGTTAGTTCAGTAGGCCAACCACGAATCCATCGTAATATATTCCCATTTCCATTCTGAATCTCTAAAGGTTGTAAGAACCCACCGGCCTCCGATGTTCTCGCTTTAACTTTCTCGATACGCCGCATTTGGCAACACATTCTGCAACCTCTCGTTTCAAATTTGGCCACCAAAAATGTTGTCGAAGATCTTGGTACATCTTGGTGCTACTAGGGTGAATCAAATATCTTGAGTTGTGAGCCTCGCTCAAAATTTCTTCCTTAATCTCTGGTACTGGCGTTACCCAAATTTTATTCTCAAATCTCAGTATACCTTCCTTATCCATCTTGAATCTTGATTTGGTTCCTTCAGATATCTTCTTTTCACCAATTTACATTCGTCGTCATGAAGTTGATCCTCTTTAACCTTGTCTAGTAGAGTTGTACCAGATTGCATCTAAAATAGCTTCTCATCGATCTCCATAGGACACTTTACTTCTAATTCCAGCTTCTCCATCATTCAATTAATTAACTCCTCCTGTCATGGCAACAACATCGGTTTCCCCCACCCTTTCTACTTAAGGCGCCGGCCACCACATTTGCCTTACCCTTGATGGTATAGAATCTCTCACAATCGTAGTCCTTAATTAACTCCAACCACCTTCTTTGGCGCATATTCAAGTCTTTCGTGTAAAATATATTTCGCACTCTTGTGGTCTCAGATATATTTCACACTTCTCCCCACGTAGATAGTGCCTCCATTTTCAAAGCAAAACCACCGCAGCCTAACTCCAAGTCATGGGTCCTGATACCCCTTCTCATAATCTTTTCAATTGCGTGTGGACGCATACGCAATGACTCCTCATCATTCGCATAAGCAAGCACACAACCAAGTCCTTTATGCGATGCATCACTATAAACCATAAAATTTCACGTGTCATCCGGAAGAGATAACACAGTGTTGTACTCAACCTCTTCTTTAAATTCTTGAAATCTTTCCTCACACTTCTCCATCCAAACAAATTTCACCGATTTTCTAGTCAAATTCACATGACTGAGTTGCGATCTTGGAAAAATCCCGAATGAATCTTCTATAATAACCCGCCAATCCAAGAAAACTTCTTACTTCGACGTTGTCTTCTACCGATCCCGCTTAATCACAACTTTCCGACTTTGAGGGATCCACCAAATTTTCGTCCCTATCGATCACATGTCCAAGAAATTGTACCTTTTCAATCCAGAATTCACATTTCAAAATTTAGCATTACAACTTCTCTCTTCTCAACGCCTCTAATGTCACCCTCAAATGTTCTTCATGTTCTTCCTTGGTTTTGAATATACCAAAATGTCATCTATAAATACCACTACTTAATTTGTCCAAAACTATTTGAACACTCCATTCATTAAGCCCATAAATGCTCACAGAGCATTTGTTAGACCAAATGACATTACCGTAAATTCGAGAGACCGTATCGTGTTCTAAATGCTCATCTTCTTGACATCCTCCGTCTCACCTTCAATTGATGATAACCACTCCTCAAATCTATCTTTGAAAAGTATCTTGCTCCCTTTAACCGATCGAACAATGTCGTCGATTCACCAGAATGGATATCTATTCTTAATCGTGATCTTATTCAGCTTCTTCAGTAGTCTATGCAGAGTCGCATTGTTCCATCCTTCTTTTCACAAATAAAATCGGGCGCCCCCCACGGTGATACGCTTTGTTGGATATACTTCTTGTCCAAGAATTCTTGTAGTTGGACCATCGCCCTTCATCTCTACTACCGCTATTCATTCTATGCGGTGCCTTCGATATTGGAGCCGCTCTCGAGCCAAATCGATCACAAAATTCAACTGCTTCTATCCGGAGGAAGTCCCGCAAATCATCTAGAAATACGCCTCACGAAATCTCTCTCACCATCGGTATCTCATCTATTTTTGGATTCTCTTTACGACTATCGACTATGTAAGCTAGATATCCTACACACACCTCGCTTTAACAACCTCCCCGGCTCCATGATCATCATCAGACAACTCGATTGTCTAGGCAACTTGCTACCATAAAACACTACCTTTGACGGATTCATAAGGTTAATACGCTTCTTCTGGCAGTCAATTATCGCCACACAATTGGATAGCCAGTGCATACCTAAAATAACGTCGAATTCTTCAAGTAGAATATGGATAAGATCTACATTCATGATATTACCCTTAATATTCACTCTATAGTTCTTATGCACATACTTAACAGGGATTATTTCTCTATTCACAATTTCTATGTTCATGGGGTATTCTAACTCATCCTTAAGCAATTCTAAGTTCTTAGCAAAGTCATCGGATATAAATGAGCAAGTAGCACCCAAATCAAATAATACATAAGCATTAACTTTATTGATCGAAATGATACCGACACCACATCGCGAGACCAACACCGCATCCTCAGATCGCCATATCAATGTTCGTCATTGGTCGATCGGTTGGTTGCGTTGGTCCCGTGATAGTCGAAAGTGCTTCCACCGTAGATTTCTCTATTTCCTCCCGAATTCGTCCCTCCAGATCCTTTTTAGACAATCCTCGCAAGATGGTCCTTTGAGCCACAAGTGAAAACAGTAGCATTTCTTCTGGGTTTGATAGGTTTGGTGCTACGTGGCCTTCCTAACCAAAATTGTAGCACACTCGCTTCCCTTTCATACAAACTCCCAAATGAGTTTTTTTGCAGGTTGGCACGCTTCAATCTTCTTCTTCCGCCTCCTCCTTGTCGACTTCCAATTTGATTGTTATCGCACCACTTCTCTTCTCGATTATGGTTACCCCCAAAGCTATTCCCACCAGTCTTGTTATTATTACCTTCATTCTCACTCTTTTTCTTCTTTTCGATCTTGATTATATTTCATTATCAGATCGCTTCCACCCTCAAATGAGTATGGCCTTCTCTAACACTCCAAAGAAAAGTGTTCAATTGAACATCGACACTTTTCTATACAACCGGGCTTCAAATTCCGTCGAATCGCCTTGCCTTCCTCTCACTCGGTAGATGCACTTGCTATGTGGCTAACCTAGCCAACTCGTTGAACCTTGTCGCATAATCACCATATCGATATACCCCTCGTTTCAACTCTAGAAACCGAACTTCCATCTAATTTTGTGAACTGTTGGAAAAGTACATCTCAAGAACATCTCTTTGAATCTCTCCTGTGTTATTACACCTTCACCTCCCCCGTACTTTGTTTTCCGCCACCAATAATCGGCTTTAGACTTCAAAGATAAATGTCAGATACACGCTTTTTTTTATCTTCCCTTACTCTAGCGACATCGAACACCTTCTCCATCTCCATCACCCAAGTCCGAGCTTCGATTGGGTTTATGGAGCCTTTAAACTCAAGGCGGTCCCACCGCCTTTGAAGTCCTTGAACGAGGTGTTTGGTGGAGCTTGTGGTTGATTGTTAATTGCCCCGGCCAAAAGGTTCACCAATTGCTGAACAGGGTTAGCATTGGCGTCGTTGTTATTCATTGGTTCTTCTTGTGCTTGTTGACGGTTTTTGTCTTCTTCTAGCGTGCATATTTCATTAAGAACATACGCTTATTAGGTCTTTATTCAATCTCTTAAACATTTAGGGCTTAACTAAAACATTCAATCATAATTCACTTAACACATCAATTCAAATAAACTCGACATTTTATTTAATTCAAAAGTTTTAACATCATAAGATAAAGATCACCGCTATTTACATCAACTATCCCGATATAAAGAATCTACAGATTTTAAAACATCAAAATATTCCTTTGTTTATAACACGTCAGAATTTACATCATTAACTACCAAATAGTTTTCACATAATTAAACTAATACTATCACCGCTTATTAAGGCTACCGGATAGCCTTGCCACGCTCTTCTTCCATAATGCGATATCGTCCTGCGATCAAGCATATACGATGGTAGACCTTCAAACTGGAATGGATACTTCATAACTTGATCCTGGGGCGCATCCATGGCATTGTGAAGTATAGAGTACGTCTCCCCAAGCTTAGCCTTCTTTGCAACGACAATCCTCTTCTGCGAGATCAAGACGACGCGACTCTCTTACCCAAATTTCCTCCTCCTCGCTAATGCCAATCTTTCCGAGCTCTCTTTCGATCTTTCTTCAACTTCTATTTCTTCTGGTCTTCTCCTCGGTTTGACCTTCTCGTGAACTAAATCCCACTCCACGCTTCCTAAACGTGTGTGAAGAGTCACAATTTCCTATCCTTCGCTTCGATGGTACTCACGCATATAATTCCTCTCCCTCACCTCCTAACAAAGATCCTCGCAACTCTATGTTATGATCATAAAGTGCATCATACATCTCATCATCAATGGAGTTCGGTGGGAACTCCTCTTCCTCCTCTTCCTCATCAGAATCCTCCTTTGGATCAGTCTCAGGCTCATGCTCCCGACCAACAACAGTGATCAATGGAGATGGCTCTCTCTGTACCAACTATTCCCTGACAACGTGAATGTCTCGGGGCTCCTCCTCTGTAGGTACTCAGGGTTCCTCCTCCCCAGCTCGACTAGCTCCTCCAACATCCGACATCCCGATAACAAAATTTTAACTTTTAGTTACTAATCCGTGCTAGTGAACACATAATTTAACACATAAGCACATAAAGTCTTTTATTATCTTCAATGAATTTAGAAATTCATTTCTTAGAACTCGATAAGAGTTTACCACCACTATGTTCTCGATCTCCTACAAGGCTACTACCTAAGGTTGTTCCCCCACCTAAGGTTCATAACCTATAGCTTTGATACCAATCCATGACACCCCCAAATCTGGTACTTCCATTTCCACAGGATTTGGTGTTCACTGTACAAACATCATCTATCTATCTACCCATAAATAAATGCAAACCATGCAATAGATAGAAATAATAAATAAATCTCCCCTTATGGGGTTACATCAACTACATAATAAATAAAATCCCAGGTTACTCTAACCTTAAAACATCTGTGCGAAATCATAAACAAATAATAAGCCTTAAGTAACATCAAGTCTAATATCATTACATAACCACATAAATAACCAGTCTTCATTATTTGCTAATCTTTCCCTTGCCTTTACTAGTGGAAGGCTCGTCTGATCATTCGTTCTTAACTGCAATGTTATTATTACGCAAGAGTGTGCACGATTTCCCATAAGTATAATAATATAATAAATGAATAATAACATGCGAATAAATCAAAGACTTCTGAAATAGGAAACTCAACTTTTGAATCAGGAATGAATAACAAGAAACAAAAGAACTTCTGAGGGTTATAAGACCTTGAACTTTGTCCTAGGTTGTCAAGTGTTTATACTAGAAACCTTTAACAATCATAAGACTATGGACTCTTCTTCTCGTATTTTGGGGATCAACCTTTAGTACCATATCATGTAATAATATCTTAACGCTAACGCATAAGTAATCCCCTATACAGTGGTTGTTCATCTCGGGCTGACATTCGAGTCCGCACTAAAGGAAGTTTGGTTTGGATTATTCAACAAGTTTTTAAATTTAGAACGCTTCATCAACTATGGACTAGTCGAATCATTAAGGGTCCGCTAGTCTTACAAGGTTCAAAAATAATCGATATTTAAATTGAATAATAATTCTCAAAGTATACAATAGAATAAATATTGTATAATGTAAATCATGCTTTGATAAGATTAATGATCTTTGATATAACAAATTGAACTTGATTAATAATAACGAGAATTTATCCGATGTAGGTTCATAACTTGAATAACAATAACAAGTAAGGTTAGAAAAACTTGCCTCGTGCGTAGATTACACTTTAATTAAACTCGTTCCTTGATTTAAATCCTACATATCATTTACATTCACAATACCAGTTAATTATAACGTACTAAACATCACAAGTTTATTCTTTTGTCTAACTCGAATTAATGACTATACTTAGTCAAATTACCATACTTGTTTTCACGTAATATTACACTATACGAACAACAAGCTAATTACATAATCAACAATTCAATCAACATGTAAATGTCTTCTTGACTTGATAAAAACTTATTTTAATATCTCATTATATGTCTAACAAGTTTTTATATTCATTAGATTAGGTTACTATCACATTTCTATACTTGAACACTTCAAAAAAAATGCATTTCTGGACATTCTGCTAAGTGGCACAATGCCGCCACTTTGTTGTACTTACGTGTCTCACGCTACTTGCCATGGCACTTTAGCCGTTTGAGACTTGGCGTGACGTTGCAGGACGCGGACTTCGATTCTGGAGTTGGCGGCGGTAGAAACTCTTGATTTTGATTTTCGTTCATGAAGAACATGAGTTCAAATAAATAAACACTAAATGATCATTAATTTCACCAATTTAACATACCCACATGCTAGAATTCATACATAATCATTACCCAACATTTATAGAGTGATATTAACCCATTAAAACACATAATTACAGAATTAAAATATGTAAATTTCACTGTTCTTGATGTTCTTGAAGGTTTTGAACATAAATCATAAAATTCAACGCCACAGATTCATTATAACACAAAATCCATCCATTCAAGTTTTGTTTACTTCGTTTTAGCATGCATAATCATATACCAGTGTGAATTTTGCAAAACAATTTATGTTTGACATATTAATTTTACGTATAAGGGCCATAATGCCATATAATATACTCTGTAAATTTTGAAGCCATAACATATGTTATAATATTATGAAATTGATGATATGGAATCATATAATATATATATTAAAACATGCTATGATCTATATTAATACATATATTCACATAACCTCATAATTTCCAACTACAGACTTTTCGTAAGACTTAAGAGCCATATTCATGAAAACTTTAAAAAACGTAAAATAAATTGGGTTGAAGAGATTACCCAAAGCGTAGATGAAGCAAGGACGACAATTTTCTCTACTTCAATCACGAGTTTTCTCCCACACTTTCCTCTAAATTCTCTCTCGAAATCTCTCTCGCTCTCAATTGAACGCTTGATGAAGAATACGTAAATCAAAATAAACTAAGCCTTTATAAGAAGTTGAGGTCGGCATCTATACGTGGTTTAACTCGCTTCTAACTCCTCTTAAGGCCTCATTTGGATAGCAAGAATAGGTTTCAAAACCATTTAATTTAATTAAACTTTATCATATAGTTTAAATAATGTCACACTCCTATATAAAATAAATCCAATATCTTATTTAATTTATTTTAAATAAAATATAATAATTTCTCATTAATTCACATAGTCACATAATTAAATTTCTCATTTATTAATAATGTCAAATTATTAAATCTCTAATTAATTATTAAATTAATTAAAATAACATTAGGCTTATTAAATATTTCTTTTAATACAATAAGCTCACATAATCACATACTTGAATAATAAAATTGTCACATTAATTTAATAATATAACACATATAAATAAATTAATCTACCCACTTCATCAATTAATTTAATCTAATAATTAATTCAAATATTTATTCAATCCAATAAATATTAAAATTTAAATTACAAAATCTCGGTTGTCACAATCTTTGCACTACAGGCCAAGATATTCAACAATAGGTCATCAACTATAAAATAAAGATATTCAATAATAGGTCATCTTTGCACTACGGGCCAAAGATATTCAACAACAATTCATCTTTTCACTACAGCCAAAGATATTCAATAATAGGTCATCTTTGCACTTATAAATCAACAGTTCTTCTTTTGCACTCAAAAAAGGCATACAATTATAAAACCCAATAAACAACACCCATTATGCAACGGGCCAAAGATGAATTTCATCACAATATAAGCATGTGGATCTTGACAAGGATATAAAGAATCAATCACATGAGATAAAGGATACATTTTTAAAAACTTTAAAAATTTAATTTATCCAGAATTCAATAATATCCAAATTGTCAACATGATACTGCTTTGTGGAGTAAAATTCAAGAATAATATTATATCAAAATGATTTGAATAGAAAATAATATTTCAACGAATATTTAACGAAGATAATAACATTATTCATTATATTATAAACTCCATTTAATATTATCCATTATATAATAACATTAAATTTATTTACTAATATTATTAATCATTAAATAATATTTTAAATCAATAATTTCATAACACCTTAATCCAAATGTTATAAATCACTTAATAATCTCATAATATAATATTATTGGTAAGACTTTATGAAATAAAATTATTCAATTTTCTATTTAGTAAATGGTTAAATTGATAAAAAGTTAAGGGTGATATATATGTAAATTTTTTTCAAAATACATGAGTGGTTATAAAATACTCATTGTTGTGGGGAATATTAGTTTAGTCGTGGAATATTCTTGTTGTCGAGGAATATTAAATGCGACGGTAGCGACCGAATTTTGGGCCCCATAATGAATAAGCGTCGGATGAAGAAAATGACAAGTTTGAGTTTTATATAAATAACGATGTAGTTATTCTTAATTAACAATTGTTGGAATACACAGTGGTTAAAATATAGTAATCTGGCGTGGTTGCAGACAAGTAGAACACGGTATTACCTGCGAATTTTTTGAATTATTGATTCTTACGTAAGAAAGCACTACTCAATAATTGTTACGATAATTCTTGCTTCAATATTTTATTTTATTGATTCAATAATTGGTGCGTTGATATTTTATATTATTGTTGTTTGATAATTGTCACGACATAGTATTTTCCATTATCAGATCAATAATTCATATTATTTGAATAATATTATTAGATAACATTATTGGCAATGTCTAGAAAGTTCTATCAAGGAGAGTTTTGGTCACCTAATTGCGCGCCAGTAAGGAGAAATCCTTATCGGAAAGCCCCCTCTTTCCTCAGAACTGCTTGGTTGTCATAATTGTGATTCTGTAATATTATTTGTGAATAATTAATTATTAATTTATATGATAAGGAAATATTTATTTGATGTGGATATAAATGATGGATTTATTTATGTGGATATTATTGAAGGAATTAATGTTGACGTGTTTTATCAGTATTTTATTGGATTGGAGGTATTAAAAGATCAAATCGGTGTTCTTAAAGCTCTATTGCGTGAGTTATAATTTTAATTCGACCGTTATATTGTTGTGATTTTTGGATATGTTATACATATATAAGTTGAGTGTATGTCCACAAATTTTGAACCGTTAAAAATGAACGTATGATTTGTTATGAATTTTAAAAGGTGTTAAAAATCATCCGTTTGTGGATTTCGGATATTTTTTGTCTGGAATTTGGAAAAGCTTAAAACTACAAAGTTGTAGAGAATTCGATTTCATGCAGAATGGACATAAAATTCATATTTTTATGATATACGGGCTATTTTCTATGAATTACTGAAGTTTTGGAAAATAAAATGATTTTTATTAAATTATGGGTGGGACCTACTTTTATTTTAAAACATGTGGGCTGCTAATTTTTTAGAATTGGCTGGTCTTGGTTGGCAGCTTGGTTGGTGCATAAGAAGAAAGGAAAATATTAATAATATTTTATTATTTTAGTCTCCTTTGGTGTTCTAGCATTTTCCTATAAATATGTGCTTATGTTAGAATTGAAAATCACACCAGAAATAAGTTTTCTTTCTCTCTATAATGTCGAGCGTATTTTTGTGAGTATTTAGATACTTGGAGAGTTGCTATTTAGTGGAAGTTTCCTTCGGCTTTACATCTGATATTCCGGTCAGAAGTACTGCTCTTTTGAGGTAAGGGATTTTAAGGGTTATTATGTCTTTCAGTTTCAAAATTTTTCTGAACCTTCTAAAATTCTGGAAAAATTCAAATGATAACTTGATGAGTTTTGTTGATTATGTCCAAAAATGACGATTTTTGGATGTATAGATTAGGAGTTATGGATTTTATGAGAAAAGACGATTTTAAAAGTAAACGGTTATAACTCCTTGTGGTTAACTCCAAAATTGGTGAAATTTTTATTAGGAGTACATGTATATAATAGTAGTATATTCTGTATATTTCAGAATTTTTGGACAAAAAGTACAATTTATGATAAATATCTAAATATTACAGTTTTGGCCATATGAAAAATAGTAAATGAATTTTAAAAATTTCGAGAAAAATATATGCTCAATATGGGACTATATTATGCTAAATCCCAGAAAAGAAAATTTGTTGGTACTGATTTGGTATTTTTCATGAAAATATTCTAGTTATGAGTAAATGAATTAAATATGTTATGTGAAGTAACAAAATTGGAAAATATGATTTTATGGCTTGAGAATCCTATATGAGGTATATGTAGATTTTTGATGAGGGTTTTGGTTATTGGTGATGAAATCTTATGAGTTTGGCATTTTAGGATGATTAAATGCATTAATTAATAAAGTGTAAACAATTTAAATAAACGGTTTATAAGTTTGAGAAATGATTAAAATATTATTGTAATATTAATAATATTAGTGTATGAGATTATTAAGTGATTTATAACATTTGGGTTAAGGTGTTATAAATATTGGTATGGATTTTATTGTGAAAGTTTATTTTTTTGTGTCGGGGTTACTATTCACGAGTTACTATTCACGGGATACTATTCACAATAAAATTGGTTTCTTTTTCTAACTAAATTATCGTTGATTTATGAATCTTACTCTTGAGATTAAATCTATATTTTGATCATAATGTTTTTATTATCATATATAACATTTTTATAATCCCGGTGAAGAAATTTCTCTTTGACTTGAGTGTAAAGATGGGTAGATTATTGGTATAATCATGACTATGGGTTCTCTCTGGCCAGTAGTGCAAAGTTGAATCGTTGACTGGTATGATCATGACTATTGAATTTACAATTGAATATTTTTAGCTTAAGTGCAAAGGTGAATTGATCAACATGATTATAATTATGGTTTATATAAACTCTGAAATGATTATGTATTTATTTGAGATATTAATATCTTTGGCCTGTAGTGCAAAGATGAATTATTGATGAATATCTTTGGCCCGTAGTGCAAAGATGGCATGTTGTTGAATATCTTTGGCCTGTAGTGCAAAGATGAACTGTTAATGAATATCTTTGGCCTGTAGTGCAAAGTTGAACTTATTAGTATGATTATGAATAGGAACTGTGATTTGGTATAACCATGATCTTTGATATTTCAGGTAAAGATAGGTGATGAAAATATCTTCGTCTTGGATGAGAAGAGAAAATTAGAACTACAATTATGATTATGAGTTATTCACATGACTGTGAACATGATCTGTTGATTAATGTTACAGGGTTAAAGCATTGTTGGTGGACTTTTAACATGGAGAAGATAATAGACTTATGGTCTATTTGGCTCTTCTAATAGATTGCTCATTCCGCTGCAACTATGGTTGAAAAGTTTTATCATCTACCGTATGTTCTAAATCTCTGATTTATTACTGATGAAGGCTATTGATAATTTAATTATCTTTAGTCATAATATTCTTTACTGAGCTAGTTGTGCTCACCTTTTGGCTTCACAATTCATTTCAGGTAATAAGAGTGTAGCTAGGTCGAGCGGGGATAATAGGGGAATAGTGTGGTGGTCCGAGACTGTCAAAGTTTCGCGACACATTATAAAAGCGGCATGACATACAATATATAATTGTATTGAGGACCTAAGATGTGTGTGTATATATATTATCGTCACTTAATAATTGATTTTGGTGAACAACAATAGGGTGAGGTGAACCCACTTTGGAAGGTGTTTTGCCACTATCATACAAGATGTCTAATGACATACTGACATCGTGTTATCATAAGAAAGGGTTGTGCACATCCACTTGCGAGTATATCTATGAAACTTACCTATATGATCTTGGAGTTGGGTTGAAACATAATGTTCAATCGCGGAGCGGTGGAGATAGTTATATGTCGAGAAGACTCACTCACCATTGGAAGGAACATGATAGTAATCTTCTCATTTTCTTTTTGGGTCTATTTGATCAACTAAGGATAATTCTCTGGACATATGATATCTATCATAACTTAGATTCATGGCCTCCCCATGTACGAAGGTTTTCTTGAGCACTTCCCAAAGATTTTAATTTCTAAAAGCATTCTAGATTGTACCTTTATGTAAGGTATCACTTTGAGATTCTTGTCCATAGTTGGGACATGAGCCACAATTTTATTAAAACTCACAGTATATGCGTTGTTGTATTTTGCACGACAATTGTAGTAATAAAGTTATAGTTATTTTCTGTACCATGTATTTGGTGACTCAGAATAGGGCAGATGGATTGGACCTATTTTGGAGGCGTCACATTATTAATATTACCACAATATTTTAATTATTTCTTAAACTTATAAATAATTTATTTTAATTGTTTACACTTTACTAATTAATGCATTTAATCATCCTAAAATGCCAAACTCATAAGATTTTATCACCAATAACCAAAACCCTCATAAAAAATCTACATATACCTTATATAGGATTCTCAAGCCATAAAATCTTATTTTCCAATTTTCTTACTTCACATAACATATTTAATTCATTTACTCATAACTAGTCTATTTTCATGAAAAATACCAAATCAGTCCCATAAAATTTTCTTTTCTGGGATTTAGCAGAATATAGTCCCCATATTGAACATATATTTTTCTCAGAATTTTTAAAATTCATTTACTATTTTTCATATGGCCAAAACTGCCGAATATTTAGACATTTATCATAAACTGTACTTTTGTCCAAAAATTTCAAAATTTACAGAGTATACTACTGTTATATACATGTACTCCAAATAAAATTTCACCAATTTTGGAGTTAACCACAAGGAGTTATAAGGGTTTACTTTTAAAATAGTCTTTTCCCATTAAATTCATAACTTCTAATCTATACATCCAAGAATCACCATTTTTGGACACAATCTAGAAAACTCATCAAATTATCATTTCAATTTTTTCCAAAATTTTTGAGGGTCGAAAAAATTACGAAAATAAAAAACATAATAACCCTTACAATCCCTTACCTCAAAAGAGCAGTTTTTCTGACTGGAATATCGAATGTAAAGCCGAAGGAAACTTGCACTGAATACCAATTCTCAAAGTATCTAAATCCTCACAAAAATATGCTCGGTAATATAGAGGGAAAAAAACTTATGTTTCTGGTGTGATTTTCAATTCTAACATATGCACCTATTTATAGGAAAATGCTAGAACGCTAAAGTAGACTAAATTAATAAAAATAATTCTATGCACACTTCTTTGAAAAAATTTCAGCTTTGAAAAAATTTCAGCCACCACAAGTGGGGCCCACCAAAGATCAGCCATCTTCTCCAACAACCAAAAGTGGGTCCCACCTTATAGAAATCTCCACCAAAAATCATTTACAAAAATAATTTCTGAATCAGTCACCTCTTAAAATTCATAACAAATCATACGTTAATTTTTGACGGTTCAAAATTTGTGAACATATACTAAAGTTATATATGTATAACATATCCAAAAATAACAACGATCCAACGATCGGATTAAAAACTATAACTCACGCAATGTATCTCAAGAACACTGATTTTTTGGATTATGAGTCCTTCGTACCAGTTTCATTCAAATAGTCACGAAAAATTCACAATGCATTTTTTGGTGATTCCAATTTCTACAGTTAGCTTACTTCCGGGCTTTCTTTTGATATATGGCTCATCTCTAACTCATTATACACAAGAGTTATGGATTTTACAAAATCAAGTAATGAACTAATTTTTTCCGAAAATCCCATATTTTGTTCTTCTTTTTGATTTCTAGATTTCTCTCATTTGATTCATGCACCGTGAATTTAGTATAAAAATATCACCATTATTATATTATCACATTATACATTTATAATGTAATATAATAATATATTTTAATGAATTATTTTATCAGAAAAGACAAAATATCAATTTTCAACAATTGTCACTTTTCTAAGAATTCCTCCATTCCGACAAAATATAAAACACCTCATCATTAATTCATCATTTATATCCACATAAAATAAATATTTTCTTATCATATAAATCAATAATTAATTATTCACAAATAATATTACATAATCACAATAATGACAATCAGGTTGTTCCCAGGAAAGAGGGGGCTTTCCGATAAAGATTTCTCCTTACTAGCGCGCAATTAGATGACCAAACCTCTCATTGACAGAACTTTCTAGACATTGTCAATAATGCTATCGAATAATATTATTCAAATAATATGAATTATTGATCTGATAATGGGAAATACTGTGTCGTGACAATTATTGAAACAACAATAATATAAAATATCAATGCAGCAATTATTGAATCAATAAAATAAAATATTGAACAGTAATTACTGCAACAATTATTGAGTAGTGGCCTTCTATGTAAGAATCAATAATTCAAAATCTTTGTGCAATCAGGTAATCTTTCTTTGTGCGACCACAGCGTATTCATCAGTATTTTAACCACGAGTATTCAACAGATGTTAATTGTAATAACAACTACGCCGTTATTTATAAAAACTTAAACTTGTCATTTTCTTCATCCGACAGTTATTCTATTATGGGGCCCATAAATGGCTGCGCCGTCATACGAATATTCCTTGACAGCAAGAATATTTCACGACCAAACGAATATTTCCCGACAATAATGAATATTTTATTACCACTTGCGTATTTTGAAAATTTTATATATATCACCCTTAACTTTAAATGTAAGACCCTAACTTTTATGAATAAAGATTAATTTCTCTCGAAATATATTTTTGAATATTATGGTGTAGATATAATATAATGTTATAGTTGTGGGTAATATTTACAAATTTTACAAAGTAAGCAAGTGGTTATATAATATTTGATTGGTCAGAGAATATTCATTTTAACAGGGAATATTCGTACGACAGTACAATCATTGGTGGACCCCACAACGGAAGTATTGTCGTAGTTAGAAATCGACATAATTATCTTTTTATAAAAATAACGACAGAAGTTTTACCGTTAAACTGTTGAACTACCCGATAGTAAAAGTATAGTAATACGCATGGTTGCATAGTAGCACACGGTATTGATTATTGATGCTTACGTGAGAAGTCACTCAGTTATACTCAATTATTGCTTCAGTAATTGCTGCATCATATCTCTCATATTATTGATTTGATTATTGTCACAGTACCATCTAAATAAAATGATATATTATTAAATCAATAATTGAGACAACAAAGTTATTCATATTATTAAATTTCAATATTTACAATGTCTAGAAGTTCTGTCAAGGAGAGGTTTGGTCATCTAATTGCGCGCCAATAAGGAGAAATCCTTATCGAAAAGCCCCGTCTTTCCTGGGAACGACCGGTTGTTAAATATTGTGAGTTATAATATTAATGATGAATAAGTTCGTGTTGATTAAAGATGAAATTGATAGTTCCATTGTGTTGGAATTATTAGTGTTAGTGGAAATTGACATTTATTTCAATATTAATTGATGTCTGGAAGTTATACTGACCAGTCGGGTAATTAATCGGATAAATGAGAAATTAATTGTTCACATGATTATAACTATTTATTCATATGTGTGTACTATTGATTCACATTCTTGTACTATTAGGGGAGTTGGTGCAAGATTGATAATACTTGCATGACTAAGTTAAAAATGGAGGTATAGATGAAGGTATTATACTGTAATTCGTATTATCACATGATTATAACTATTGATTCACATGATTGAACTATTGATTCACATTATTTACTATTAGGGGAGGTGGTGCAAGTTTGATAATACTTGCAGGACTAAATTAAAAATGAAGAAAAAGAGGAAGGTATTATACTGTAATATTTTGAGCCCCAAAACGTGCAAATATCAAAACTATATTTTCCTCTAAATAGAAGCTCATTCTTCCTTCATTTCCCACCAATTCACTAAAGCTTTAGAGCAATTATTATAGAGAGAAATTATAGAGAGAAAGAAGAAGAGAAGTCTGCTACCTCACTATTCCAATATCCAGTTTCTTCTAAGGTAATGGGTATTATTTTTTCGTATTCATGAAGAGAGTTATTTTCTTTCAATACTCGTAAGAGTTGTTATTCCATTCTTTATTATTATGTTGGAATAACCTGTCTATGCGAAGTACCGCATACATGGTGAAATTCTTATGTTATTCCATTCTTTATTATTGTGTTGGATTAACTTTTCTGCATGCGATTACATCACATACCTAGTGAATTCATTGTTATTCCATTCTTTATTATTACATTTGGAACATCACATGCATGCGATTACGCATGACCTGGTTCCATTCTTTATTATTTTACGCATGACTGGTTCCATTCTTTATTATTACATTTGGAACATCCACATACATGTCACGGATTACACACATACTCTAGTTCCATTCTTTATTATTACATTGGGAATAACTTTTATGCATGCGATCTACATCGCATGCACAGGTGAATTCTTCTATTATTCCATTCTTTATTATTACATTGGAATAACCTTTGTCTATGTGGATTACTGCATGCATGGTGAATGATCCTTCATATTCATTCCTTATTAAATTGTGGAAATGATCTGTCTATGTGGATTACCGCATGGCGGGCAAAAATCCATTTCCAGTTTCATATATTCTATTATACTCAGTTGGTTAAAGTTTTGGCTTCTATACTCCATGAAATTAGTAGAATATCCTGGATATTTGCGCTTCATCCAGTATCTTTTCATGGAAATATTCTTCTAAGCATTCTTGAATTTTACTCCACAAAGCAGTATCATGTTAATAATTTGGACGTAGTTGATCACAGGATAAATTAACTTATAAATCTTTAAAATTTATTCATGAACTTATTTTATTGAATTATTATGTCATTTTCATCATCCTCATGCTTATATGGTGATAAAAGTCATCTTTAGCTTACGTGCAAAGATGGATTTGGTATGATTATGACCAGGGATCATTCGATATAATCATGACCTGTAATGTTATAAATGATATGGTAAAAGTCCTCGGTGGCACAGCAGTGCATTGATGGGCGCTTTTGGTATGATTATGACCGAGGATTATTCGGTGTCGTCATGACCATTAATGATTTAATGAATATCCTTGGCGTAGTGCGGGGATGATTCGATGATGTGGTTTATTTATTAAAATTTGAGTCTCGTGATAAAAATGATGAAAACATTTTAAATCATAGAAGATAGTAGATATCATGCTCTACTTGACTTAAGCTGTATTTTACACGACTGTTGTATAATTAAGTTGTATTTGAATTTTGTACCATGTATTTGGCGACTCAAGATGGGTGATGTATACCTATTTTTGGGGTGTCACAGTTGGTATCAAAACTTAGGGATATGATCCCTGGCTGAGATGTGAGATAAGAACTAGGAGGGGAGAGACGGGGAATTCCTTTGCTAATATGACCTACCTAAGTTTATTTGGTATTTAATTGGTCGGTCAGAGTTTAGGGATAATATGTGATATAATAATTAACCCTTGTTTTGTGGCAGTATTTGAAAATGGCATCCGAAAATGTTGAGATAAGCAATGAAGCACATGAGACCGTTGAGTCACCATAGATTAATACCGGTGATAATGTGCAACCAACAGAAGACAATAATCCTCGGGTAAATAACAACGATCAAATGATGAGCGATGGGATGTTCATAGGTTTTATGCAATTTATGCAACATTAGGCGAAGGCGCCCCCCATCCCAAAATGCGGTGGAAACAATGACAACTCTCGGACGATCACCGCATTAAGCGATTCGAGGCTGGGACCATCGAGTTTTTGGAGAGCCAAAACCACTTAAAGCGAGGCGTGGATAAAGCAAATCACCAAGATATTTGATGTCTTGGGATGCTCTGAAGGAGCAAAAGGTTCCTTTGCCACCTTCATATTATTGACGAGAGGCATATTCTTTGGTGGGAATCTATAAAGCGTACTCAACTGCCCATGCGAAGATGTCTTGGGAGAAGTTCAAAGAATCGTACAACGACAAGTACTTTCTGAAAGTATTAAACATGAAGGAGGTAGAGTTCATCAAGCTTGATCAAAACAATATGGCCGTGGCGCGATCTGAAGCTAAGTTTGTCGAGTTATCTCGGTTTGCATCCCACTTGGTTGATAATGAGGAGAGAATAACGCGGATGTTTCTAAGAGGTTTGAAACCCGAGATACGTCAATACCTTATCTCTCATAAACCGTGTTTGTATTTCAGATGTTGTGAATAGGGCTCGATTATTGGAGCGCGATAATGAGTCAACCCAACCAAGAGAGAGCATCCGACAAGTCGATAATACCCGATGGTAGCGATCGTCGAAGCGGTGACAACAAGCGTGGAGGAATCAACATGCGAAAATGGTAATCACTTCAGTGGTAATCATGGCCATGACAATAAGAGTGGACATTTCAAGAAGAGGAGATTCAATAATGATGGAAAGACGTCAGCACCAGCACTTGTTGTTAAGGAAGGAGAACGACCACCGGTCGTATATTACAAATGTAGAGGGGAAGGACACATAAGTCCAAACTACATGATGCCATCCAAAGCATGTTACAATTGTGGAAAAGAAGGTCACCCTAGCAGGATTTTATCATGCACCAAAAGTCGAGTCCGATTTGGGATGGAGGCATCAAAGGTGTCTCGAACAAAAAAAGCCAGGTAGTTTAAGGAGGCGTTTGTCGTAACCTCCCAGCGAGGAATCCGAACGAGGTGATCACGGGTAAGCTAATCATAAACTCTAGTGAAGTTTATACTTTATTTGATATCGGTTCTACCCATTCTTTCATTTCTCCTACTTGCGCTCAACGTTTAAATTTGACCCCGGAGAAATTAGACTTTGACTTATCTGTTAAAACTCCGTCGGGAGAAACCTTCATTACATCCACAGTTTATAAGTCTTGTTTGATTTAAATAGGTAACCGCAAGTTACCTATCGATCTTATTTCTTTGAAAATACTTGCATTTGATGTGATTTTAGGGATTGATTGGTTAACTACTCATCATGCTAAAATTGATTATTTTCGTAAGGTTGTTAGCTTTCATATTCCTAACCAACCTATTATGCGAATTCAAGCAACCAAACCACTAAAATTAATCAATGTCATATCAAGCCATAAAGCTATTCGTTTATTGAAAAACGGATGTCAAGCTTTCTTAGCCCATGTCACGAATTTAAATAAAAATATGTCAGATTTGAATGATATTTCTATTGTTAATAAATTTCCTGACGTATTCCACGAAGAACTTCTGGCCTACCCCGGGCGTGAAATTGAATTTTGTATCGACCTTGAAACCAAGTACAAAACCCATTTCAAAGACCCATATCGAATGGCTCTATTGAACTTGAGTTAAAACCCAACTCTGAGGAATTATTAGACATCGGTTTCATTCGTCCTGAAATCGTCTCCTTGGGGTGCTCATATTCTATTACGTGAAGAAGAAAGATGGAAGTATCGACTTTTTATTGATTATCGGGGAGTTGAATCATGTCACCATCAAAAATAGGTACCGTTGCCTCGCATTGATGACATGTTTGACCAGATTGTGAGAGCAAATTCTTTTCAAAGATTGATCTTACGTTCGAATATCATCAGTTGAAGATTAAAACCGATGACATTCAAAGATCGCGCTTTGAACTTCAATGCAGGGCATTATGAATTCTAGTCATGTCTTTTGGATTGACTAATGCTCCTAACTTTGCCTTCATGGACATTATGAACCGAGTATTCAAGGAATATTTAGATCACTTTGTGGTCGTCTTTATTGATGACATCCTCATATACTCCAAAACCCGTGGAGACCATGAGTAACACTTAAAGCTGATACTCCAAAAGCTTCGTGAAAATAAGTTGTATGCCAAGTTGAAGATATGTGAGTTCTGGCTTGAGGAAGTTCAATTCCTTGGGCACGTGATATCAAATCATGGAATATCTATTGACCTGGCAAAGATTGAAGCAATTCAAAGCTGGGAGCAACCTAAGTCAGTGACTGAAGTACGTAGCTTTCTCGGCTTAGCCAATTATTATCGGAGATTCGTAGAAGGGTTTTCTTGAATTGCTACTCCATTAATGCAGCTGACTCGAAAAGATACAAAGTTCGGTTGGAGCAAGGAATGTGAGAAGAGTTTTCAAGAACTTAAGAGAAGACTCATTTCAGCACTTGTTCTGACAATACCATCTGGCTCGGAGGGATTTGTCATCTACAGTGATGCTTCAGGCAAAGGGTTAGGATGTGTTCTCATGCAACACGGGAAAGTCATAGCCTATGCCTCATGATAACTCAAAGAATATGAGAGGAATTATCCTACTCATGATCTAGAGTTAGCGGCCCGATCGTTTTTAAACTTAAGATTTGGAGGCATTACCTATATAGAGAGAAGGTAGAGATCTATACGGATCATAAAAGCCTCAAATATTTCTTCACTCAAAAGGAACTCAACATATGGCAACAACGATGGCTTGAAATTTGTTGAAAGATTATGATCATATCATCCATACCATCCTGGAAAATGAATGTAATGGTAGGCGCATTGAGTAGAAGATCATATGCGAATGCGAGTGCAATATTGTCAACGTAAAGACCCATTTTGTATGACTTACGAAGGATGGAGATAGAGTTAAAGACTCCGGGACCCATGTGATGATGGCGAATATCTGAGTAGAACCAGACTTTAATCGATAAAGTTAAAGCTTGCTCAAACTACGGACACGGAGTGATGCGTATGAAGAAGAAAGTGCAAGAAGGTGCTATTACGGGCAATTTTTAGTGTCCCTTTTACGTTACTTGTTCTTTGGTGTTCTCATGTTAATGTGAGATTTGTTTGAAAAAACAAGTGAAAAGGTCCGACATATTTAATGTCTACGATTTGACTTTAAGAGTCACCAATTGGTGTATTTAATGGTTGCACCAACGCAATCGAAAAGGTTTGCATATTGATTATGCGGAGTGATTTAACATGCTAGACAGATTACGTGAAACCAGATTCATTTTGGGTCCGGGGCTTGATTATGCGAAGAGAAGGTGTTAGGCACCCCAGATCATCCATAAAGAGGTTTTTCAAACCACATGCTCAATAGGAATTGAGACCTTTTCATACTTCCATTTTATTATTAAATGTTCAACTTGTTTGCTTTTATTTTTCGAGATCTGAAGCATTCTAGAAAATAATATCTCTGATGATCTTAGAACTCCTCATGGGCATAATGACCATCCAAGGAAATTGAACCTTTGTAAAATAATGTACAAAGTTGCTTCTGACTAAAAATGTCCATCATGGGAACCGAATCTAGATTGATAGACTAAACACATGATCACATGATTCCTAGGCTCACGTGATATTGCAATTTGTATGGAAATCGATGGCGATTATTATATATATATATATATATATATATATATATATATATATATATATATATATATATATATGATCAATCCACCACAAGTAAACTCGAGGGGGACAAAATGTAAATAAAAATATAAAAGCGATCAAGCCCCAAAGTAAACTCGAAGCGGGACGAAATGTAAATAAAAAGCGGTAAAAAGGCCACGAAGTGAACTCCGATCTGACAAAATGTAAATATAATATATATATATATATATATATATATAATAAATATAAACATTGGATGTGAATCTAGGCTCATCGGATATAATATATAAATATAAATTATATATATATATATATATATATAAAAGCGATTAAACTCACTGGATGTAAATCCGAACTCATCGAATATGTATAAAAATAGTTATATATATATATATATATATATATATATATATAAGCAATTAAAATCATAGGATATAAAATCCGGGCTCATCGAGATGATCGACCACAGTTTATATATATATATATATATATATATATATATATATATATATATATATATATATATATATATAAGCGATTAAATGCTCGGATAGAAAAGTCTAGGCTCAATCGAGGCATAACTTCGATAATGTTAGTCCATATATATAAATATATATATATATAGTATATATATATCTGAGACGAAAATGAAAACCACGGACCAGAAGTCAAGGCAAACACACTCAACCACGACTCTCATGTGTACAGCGATTGTGTGTTAATATGAGAAAAAGGCTTTATAGAATATAAGAAGGCTTACGGTGGGGTTTGCATAAAGTAGACTTCTATGACTTTAAATGGATAAACACTCGGCTCCCACGGATAAAAGATAGCTATATGTGAGCTAACTAGTGTTTAAAAGTGAGGAAACACTCAAAGATGTGTATGTAGAGTAAAATGGATAGGGCTTCTACGCCTTTTCCTCTCTCTCCTTTTTCAAATGGGCGACCCCAAGGCTTGTATATATATAGACGGATGGCCACGGTACACTGCATGTGGCCCATGATTGTACTACTGGTGGTGTGATGATCATCAGAGCCTCATGGGTCCGTCGTCTCGTAATCGTGCACTCATGCCTTTAATGTCCTTTCGAACTTGCGAACTTCAATCCGAGCATCCGAGCGAGGTATATCGACCTTCTTGGACCGCTTGTGTTGAGAGTTACTGTGATGACATGGATTAGAGGTTGTGCGAAGTCGTCGAAAGAGATTCTATGCCCATGGTCTTCAAGCTTCAAATTCTATCAAAAATCTTGTCACACGTAATAGTCACTCGGGATTGTCAATCCTCGGTTCTTGTGGGACATTGTTGGATGTATGTATGTATGAAGTGTTGAGACGACGTGCCATTGTCGAAGGAACAAGATGACGTTTGACTCCTCATCGGGGTTATCGCCGGTTTGAGTTGAAAGTAGACGTTGCTCAGGGTTACAGCTGAGATTGGACTACTTGTTGGTATGCTGCGATATCATCTTGTTGAGATGGTAAGATGACGTTGTGACTCCTCACCAAGGGTTATCGTGGGTTTAAGCGGAAAAGCGAGCGTTGCTCGAGGTTACATCGAGATTGAATTAACTTTGCTTGTTTGTATGTCTCTTGTCATCATGGGTGTTCTTATCTTGTTTGTTATCTCACGATTGCGAGGTGTGTGTGCCTCGATGGATGTACATGGTTGAAGGCGATTGCATATGTTTGAAACAAGCATTTTTAGAGGTTATCGTAGGAAGCTACAAATGGCATCTCTTGGGGCTATCACCAAGGATGGGGTTCTTCTCGATGTTGTCTCTGGGGTGGGCCCGAGCGTCGCGGTGTTATCGTCTGAGATAGAACTGTCCTCTCCGGTGTTATTCTTGGTCTTTTGATCTGCATATCTCGGGGTTATCTCAAGAGATTGGAAATGACATTCCGGTGTGTGTTAGGGTTTGAGTTGAGATGATGATGTTCTGGTTTGTGTTAGGGTTGGGCTGAACTTCGGTAGTATCCGGAATGGATGTAAGTTATCTTTCGAGGTTATCTCAAAAGATGAATCTACCCTCCTGTATGTGTTAGTAATAGGGTGCGAAAAATTTTGAGTGTCTACTGAGATGCCCTCTTTATCATATTCATGCAATCTGAGGCATGGATAGGATAAAGAATACTAGACACTTGAAATGCAAACAAGATAAACATGATGTTATATGTGGCAACATGATGCAAATGCATGTAGAATGCATGAATGATTGTCGAGTAATCCTGTTGGGATGACAATCGGTGATGGCTTGGACATGCGATCCAAGTCTCGAGGATGTTGACGTTGGGGCTATCACCAAAGTCTTGAATCCTGAACAACTTGGCTTATATTCCATAGAGGTACCTCTTGTGTGTAAGAGATCTGTGGGGATAAAGCTTTATTTTTTTGAGGATGTGTATAACATATTCCCTCATTACGTCGAATTCTTGCTAGCGATTTGTTGTTATCGGGGTTGCACGATCTTCGTTGATGTGTGTATCACGGATAAATCCTGCTTTGGGTGCATTGTCGAGGTTGCTTGACCTTCATTGATGTATGTGTCAATGGTAGCATTGCGTTGTAACCCCTAACTTGGGGAGAGGTTGCTTCGATGGGTTTACTTGTCATTGGCTGACATGATGCGTCAATTTGCTTGACCTTCATTGATGTGTGTATCGATGGTTGCATTGCGTTGTAACCCCATGGAGGATACGTTAGATGCTTGAAGGATGTGCGTTGTGACCCCAGTGTGGATCGATACGTAGATGTTGATAACCGGCGTTGTAACCCCATTGGGAGGTTTGATATATCGTGGTTTTTTCGCGTTGTAACCCCGTGAGGAGGTTTTTAGGGTTGTGACCACTGTGCAATGTGACATCGGACCTTTGTGGGGTATTATTGAGCATGATTTATGAAAGTGAGCTCATTGGTATAGTATACCTGCATTGGTGAATACCTTTGAGACAGACGGGAGTTTAACTTTCGTAAACGAAAAAACCCGAGGATTTGAGCTATTCAGCTCGATCGCGTAGCACTTTTATTCTGATTTGGCCTTTTCGACATGAGACCTCCTTTGCAACTCTAAGCTGGGCGGCCCCAGGGAGGTGTGGGACCCATGTAGGAGTGTCGTATGGTGTGTACTGTAGGGCCATGCGAGTTAACTGCGAGCGACTGACCCATTTCTTCTATGTATAGGCGGTTGGTTGCTTTATAAGTCGTTTTCAAGTTGTGACTTATCGGAAATCATTTAGAGCTTTCTTGAGATCTGTGAAGGAAATCAAGAGCTCTTCTTCACGTGATCTCTGAGTTTCTTTAGCATTAACTTTGCACGCATGATTTTTTTCCAATTTACATGCGTTGGAAAATGACTTATCGATGCATAGTGAATATACATCTTGATATGACTTGATAAAAAATATTGACATAGTAAATGTTAGTATTAAACCATCTTTGAACATTCAATTTGACTTTTGAAGCAATTGGCACCTTTTCTTGTCGTTTCTTATCTATCTGAGGACATTGGGTATTTTTTAATCCAGTAATTAGACTACACTTCCTTTTTTCTTGTGATGTATTGATGCATACAGGATGTATATGGTGATTTGGAGACTTGTTGTCGGATATCATGGATCCGGATCAGTAGAGTATTTCCCAAAATGTAGGTATTGGGTAGTTACGGTGTATGCGGAGGAGCTTTTTTGAAGAGCCTCGGTAGCATGTTTTACAATTAAACTGACCTGAAATTACGTTTGGCGGAGGCGGTGATCGAGACTTATTCGGGGTTGGAAGTCACGAATGTCGAGGGCGAGGAGGAGGATTTTGAAGATCGAGGTTTTACATTACTCTGCTGCTGTTTGGCGTGTTCCCGTGAAAAATTGCGGTATTCAAGTGGATGTCTGTGACCCGGATCTTCCTAGGTGACTTGAGTAGGCATCCTTGATATACACATCCTTGATACACCTGCATAATGCGAGGTATGAAGTTAGATCTTTAATCTTCCTTATTTCTGATTGATGAGGTCGAGGAGTGCGATGTTGATCTGCATTTGATGTAGGTTCCGACTTCCCACGACCTCGAGGAACTGGTTTAGCATCCACTCTATGTATCGGGCCTTGCATGATGACTATAGAAGCGATCGTCCATGGTTGAGGGATTGGGAGGTTCTTCTCCATTCTACCCGTCGTTGTCCACAGGGTTACCTCGAGGCATTGTCACGGTGGTGGTTTCACGGACTCGATCCTCCATTTCTTTGGATTATGAGGTGATGATGATGCCGATGGATTGGCGGTTTATCACGGTATGGAGTTTGGAGGGCGGTGCCTTGCAGGCGGATATCACCCTCTTGCTTGTCGGATCCTTGTTGGGAGTTCGGTGGGCCTTTCGAGGCGGGGCTGTTCGTCTGGTCCTTTGGCGTAGATCTTATGGCGGGCTGTTGAGTGAGCCCATGCAGATGATGTGAGAGTCGAGGGATCGGCATTCTTGGCGATTGTTCTGATGATCATTAGGGGCGCTTCATAGCAGATAATTCTTCTACGGTGTCCTTCGCTTTGATCGGCGCCACTCGACCGTGTGGACCGTATAGGAGAGTATGATTGGGGTTCTACACCTTTGCCTACTTCCTCGAGGGAATGCGCGTGCGATCGCGAGGGCTTGGCCAGCGTGGTTAGGATTCTACCCATTTCTGGGTGAGTGTTTCTCTTGTCTTTTCCGTGTATAGGTTAAGAGTGTTGGTGACGATGGATGTTTGCCTTTGTGTTGGCGATTTTGGGCTATGAGAGGCTTCCTTGTTTGCGTCTGTGGCGTGTTAGGTTTAGACACCTATCCACGAGGATGGAGATGGCATCATTCCATCTTGGCGGAGGTCCACATTCTTTGAGGTTTCACTCATTGTCACTTCTGGTGGAGCTATTGACGGTGATGTCATCACGTGGATTCCCTACTACTGGAGAGCATTTGGGAGTTGGTTTTGAGGATGGGTACCATTTGGAGTAAGTCGTCATTTCCACCGCGATTCCTCTCTTCTGAGATGGAGGATGGGAGCTCTATTTAGGAGAAGCGTCTTATTAGGAGCACTTCTGAGGAGAGAGATTATTATCTTAGATCTTGCCTCTGCCGAGGCGTTATTAGCTTTTTTAGCGATCACCCGTCATTGACATCCCATTGATGGGGATTGACGGTTTACATTGTCGAGAGGCCCCTGTTCTCGGGAGATGTTCGGCATTGGTGGATCCCTCGTACCATTGGAGCTCGGACCCGCGCCACCACGGTTTATGGGGATATGGTTCGGGATCCGTGATGATGATGGCGGATTAGCTAGCACATGTCGAGATCAGACTCATGTGACCTGATTAATGATTGACTCGGCGGTTGGATGCAGGTCACATCTTTTCATTCGGCATTTGGGCGAGATCCTGCGGAGGTAGATACTTTTGATCCTTCCATTTCTGGCGCGGTCCCTCGGTGACCCGTATGGTTTTGTCGTGTGAGATCCTCCTTGTATCGGCTGACATCCACATAGATAGAGATCCGGTGACTCGGGAGGAGTTACATCGGTGGACATGGATCGATGATGTGAACATCGACACTCTTGACTTTTTGATGTATTTCTCATTATCTCTTTTGATAGGCCTATTAGGCTGCTTTGGGTAACTTGCCCCATTCTCGTTATATCTTTTGTAGGCCTCCATTTCCACATTGGGTAGCTTAGCCCCATTTCCTGTATTTTAATTGTCTGAGAGATGTATTAGATGATGATATACTTAGGAATGTATGTACAGTTTTCCATTCCTATATCATATTGCCATCTATTGTATCATGCATGTTATTATGTTATGCATATGTATGTATGTCGAGAGATATTCAGGCATTGACCCTGGATGGTCTTATGACCACGGCCCGTCTGAGATGTCTTCTTGACGATTAAGCCGTATTGATCATACCCCACCATTTGTGGTGGTAGGCGGTATCTTTCATGGTATGATAGTATATCACCATCGAACGTGGTGATCGTAGATGATTTCTTTGCTGACATCTTATGACCTTGTTGATGTTTGAGTTCCCACAAGATTTGTAGAGGGCATCTTTAGAGCCTTTGGGTATCGGAGAGGCGGTTTTAGATTTGGGACCCGAGGTTGACTCCTACTTTGGAGGAGTATGCACGATTGACGATCTTTGCCTTGGGCCAGACCTTGCGTGCATATGGCTATTGGAGACATGAAGCGGATAGATTCATGACCCTCACCGGATTGAGGCGTAGAGTGGTCGGGGCGAGATTACATCCGGCCGCGTGATATCCAGCGTTTCTGTTTGACGAGGTTTGGCTCTGAGGATGACTATACACGGCATTAGGGGATTTCACCACACCGGAGGACCATTGGCGTTCGACGAGTAGATGTCTTTGCTTACATGCGTATTATCATACGTCTTCATGCTTGCGGTACATGGATGAGCTGGATATCGGCGTCGTTATGGCGATGAGAGCTCTCGGGAGAGGTCGTACCATTGTCTGGAAGATGATCATTGCGAGAGACTACGAGGTCGACTACATCTTCTTTGCACTTATCCGGCGGGGTGTTCTGAGTAGCTTCGGTCATCTTGTATGTGTGGTTTATGTCACACTTGAGGCCAGATTAGCACATTTAGAGGCGGCGGGGTTTTGTTTCACCGGAGATAGCCATATGTCGTACTCCTTTTCGACTGCGAGTGTCTGAGATCTTTGCATCGTGGTCGACTTTTTCTGGCGAGGGATTAGGGATCCGTTTGCCATATTATTGTGTGTTGGGCTTAGTTCACCCTACGACTTCATTACTCATACTCGGGGCATGGATTATCTCCCTCTGGTTTGGATTGAGGGGCATGATTACTTACCACCCATTGGTGGCCGTGATGTGTCGGTTTGACCGATTTGAGGATTTTCATCCTTATGAGAGGCGATGAGTCGGTAACTTCGTCACACCATTTTATCGGCGGAGGGCAGATCCGGGTTGTATACTGTTGGGATCGGCGAGAGTTGGTGAGTTTTGTCGATCGTCGGTTGTTACTAGAGTATTCGCATGGATGGAGCGAGCGCGCATCGGCTGCGGCGGTATCCACGATCTGAGGGATTGATTACGACGATGAGGAGCTATAGAGGCTTATTATTCCCATCGATGATTTGGCTATTTGGTGCCGGCATTTGTGATGGATTCTCCCACCAAAGTGCCCTTTGTTACTCGATTATTGACCTGACATTTGGAAGCGAGCTTACATCGATGACCTATGATAGAGATCGGGGCTAGGGCGCGATGTTGTGACTCTTGATGAGAGATCTTTGCTCTCTGTTAGAGAGGGATGAGGCTAGATCGACCGAGGATGCATTGATTGTGGGCGGGATCGCCTTATCTCTTGCTAGGGATGTGGCCATTGCGAGATAGTACTTGATTTAGATCCCGGATGGTATCGGTCTTGCTGAGCATGAGTGCTTACATTGATGAGCATTATGCCACCATGCGATTAGCCTCGATCTGCTAGCTGCTCGTGTAGATACCCTTGGGCGGGGAGCTTGCGATTGCTTCCTCCGTCTTGAGAGAGGATGCTATGTTAGATCGATAGTCATATATATACGGATCTGTAGATAGCTTTGTATTTTCTGCACAGAGACTAGCTTAGCCATTTTGTCATATACAACCACGGATGTATATATCAAACGATATTATATATGGCGGGGAAATATATTTTGATTCACTTCCCTTTTAGTTATGCCTTGATACTTGCTTGATGTTTTTGTGTTTTTCTCCGGGGCCTTGTGATCTTGATGCATTACGAACTTATCCTTGATAGATGGACATTGAGGCGTCATGAAGATCTCTCGAGCGGATCATTGATTTACGTATCCCTACCATCTTTGGTGTCTTGGGGTTTGGTATCTGTATGGAAAAGTGGAGAGGAGGGTGGTTTCTTCCTCTCTAAGATTGATACTTTCCACAGGATGGTGTGATACTTCTATTTGTGAGAAGCTAGTTAATTCCATCTCTTATGGGTTGGTATTTGCTCTTTGAGGCACGATCGCGACTTAGATGGTCATTAGAATCTTCTATTTGTGAGAAGAGGTTGGGTAATTCCATCCTTTGATCTGAAAGCCCGATGAAATGGGGCAAATTGAAGGTTGATCCGATGCTTGTGTGACAAGTATGTTTGTTACGGTAGGGGTTAGGCGCACCGTGAATGGTACCTTCGTACTCTATTGAAGAGGAGATCAAATCTGCGTGGTTCGAACCAGTGTAAGGAGGTTCAATGAATCTGGAAAAGCGAATGGGTGTAGAAGTATTTTTTTGTTGTTTTGTTGTTTTTTTTAGAAAAAGGGAAAATGTTTTTGTTGTTTTTCTTTATTGCGGCCAAGACCATATAGAATATGGTTGCCTCGTACCCCCGGGTGTCGGGGAGATCGGTCGGCGTAGTTACGCCCCTCGGGGACGAATTGAAGAAAGAAAGTGTGAATCCCATATGCGAGGCTATCTTTGCGGGGAGAAGAAAGTTTGATCCCATAATGGGGATAAAGCTGCAAGTGTGTGTAAAAAGTTTGATCCGTCCTCGGGATAAAGCTGCGAGCGTGAAAAAGTTTAATCCGTCTTGGGATAAAGCTGCGGTGTGAAAAGGTTCGATCCCGTCTTGAGGATAACGAAAAATGTGAAAGGTTAAATCCGTCTTGAGGATAGCAAGAGATTGTATGAAAGGTTTGAAATGAAGTAAAACCGAGTATGGCTCTTTGGCTTGAAGTGTATGTTTCCACGAGGAAAAGAGTATTAAAAGGAAAGGGTTCAAAAGCGGAATGGTGGTGATTTGATGATCAAAACCGGGATGTTTGTTTGATGGTAACTTTAGGACATAAATACCGTTTCACGGTGTCAGAGTTGATAAGTTGTGGAAATTCATCGCCATCCATTTCCTGCAATCTGAGCACCTCCTGTCGATACTTCCTTGACAACAAATGGGCCTTCCAGTTAGGGCGAATTTTCCCTTAGATTGATCTTGGTTGTCGATGATCTTCTTCAAAACCAAGTCGTATTGTTTGAATTACCGTAGTCGGACTTTTACATTGTAGGATCGTGCGATCCTTTGCGATATAATGACCATGGAAGATAGCGCGGATCGCCTTTTCGTCTATCGAGAGACAATTGGTGATACATGTCTTGTACCCATTGGTCTTCATCAGTGAGCATCCATCGATACTACGAGGATTCCATTTCCACTTCTATAGAGAACCTTTGCTTCCATCCATAGACTAATGAGTGAGGGGTTGCCCCGGTGGAAGTTAGCATGGAAGTTACGTAGGCTAATAAAATCGAGAAGAGCGAGGTCGGGCCATCCTTTGTGATTGGCGGACATTTTACGCATGATCTTTTGATGTTTTTATTAGCAGCTTCAACAACACCATTCATCTTTGGATGGTAGATGGCGGAGTTGAGATGTTTGATGTGGAATTTTGCATAACTCCTCCATCATTTTGTTGTTGAGGTTCTTAGCATTATCGACCTGACAATGACCTCTGGTTGTCCATATCGACAAATGACATTGTTTTTTACGATGAAAGCAATGATAACTTCTTTAGTAACCACAGGGAAGGATCTTTGCTTCTACCCATTTGGTGAAGTAGTCGATCATGGTGAATATGAATCGATGTCCATTCTTGGCTTTGGGCTCGATGGGCCGATCCGTCCATTCCCCACATTGAGAAGGGCCGTGGCGAACTTCGTATTGTGGAGTTCCCTTGGAGGCGTGGATAGCATTCCCATGAATCTGGCATTGATAGCACCTCTTGGCGTGATCATCACGATCGACTTTGAGTGTAAGCCCGATAATGTCCCGTTTAAAAATTTTCTTGACAAGTAGGGGTCCAAGCTCATGTGAGGGCCACATACTCCACCATGGATCTCATCCATGAGTCTCTGAGCTTGGTCTTTGTCCGGACATCTGAGGAGACCTAATCCTGCATCTCTTTTTGTAGAGTGCATCTCAAAACTCGGTAGAATTTCATAGCAAGTCGATGAATCCGCCTCTTCTCGATTAGGCTCGCCTCTCGGTGGTGTAGATCCATCTAATAGATACTCCTTGATGTCTTTGATACCAAGGGTTGTGGATGGGAGGTAGCTCATCGATACTTCTCGAACATAATTCCCATAGGCGGGGCTTTTTGCGAGAAGCAAGCGTGATGTTTGGCATGTTTTCCTTGTCGGTATGTAAACGAGGAGGCCAGCGTTGCTAATGCATCTGCAAAATCATTCTATTACGAGGAATGTGTAGAAAGGAGATTTCTTGAACTCAAAGCCATCTGTAGAACTTGGAGATGGTAAAGGCGACAAATGTAATTCTTTGGTTTGATAGATTCACATGGATTGCTTGATTACCAATTGGAATCCCCAAAGGCGATTAACTTTTTGATGCCCGTTGAGCAGGCAAGTTTTAGCCCATGAATCTGACCTTCATACTCGGTTTTGTTTGTTGGTCTTGACAAAGCTACAATTTGATGGCGACGGGATCTTGCTCCCGTCTGGGATATTAAAGCTGCTCGACTCGAGAGCCTTACGTATTAACACTCCATCAAAATACATTCTCCACGTCGGCGTGTATCGTCTTGATGTTGTAATTTGAATTGTCATTACTCCTTCGTCGGAAAAGTATGTTTCTAAGGGTTTGTAATCCCTGCGGTCTGCGGCGGCGAGTTGATCCATAATTCCTTGACCTTTGACGACTTTTGCATCACGTAAGCGATGTCAAATTCTTTGTAGGATCAAGCTGCCATCTGGACGATCGACAATTGATATGGGCTTCTTGAACACATACTTGAGAGGATCCATTCGGGATATGAGATGGGTTGTGTGACCATGGAGGTAATGTTGTAACCTCGTGGAAGCCCATGCTAAAAACACAACAAGTCTTCTCGATCGAGTGTACTTGTGTTCATTGATCTTTGAATCTTTTCTTTGAGGTAATAGATAGCTTCGTTCTTGGCCTCTATTGTCTTTTTGCTTGACTCTCGACCCCATGGCATTGTCATTTATGGGCGGAATACATGAGCAGGGGACATCATCCACAGGAGGTACCAAAATAGGGGCGTTAATCGGTTGCTCTTTGATTGTGAGGAAGGCTTTACGACACTCATCGTTCCATTTCATGGAGGAGTTCTTCCTTAACAACTTGAAGATTGGCTCACGGGTTCTTTGTGAGTTGAAAATGAATCTGCTAATAATGAAGTTGATTCTTCCCAAAATCCCGTATTTCCTTCTGCATCTAGAGGATGGGCATTTCCTTGATGGCTTTGGATTTTGGTAGGATCGATTCAATCCTTTGTGGTGACTAGGAAACTAGCAACTTGCGACTTAACACCAAAGGCGCACTTGGCGGGATTCAACTTCAAGTTGTACTTACATGACTTTGTTGAAAAGCTTTTGAGATGGTCTAAATGGTCATCCTCCTTAGGGATTTGACAATGATGTCATCCACGTAGATCTCTATCTCTTTGTGCATTAAATCGTGGAAAAGAGCCATCATAGCTTCGTTGATAGGTTGCCCGGCGTTGATGAGGTAGAATGACAACCGTCTGTAAAAAAAGTTCCCCAGGCGTGATGAAAGCGGTTTTCTCACGATCTTCCTCGGCGACCATAATTTGATGGTACCCATAAAGCAATCGTGAAAAATACATGCCGTATTGAGCGATATTGTCGATAAGAATGTGGATAAAGGGCGCGGAAAGCTATCTTTAAAATGCAAGCTTTGTTCAAATCCAGATAATCCACATGAACTTCGCACCTTTCCCCTGGTTTAGGCAGCAGGAACAATGTTGGATATCCACTCAGGATATGTAGACACCATGATGATGCCGACTTGAAATTGTTTCACAATTTCTTCTTTAACTTTTAAACTCCATTCGGTTTTGATCGCTTTGAGCTTTTGCCTACTGGCGGCTTGAATCCTTCTTTAATGGGAAGGCGATGAAGAACAATGTCGATGGACAAACCCACCATGTCTTCATGAGACCATGCAAACACATCCACGGAATTGGGTTAATAGTGCAACCATGTCATTCCAGTTGATTTGTGGTAAGGTGCGAACCAATCTGGATTAGCTTAGGGTTGTCTAAGGTTCCAGATTGAAAGAAGTGGTTTGATCGAGATTGGGTTTGGGTTTGTCTGCGACCCGTTCCTTAATCTCTTGAGGTGTCTCGATGTCCTCTTGGATGTCCATCAAGTCAGAGTCAACTTTGCATCAAAGTTCTGACCCTTGTGGAGAAAGGCATGTCATCGACAAGGGCAGAGCACATCTAAATTGAGTCACGAAACAAAAGATGCTTTCACTTAATATATGCAAGCTGTTCGATCATACAAAAGTGTTAGCATGTACTTGATAAAATAAGCTGCTAGTCTTTGTAAAGGAAAGCAAGCAATTAAAGTTATCTACTGAGGCGAGGAGGATTTTACGCCCATTTTACCCTCGTCGACCAATGAATGGAGTCTTGCTCCAATTATCGAGGAAAAGTCTGATGAATGCGGTGATGGAAGGATCGTCATTGTCCTCCTTCTCCTCGAGAATGATAACCATGACATCTGGGCAATCATCGTCTGCAGGGTGTATCTGTTTGTATGTTCATCATGAACAATGGCGAATATACTGCCATCATCAAAGCGAGTCGTGTTTACGTTTTGTTCCTTTTCTTCCACCTCGGGATCGAGGAATCGGCACCTCTTTTGCTTTGATTGGCTTTTGGTTTGAAAAGCAACATAGCCTGACATGGGCTGGAACCTTTCTTGGAGATTGCATCGACTCGTGAGGTAAAGGTATAGAAAATCGTAGTCTGCGATGAAGCTTGAGGAACACTTTTTGTGCTTATGAGGATTCTGTGGCTGGGCTGGCGAGAATAGCCTAGTCAAAATTGTTCCGATTTGTTGGACATTTGGATAGGGTGCTTAATACCTACTTATCTTTACCAAGCCCTTGTCGGGTTGATGACCCATAACATCATTTCTTGAGTGGTAAGCATAACCTCGGCGAAAATCTTGGAGTGCGGGAAGTGGCGCTCCAATAGAATGGTATTGCGTGTTACTCACTTCAAAGTATATGAAGCTGGTAGGTTCAACTTACGAATTGAAGGCGATAATTGGTAGAGTTCCTTGTTGGGACAATCCATTTCGGCGTTGACGATGACTAGGCTATTGTTGATAATGTATTTGAGTTGTTGATGTAAGGTGGAGGAGCGACTCCGACCATGTGTATCCATGGTCTCCCCGATAGCGGGTTTGTATCTGAGTCTATCTTGAGGGCGTGGAAGGATACATTGAATGTATTTGGACCAATCTCGATTGGCGATTCAATCTTTCCAATGAATTTTTGTTGGGATCCATCAAAAGCTCGATGGCCAGTATGGGCTTTGGATCGCTTTGAGATTGATATTCATCTTTACCAAGGTGGCATAAGGACGGATATTTAGAGATGAGCCTCCATCTATCAATACTCCTGCTAGCATGTACTGGGAAGACAAAAACGCGCAATATCTGAAGGCTTGCGATGGCCAGGTCCCCTTGGGAGGTATGTAAATCATCGATGAAGGATATCACATTGTTGTTGAAAATGTGATCAACCAAATGTTGAAATTTTTCCACATCCATGATTTTGGCAAATAAACTTCTTCTAAAACCTTGATAAGATCTTAGATGATCCTCGGAAGAAAAAACCAAATCGATGTTGAAATGCGGTGTGGAGCTTCTCATGACTTAAAACCACTTTGGCTTCATTGTGGCCCGTAGTGCGGAGAATTTTTCAATCTTCTCCATGAGGCTTTCCTTTGCTTTGCAAGTAGGTTTAATAACCCGTTGAGGAAGATACGATGGATTTTCCTTTAACAACATAGCGATAGTATGAGGCGTGGATCCTTGACTTCTCCGTAATTCCATGGAACTTTGTGTGGTAACAACGAGGATGTTGTGATGCGAAAGATAAAGGAATTGGCTCAGAGTGCGGCCACTTTCAAAGGATTATCGGCTCCTTTGACTCCTTTGAGTTGAATTGGTTGTATGGGAAATACTTTGTGATCATCATCCACTTGGATATAAGCGCTCTTGATCCCTTCCATTTGGTAGGATATGCATTCCCACCCTTGAGTTGCGCGGTGTAATCATCTGCTATTTGCGGGACCTTGCTATCGATAAGATTACGAATGAGATGGCGGAGTGCCCAACATTCTTACATCTTTGTGGCCCGGAGAATGTGAATGATATTGACACATTTCATCGAGTTGAACCATCTGAGCGAGGGATTGATTGGAGGAGAAGGAAGGTAATTCTTCCTTCCGTTGATCGACATTTGAAGTATCTCCTCCATAGATTGGCCCAAATAGGTGAATTCCTACGATTGGCAAAATCCGATGGGCTTTAGCATTTGCTCTCTTTGCTGACCTTATCCTCCATAGCTTCGCTTTACGAAGGTGTTGATGGAGCATTCATAACAAATGGAAGGAGATAGGCATGCTCTGCTGATTAATAATTGGCGTGTGACTTGATCTTTGGTGGGTCACCGATTACGCGATTATTCGATTTGTTTGGAAAGAGCTTTCATCTTTTCGTTCCATGGTAAGCTGGAACTTTGCATAATCCCATTTATCGACCCGTCTTTGATGGGTTGGGATGATTCGCCATTAAATTGGAACCTTATGCGATGCTCCAGTGATCATGTTGACCTCTTCTTCTTTGTGTTGAGGAAGAGGGTTGTCTTGCACATGAGGTTGATCTGGTTTGGTGACCACGATCTCACCGTTGTCTATTAGATCTTGAATCTTATGTTTGAGGCCCAACAATCTTGAGTATCATGTCCGGTGCTCGGCGTGATAAGCACACTTCAGAGTAGCATTAAAACCCCTCCCATTAGGGTTGGTTTGGTGGAAGAAGATGTGTAATTTTCTTACGAGCGCGTCGGAAGAGCAAGAATATTCTCGGCGAGTCCCCAAGGGTGTGAGCGTTCGAGGTCGCTTTACTTCTCCACTTTTAGGCAATGGAGGTTTGAAGATTGTCTTTGAAAAAGGGAGTAGTTTCTCCTCTGCATAGGCGTGCTTGGATTGCCTTTTTGTCCTTGTAGTATCGAGAAACATCCTCCTCTTTCTTTTATGGACCCTCAGAAGTTGTTTCCATAAGATCCGGAATTTGGATGTGCTTTCGTGACTGACTTTAAGCGGCTAGGTCTTGAATTTTCACGGACTTGATCCCATTTCGACCATCTCTCAGTGTTTGATCATTTGAGAAATGGTTTGCCAATACCGGCTAGAACTCTTTCATAGAAAGGAGCTTCTATACATCTATGAAAAGTATCATGACCATTTACGATTACATCATGGAAGGAATAACTTGAAGCGACAGCGCCTCCACCTTTGAGCGTACTCTCTAAATGACTCATTAGGCTGTTTCTTGACCTTGGTAATTTAGTGATGCGGTCGGGGAGCCATCTGAGATTAGCGTATTGAGTGAGGAAGGCGTGAGCGACTCTTCCCGACTATGGATCTTAGAGTTGTCTAATCGGTATACCATGAGCAGGCTTCTCGGTCGGACTTTTACGAAAAGCAATTTGCATTAGAGCTTTTCATTTTCTGCGTAAGACCAAGTTTCTCAATGAACACCTTTAAATGTGTATAAGGATCCCCTAATCCATCGTATTTCTCAAAATCGGGGTCTTGAATTTCTGGGATAATGAACACGGGGAAATATGCAAAGATGCGTATGAAACAACTTGCCGTATGTTCCAATCCTTTGAGAACACGAATAGTTTCCTCCATTTGAAGGACCTTCTTCTGATATCACCGGTTATCTAGGATCTCCTTTGAGATGGGTGTTTTGAGGTCTTTGTTGGTTGTATCAAGCGATGTTACTGAATTGTTTTTCCGGACCTTGAACTCCTCCTTGTGTAGAGGATTACGTATGTGTGTAGTATCTTACGTACCACAGGTAGGTGGTGTGTATTCTTTTAGTAGAAACGACCAGTGTCATGATTTGTTTACTCAATCCATCAAATTCTTCTCGGGAGCGAGTATTAGGCTAGTGAGAAAGAAGACATGATTGGTTGTGGGCTTGTGGCCTTTTTGGATTTTGAGCGAATAGCAGGCCCAATTGCTTCCCTACTGAAAAGACTTACGTAGTTTAGTCTTAGGGTAATATAAATGTTATCATAACATGTCCATTTTAGGAATTTTGTCTGCAAAAGCCGGTTGTTAATTGATAACATGTCATGCATTGCATATATTCTTCATATTTTCCATTACATATGAATGAACATGGAATAAAATTACAAGTAAATGTTTTTACTGAAGTAATTTAAAATGGAAAGTATGAAGAGACTTTCCTCGCGTTTGGTTTATCGGAGGTGACCTATCTTAGGGTTACTCTCGCGGCTTTTTGGCATGAAGGTTCCCGGATCATCCATGATCTACTTGGCGGGAAGTTAATCCGATTCGTTCATTTGGAAGCGAATCTCGGTGGTGCCTTTCACGAGCCAGGAATCATTCTTCCCACAAGTCCGATGTCGAAACAAGCGGGATAGCCTCTGGTGGAGGACCCACACAACATACATTCACATCTGGCGTGTCTCACCGTTTATGCAAAATGATGACATGTGTGAAACACTAATATCACTGAATAGATATTTAGCGGTGCGATAAATAAAGATGCGTTCGTACACATTCATCGTAAATGTAAATGCAACATTCACACACAAGCATATAACAATTTTGAAAAGCTTGTAATAGCGGCTTAAGCCCTCTTCTTTGGAGTCCCCAGTGAGTGCCACCACACATCGACGTCGGGATTTTTAGAGTGTCCTTTTAGATTTACTTGTTCTTTGGTGTTCTCATTTAATGTGAGATTTGTTTGAAAAAACAAGTGAAAAAGGTCAAACATGTATAATGTCGACGATTTGACTTTAAAATTAAGCCGGTTGGTGTATTTAGCTGGTTTGCACCAACCTGACCAGAAAAGGTTTGCACATTGACCCGATGATTTGACAACTTTGCTAGGCAGATCTGTGTGAAATCAAGAGATTCATTTTGGGTCAGGGGCTTGATTATGCGGAGGGAAGGTGTTAGGCACCCCAGGCATCCGTGTTACCACGGTGACCACCACTTTTCAAAGAAATTGTTATATGAATGTGTGTGTGTGTGTGTGTGTGGATCGATGTGCAATTATTTGAAAGTAGTGCGAGGCCTCGTTAGCACCTATATACACAAGGTTTGAATTTTATAGAAAAATTCGGTTTTAACGAAGATATATGAATGAAGTTTTGTAAAGAGGTTTTTCAAACCACATGCTCAATAGGAATTGAGACCTTTTCATACTTCCATTTTATTATTAAATGTTAAAATTGTTTGCTTTTATTTTTTGAGATCTGAAGCATTCTCGAGAAAATAATATCTGACGATCTTAGAACTCCTCATGGGCATGACAACCATCGAGAAATTGAGACCTTTGTAAAATAATATACAAGTACTTTACAATTTGAAAATATCCATCATAGGGACAGAATCTAGATTGATGGTGAACACACATGATCACATGATTCCTAGGCTCACGTAATCTTTGCAATTTGTATGGAAAGCGATGGCGATATATATATATATAAATATATATAATATATATATATATATATATATATATATATATATATATATATATATATATATATATATATAAGTAAACTCAAACTCCAGGGACAAAATATAAATAAAAAAGCGTAAAAGCGATCAAGCGCCACAAGTAAACTCGAGGCGGGACGGAATGTAAATAAAAGCATAAAAAAGGCCACGAAGTAAACTCGAACTGACAAATGAAATATAATATATATATATATATATATATATATATATATATATATATATATATATATATATATATAGCGATATATAATGTGAATCCGGGCTCATCGGATATGTCAAATGACAATTATATATATATATATATATATATATATATATATTAAGCATATATTTGGATGTAAATCCGGGCTCATCGAATATAATAACAATTATATATATATATATATATATATATATATATATATATATATATTAAGCATATAGATATAAAATCCGGGCTCATCGAATGATCGACCACGATTTATATATATATATATATATATATATATATATATATATATATATTAAAAGCAATTCGCTCCGCTCGAAAAAATCTGAAACTCGATCGAGGCATAACTTCGATAATGTTAGTCCATATATAAAATATATACATATATATATATATATATATATCTGAGAAATAAATGAAAACCACGGATAGAAATCAAAAGGCGAAACACACTCACCACGACTCTCAGCGTGTATAACGGTGTGTGCTAATATATGAGAAGAAGGCTTTATAGAATATAAGAAGGCTTACTACGTTGGGCTGCCAAAGTAGACTTCTATGACTTTAAATGGATAAACACTCGGCTCATGGGATAAAAGATAGCTATATGTGAGCTAACTAGTGTTTAAAGTGAGAAACACTTTCGAAAGATGTGTATGCGAGTAAAATGGGCGGGCTTCCTCGCCTTTTCCTCCCTCTTCTTCTCGAATGGGTGACCCCAAGGCTTGTATATATATAGACGGATGGTAGCGAGTACACTGCTGGCGGTGATGATTATACTACTAGGTTGGTCGTGATGCATCCAGAGCCTCATGGGTCCGTCGTCTCGTAAATACGTGCACTCGTACCTTTGTAATGTCACTCGAACTTGCGAGAACTTCAATCAGAGCATCCGAGCAGAGGTATATCGACCTTCTTGGGACCGCTTGTGTCGAGAGTTACGTGATGACATGGATTAGAGGTTGTCTGAAGTCGGGAAAGAGAATTACATGCCCATGGTCTTCAAGCTTCAAATTCTATCAAAAATCTTGTCACGTAATAGTCACTCACTCGGGATTGTCGATCCTCGGTTCTTGTGGGACATTGTTGGATGTATGTATGTATGAAGTGTTGAGACGACGTGCCATTGTCGAAGGAACAAGATGACGTTTGACTCCTCGTCATGGGGGTTATCGTCGGGTTTGAGTTGAAAGTAGGCGTTGCTTTCGGGGTTCTGGTGAGATTGGACTACTTGTTGGTATCTTGCGATATCATCTTGTTGAGATGGTAAGATGACGTTGTGACTCCTCACGGGGTTATCGTCGGTTTAAGCGGAAGCGAGCGTTGCTCGAGGTTACATCGAGATTGGATTGCTTTGCTTGTTTGTATGTCTCACTTGTCATCATGGATGTTCTGTCTGCCGTTGTTGTTATCTCAAGATTACGAGGTGTGTGTGCCTCGACGGGATGTACGTGGTTGAAGGCGATTGCATATGTTTGAAACAAGCATTTAGGGGTTATCATGGGAGCTATGATGGCATCTCTTGGGGCTATCACCAGGATGGGGTTCTTACTCGATGTTGTCTACTGGGGTTGGGCCCGGCGTCAGCGGTGTTATCGTTGAAGATAAAGCTATCCTCTCGGTGTTGTTGTTGGGTCTTTTGATCTGCATATCTAGGGGTTATCTCAAGATTGGAAATAACATTCGGTGTGTGTTAGGGTTTGAGATGATGTTCGGTTTGTGTTAGGGTTGGGCTGAACTTAGGTAGTATCCGGAATGGATGTAAAACTGTCTTTCGAGGTTATCTCCAAAGGCGAATCTACCAAGAAAGTGTTGTTCTCGATATCTTTGGGATGAGGTAGAGTGAAGAAACATTATTAGGGAATGGGAGTTAGTATGCGTATGACTCTGGAAAAAGATTGAAAGCGATCAAGCGACCTTTAAAAACCTCGTAAGATCGTAAAATAGTTATCTTTGATCTTCACTCGAAAAGGCGTGGAATTTAATATTGGAGATCATGTGTTTTTACTTGTTGCTACATGGAAAGGAGTTCAAAGATTTGGAAAGAGAAAAAGCTCGATCCTCGATTCATTTGCCCATTTGTAATCCTTGATCGAGTAGGAAGCGTAGCTTTATAGACTCGCGCTTATGCTTGAAGTATGTCTAAGTGTTCATAACGTTTTCACATATCTATATTACGTAAATATGTGAAGACCATGAACCACATTATTGACTTAGAACGAGGATGAGATAGAGGAAGATTTAACGTGTGAAGAGGTACTTGTTAAAATCTTGGATAAGAAGGATTATATTCTCGCTCCAAGTTTATACCTCAAAGTCGAAAGTTTATGGAGAAACCGATGTGGAGAAATGACATGGGAGTTAGAATCTGAAATGAAATCAAGGTATCCTCACCTCTTGACATGCTCAGTGCGTACCACAATTTCGAGGATGAAATTTCATAAAAGGAGAGGTTGTAAGACCCCGACTTTTTATGAATAAAGATTAATTTTCTCGAAATATATTTTGAATATTATGGTGTGGATATGATATAATGTTATAGTTGTGGGTAATATTTGGAAAATTTTGCCAAGTAAGCAAGTTGATATAAAATATTAGATTGTGTCGAGGGAATATTATTGGTCGGGGAATATTTGTTTCAGCGGGAGTATTAAATGCGATGTCCACGATCATTAGTGAACCCGCATGCGGAAGTATTATACGTAGTTAAAAAGCGACATAATTATCTTTTATAAAAATAACGGCGGAAGCTTTCTTAGTTAAAGCTGTTGAACTATCCGGTGGTAAAGTAAAAATGTCTGGCGTGGTTGTGTAGTAGCACCGGTATTGATTATTGATGCTTACGTGAGAAGTCACTCCGGTTATACTCGATTATTACTTTCGATAATTATTTTACGCATAGTATCTCTCGTATTATTTGATTCAATTATTGTGCGATATTTTATATATTATTAAATCGATAATTGAGATGATAAAGTTATTCATATTATTATTTACTGATATTGTGATATACAGAAGTTACTGTCGAGGAGAGGTTTGGTCACTAATTGCCGCTTGATAAGAGAAATCCTTATCGGAAAGTCCCTCTTTTGAGGAGCGACACGGAGTTGTTAAGTATTATAGTTATAATATTAATGATTAATAATTGTTGATGATTAAAGATGAAATTGATAAGTTCCCATTGTGTTGAGATTATTATTGTTAGTGAAAATCGACATTTATTTCGATAAAATTGATGTTTGGAGGTTATATTGACCGGTCGGTGATGTCGGGATAAATGAGCAATTAATTACTAATGAATTGCACATGATTATA